>JAMSLZ010000009.1:1200000-1554235 GCA_026027325.1 Actinomucor elegans | reverse complement strand
CTAACCCTAACCCTAACCCTAACCCTAACCCTAACCCTAACCCTAACCCTAACCCTAACCCTAACCCTAACCCTAACCCTAACCCTAATCCTAATCCTAATTCTGACTCTGTCTCTAATCCTCCCGTAATCCTGTTTCTAACTCTAATCCTGCTATAACTCTAATCCTAACTCTTATCTTAAAGTTTCTCTGACCCTAATTTTATTATCCCCTCATTCATATTATCCTTGTTCTTAATCTTAATTTTGTTCTTGTTTTTATCTTTGCTTTTAATTCATCTTTATTCTTTTCTTTATTTTTTTATTTTATTCCTATCTTATCTTAATTTTAGTCCTAAGTTTACTATTATTCGTATCACTGTGCATATCTCTAATCCTCATCTTAATTTTAAATATTTCCTAATTCTGTCCTCATATTATCTATATTATTGTTCCTATTTCTATTTAATGTTAACGTAATTTTATTCTTATTCATACTCTTATCCTATTTCTTATTTGTGTCTTCTTCTATTTTTAATTTAATTTTTAGCCTATTATTATTATTATATCTTTATTATAATTTACTCTTCATTTAACTTTCTATCTAATGAGGATCTATCTATATCCTCATATTGTTTATACCATCTTTTAGATACTCCCATTATATTATTTTTATAAATATATATACTGTATGCGAAAAAAGGGTTTCAATGTTTTATAAATTAACCTTTTTCTCTTTACACAGCTGTCTGAAATAAAATTATGCGGTTGATGTTAGTATCAATAGAGGGCTAAAACTTTGGCCTTTTTTCCTATAGGTTTTCCTTTATTGCGAACTCTATTTAACACTACGGAGCTAAGGCGAATTTGAGAAATTTTGATTTTTTGATTTTTCAAAATTCGTCATTACTTAGCGTCGCATAAAATTATTTTAAATTGAGCTATCGAAGAAATTTAAAACATGTTCCAAAACAATGGGACGTTCTTTATGAATAGGAAAATTAAAATAAAGAATAAAAGAAGCTGGCTCGTCCTGTCCAAATTGAATATTTTCATCACTTTTTTTTTTATAAAAAAATTAACATCATGATTCGTTCTATTACTAAAGATAAGCAAGACACTCTCAAGTCACTGTTGTCAACAAACACTCCATACTCAAGAATCCAGAAACAACTACCAAATATTTCTCTAGCCACTATTAGTAGATATAAAGCAAAGTTTTTTCCTACTACGAAGCCTGCTATCACTGGAAGGCCATGTTCAATAAGCAATACAACAAAGAAATAGATTCGAAATAAGATGAAAGCCGGTCTGTTATATCCGGTGCTAAAGACGAAGGATATAATTTAAAATACAATAATAAAAGAATAGACAGTAAATGGAATCAGCTATCCTGATAGTAAAAGTTATTTGTTGTAAACATGACTTGTTCAGTGTCCGTCACCAATCAGGTCAATGTTCGACAATGCTTATACTCAGCTTGTGCTTTGACAGCTTTGTAACGTCGGTTAAGAGATATATATGGAAATCAATGCTTAGTGCAGCTAACCTTCATAAACTATCTATCACCGAATATAAAGTCGTACTAGAATGGATTACTATAAATCCTTGTTAACTCCATGAGCGCAGTCTTTGACTAACTCAATCGTCTATAATATCAAGTTAAATCCGAACTTCAATTTTGTATAAATAGCTCATCATTTTAATGCTTTAATAAATTAATTCGTTTTATCAGTCTGGTTATTTTTACAGTCTTTATTATATTCGATATAACATTATTCTCCTCTTTATTCACAATTCAAAATCAAGTCTTCTTTATATACATTTCATCAGAGCTTAATAGTGTAGCATTCAATATCTATCAGCACGCATGGCCGTACAACGGAGTCCAATCCCAGCAGCCACTAATAAGCCTTTCAACCACGCATTGTTGTAATTGTATAACCCACGCGTTATTCGATATTCAGGTCTTATCTTGAGATACACTCGATACTACTCGATAGTATGATGCCGCGTGTTTCTTGTAAGGATTATTGGCTAATAGTTCTAAGGATGACACATCGCTTGTATTTATGCAGGCCTCGTTAATCTGATTGGGTTATCAGATAGAGTCCGTGTATGACATAAATGAACAGTTGATTCCTTACTATTATGTCGATGCAAAATAGTAGGTGGAATACAACATTGCCCCCTTCCAGATGAGGTCATCACCTTAGAAGTATCTTTGTATTAAAGATGTAATAATCATAAGAACGAAAGGATAGGATGTAAGCATTGTGTTAGATGTAAGATCGTGTGTAATGTAAACTGTCATAAAAAACCTTGTAAAAAACCATTATAGGAAAAAAGTAACATAAGGGAAAAGACAATTACACTTGCAGAGTGCAATTAAGCAACTCAAGGTCTTGTATTATATGCTTTAGGTACAAACGATCTGCTGTGTTTATTACGAGCAGGTATTCTTCGCTTGTTGATAGTATTAGGCAGGGATCTACCTGTTGTGCTTGCAATGGTTGCTTGACGACGTGTCCAATAGTCTTGAATAGGTTTCTTCGAATCGAAGGTATCAACCGTCTGCCAAGTATTGTATTTTTCTTGGTCATCGTATCCAACCCAATGCACGTAATACTCGTATTCACCGTCTGGCAAGAGTCGATGGTTTACAATTGCTTGTACCTCATAATGTTTCTCGTTAAGTTCGCTTTCAGATCGTTGATCTCCTGATTGAATCAGTCTTATCTGATGCGTAGGTACATCACGAGATAATAAAGAGCCAGTGAGATCTTCTAAAATGTAACTACCATGCTTGGTGTAGCCTTTAATGATAAAAGGACCTAACCATCTGGGTTGCAGTTTAGATGATTTGAGTACGTTCACGATCATAACTTTAGAATTAAGAGGGTACTTTGTTTCAATGATCTTGTTATTCTTTTGGAATTTTAAATGATCGTTTAATTGTGTCTCTTTAATGCGTTTAGCAATAGAAGGAATAATGACATCTTTGACATATTTCAGCTTCTTATCAATGAGCACTATGGCGAAAATATTGTCGGTTTTTTGCCCAAAAGTTGATAATATTAGGGGTAAAATCGACTATAGTTCTGCTAATAATTATTGTCAATTTCTAGGCAGTGTTTTTTCGGCGGTTGATAATATTAGTGACTCTTATTCGATAATATTATGGGTAAATACTATAGTATTAGGGGTTTTCCTTCAATATTATTATGGGTAAATTGTATAATAGTAGTGGTTTCCAGTCAATAATAGTATGGATTAATCCCTCCATATTGATGATTTATAATCAATATTATTATTAGTTTTCTATCATATATTCACAATACACTACTAATAATATTATAGTCATTTTGGTTATTCAGATAATAATTTAATTGCTATTTTTTTTATTTATATAATATATAACTTCAACAGATATTACTCTAATACACACTAGCCTTCAATAGCTGAATGTACAATAACCAGCTTTCTATCACACACGAACAGTATTTAACTTACCTTATTGTCATACAAGTATAAAATAATTTATGTCCCACTGGCAAGTAACAGGTAAATGAATTAAGCAAATAACTGTATAAATAATGTCAGTTATCGTTGATGAAACAATATTTCAAGACTATATTTGAACTAACCTTTAGAAGAATGGCCCACGAGCTTGTATAATAGTATATTTTAATCATCTTTTCCTAAAGTAATGATTAGATTCTTGAATGAAACTCGCTATTGCTACAGACTTACCAACACTATATCAGACACAATCAATTATAATTCACTGGGCTACAGTTTTAATAGTCTTCGTCTTGTATATATATACAACTAAATCTATTATAACAGTATTAGATTAATATACAAAGAAATTAATGGATTAGTAATCATTGCACTTACTTAATGGTTATTAGCTTTAAAACTAATAGTAAAGGTTCAAAAGCCATATGGCATTACTGGCTATAAGTATTACTGAAGTGGTATAAGTATTTAAGAATACAAGTCAGTATAAGAACATAAGCAGTATGAATGACGACGTATTTATAGATAATTACGACATTAAGAACGAGGGAGATATTCGAAAGCTTGGAAAAAAAAACACAATTACAAGCTGACATTGAGGTTAATTCCTATTATACAGAAGCTTCAGTTAAAGTGTTGTGCGCAATAAGAGTGACAAATGTCAAGAAACCTTACGTTTAATGTGCCAATTTAGCAAACGAAAAAAAAGAAAGAAACTCAAGATTGGTGTAAAAAAGTTTTTCTTAATACTGAAAAGCCGCAGAAAAATGCTACGTCAGCTACTTAAACCAATAAAAAAACATCTATATTTATTTCGTTTTTTTTGTATTTTTCTTAGAGCGTGGTTTACGCTTATTGGAATCCGCTTCTTTGGAACGATTGTCAGATCCAGCCTCCTCATCTTCACCAACGTCAGGTTGAACCGTAATGGCTTTTCTTTTCGTTGATGAGCGAGCAGAATGTAGATCCAACAAGCTAGTGATTGGAGATGCAAGACCAACTGGAGCAACAGAAGTAGCTAGACGATCAACAAGGATATGCTGATTATCCACACTATTTGCATAACAAGCATATTAATAAAGATATAAAAACAGAAATAAAAAAGCATCTAACCTGAAGAACGATTCAATCTCATTGTCTTCAACAGATTCTTGATTTTGTTGACTTTCACCTTCTTCAGCAGAATTACTTCTGGTACGTACAGTCTTCTTGTTTTTGAGTGCTTCAGATAAAAGTAACTTGGCAGCCCACATCTCTACACAGAGATGCAGATGCAAGCCCACATCTAAAGCACGTTTCTCCAAAAGCAAAGCATAACGTTCTTGAATGCTGGTATCCTCTTCGCCAATTTCACTCCAAGTTTTACCAACAATATTTATATTTGCCCTTTCCATGTCTTTCAAGACATCTCTTGCCAAGTATTTCAACGTATTGTATTGCGGTTGAACATCATCATCGGTCAGTTCATTTTGTTGGCCTTTTATATACTTGAGGTGTTTCAAGAGGGCATACAACCTTAATGGTGCAGAAGGGGTGACATTTGTCTTGGTTGCCTTTTGTTGATAACGCACTTTTGCTTCTTCTAGCACTTTTGGGATTGACCGTTTACTACGTAAATTAGGATTCAAAGCATTTGCAATTGCTTCTCGTTCAGCTATATATGACAAGCTAAGAGGTTAATAAAACTGAATGTAGTAACATGCTTCAGATATGATTGTACCATCGTCAAGTGCTTGTTCAATTTCTTCGTTAGATGAAACCCTCGAAGCTTCTCGAGGAAATAGAGGTGCTAATATTTGGATCAAATCTTGAATTAAACGACGGTTGATTAAGATTTCTTGTTCAATCTTCTCAAAGTAGACGCTCCAATTATTGTTGTTGTTGTTTGACATAGCTATAAAGTAAATATATTATAAAGAAAAGTGATTGAATGATTTGAGCTATTTAACTGTTTTATAAGCGTACTTTACCATTTATCCATTAGTAATCCTTACTAATGTCCAAAGAGCTTTCTGGAAAGTAAGCTTACTGACAGGTATGACTGACTTGGAAAGGAATTAGCTTGATTAGAAATCATAAGGATCCATTAAAATATATTCGATATCTGAATAATCTGGAAGGCTGAGTAATATGAAAAGCCGATTAGTTCAAAGGATTCAACAGCCTAAAACAATGAATTACCATTGAGAACTCTGTCAATTGTAGACCAAGCAAACGTATTTAAGACCTGCTTTTTCTAAACAACAAAACCGCTATTCATTAATTCGATATATTTACTTGTTTTTACTTATCTTTAAATGGGCAAAGTTTCCTCTTCTGCTACACCATATAAATATACTTGCGCTACTTGTTTGAGGCCATTCAAAACTGTTAAAGCTAGGAGTAATCACTATAGCCATAATCGTGATCATAGAAAACAAAGGGTCGTCCAAACGCAAGAAGCTAGCATTCCTGTCCAAGGTGAGTTAACAGATATATTACTAAAGCTTTTAATTTAACAATATACCTTGTTTGAAATAGAGCCTACTCCAATTGCTTACAACGTCAAATCCTCGGATCAAAACCTTTTCACCAATACGGAATTAAATAGCATCCAATTGAGAGATATTTGCGACACGTATGGTATTCCTCGAGAGGCTCAAAGAGAACTTGTCTATCTAATGCGTACCATAATCAAAAACAATGAAGAGAGCCGTAAAACCGATGGATTGGGTATGTATCTATTCAAATAGAGTTAAAAAAAAAGTACTTATCAGCTTTTATTCCCATTATATATAGGTTACCTACCATCCACTCTCATGTTCCCTGATACCTTGGATCGTACTCTTAAAGCAAAAACCAATATTCAATGTCATTTTCATGATGTCTGCGTCAATGGTTGCATGCTGTTTGAAAAGGAAGATATAGAGACTATTCAATGTAAAAACCCTGCTTGTAAAGAAAATCGCTTTGATGATCATGGTAAACCTCGTCGCTCTATGAAGATGCTTCCTATTGGTGAACAAGTCGCTCAAATGCTTGCGAATGCAAAGACAAGAGACTTGATGAAATACCGCTACAACTATAAATCAACTGACGGTGAATATAAAGATTACTTTGATGGTGCAGCATACAAGTACTTTAAGGATAATAGCATTCTGTTTTCCGGTGAAGATGATGTCGCAATGGTTCTTTTTGTCGATGGTTTCTGTACTAGCAAGAATCATAAAGGGGACAAGTTAACAATCATCCATCTCTTGAATATGAACATTCCCCCAGAATACCGCTACCAAGACGAATACATGCTTCAATTGGCGATCTTGCCAGGTCCAAACTACCCAAAGTACATGCATACCTTTTTAAAGCCTATTATTGATGAGTTTCATGCTCTGTCTACCAAAGGCATGCTTGTACAAAAGGATGGTGTAATTGTTTGTCAAGCTAAAGTCAACTTGGTGATGGCTACTGGTGATCTTCCTGCTGCAGCTGAGCTTGCAAATCATATTGGTCATATGGCTACGTTTGGTTGCCGTATTTGTCGTGTCCAAGCTGAACGTCATGATTATCATAATTGTTTTTTAACGATCGACAATGAGATCAGAAGCAGAAACGATTTCATTTCCCCAGATGCAGCGAATGTAAGTACTATAATCAGCATTAATCTTTACAAGTTTTTAACATTTCTTTTTCTTTTTACCTCATAGAGCTACAGTATCAAGTCTGCAACACCATTTGCAATACTTCCCAGTTTTACTGGCGCTACTTTTTTTGGTTTAGACGAAATGCATCTTCTCGGACAAGGTATCGCTCAACACGTATTCAATATGCTGACAGTCGACATGGGTAAAGAGTACAATGCAGCAAGAAAAACTCGATATAAGCCCAATGAAGATGAATTGAGTGATGCCCGATTGAAGTCTGCTGATGAATGGCCGTATACTTTCTATATTCCAAAATTATCGCTCATCAAAATTGGTAAACTTGTTGAAGCTTCTAGAGCCACTGTACCGACATCCTTTTCATCCAAATGGGAAGATCCAATTATCAAGAGTGGTGGCAAACGTGCTGTTGACTGGATTGATATTTTCTTATATATGATTCCCACCTTGTTCGTTCCTGAATTGATTCAAGAATCCGCTAAGAAACCATTGATTCATCTGACAAAAGCTGTCGCATTGGCTCTTAAATGGGAACTTTCTATTGAAGACCTTATTCTGATGGAAAGGTAAATATATTTTTTTTTTGTACTCATAAATCTAGTTTACTTACATACTTTCCAAAGATATATCAAAGAATGGCAAGAATTTTTGTTGGCAGAAATCAAGGCAAAGCGTATTCATTCCGGTGTATTCAAGCCTGTTCAACACTACCTTTCGCATATAGTCTATATGATCAAACAACAAGGTGTGTTGAGAGCATATTCCGCCCGATCAATGGAAAGAAGCATCGGAAAATACAAAAAGCTCATCAAGTCAAAGGTTGATGCTGGCGCAAACGCTGGTAATATCTTGGAAAGACTCATAACGCGTAATCATATAAACAGCCAGACTTGGGATGTTCATACTGAGCTTGACCTGATCACTCCTCGAAAATACAGCGAATCCACTTTCAGGAATAACCCTTCTGGTGATGCTAGTGATCCACAATTATGGGCTCCCTTTAGTAATATTTCAGTGGATACTCTTCCCTTTGGTGTCTCCACTCAAACTTTTTTGAAGGCGCTATTGCATTACTATCGCCGTACTGAAGCAAATGGTGTAAATATTGCTGAAATTGATTCGTTGAATAGTATTTCCATCGCTGGTCGTGCCTGGGCATATGGCAATGTATATACGTCTACCATGTATAAAAGCCATATAAATGAATATCGTCGAGGAAACAATTACGTGATGATCACTGCCAGCTACTTGAAGTAAGTAATTAGCTCAAGAACAAAAACCTCTTTGATTAACCAACCTTTGTTAATAGTCGAAATAATTCCATTCGTGAAAGCTGGTTCATTGGTTCTATCGTTTTCTTTTTCGAGCATTCATTCAATGGTAGACCACAGTATTTGGCTTTGGTTGATTTAGCGAAAAAAAATGCAACTACCAAATATGACAAGACTATTGCTTTGGTTGAGCTGCACAGTAGCGGTGCACACAGTTACGCTGTCTGTCGGTTTGAAGATATTGTTGCCAGTGTAGGTCTTGTGCGTTCAAGTGAATCTAATGAGAAAGAGTTCAAGATCATCTCTCATCATATATTTAAACAAGATCTAGAGCAAAATGCTGGCATATTAAGTCGTTTGTAAATAGCATGAAGACAAGAGCAAAAAGCGTTTTATTTTGAAATAAAATTGTTCTCTGAATTGATTATGTATTTAAACCACCGAAAATAATATAAAGCTTCCCTCCAAAAGGACTTCATCATAATATAGCAAAAGTAAAATAGGTATTTACACTTTCTGTAGTAGATATAAACTATAGATAATTTAACTCGTTTTTATATATCATGTTATTAATTCGAGAGAAAGGTATTAGCAATCTTGCAACAGAATGTAAAAACATTTCTTAATCAAAAATTTAACCCATTTCCCTGATGTTTAAGAAATTATTTCATAATATCAGAAATATAGAACCAGGATAACCCAAGTTATACAGTTCTATATTCATCATTCAATAATGTTAATTGACTATTTAGTTGCTCCAGTTAATCTTTAAAACCAAATGTAAAATATGATTAATGCTCTTGTTTATCTTTATAGTAAAATTAGTTTATTATCAAGCAATGCGGATTAATTTTCCAACAGACAGCAAAAATGTTCATCGATTGTAGTTTTCTAGCACCTAAAAAAACGTGCATGTTTTTGAAGCTTTCGATCGTCATTAAGAATTCTATCATAATCATCAATTACTCGAAAGTCCAAAAACGAACGCGTTTTTTTGTAGTTTGAGAAGTGGATATATGATTTTGACAATAAATCATCTAGTTAAATAACCGCCTAGCAATAATGACTAAGATTACTGGCAATTAATAATCGCTACTTGACCTATTTTTTTTTTACACAATAATTTATCTCTTTTTTTACGCAATATATTTCTTTTTTTTTACGCAATGTATTTCTTTTTTTTACGCAATGTATTTCTTTTTTTTTTAACGCAATGTATTTTCTTTTTTTCTTTCTTTCTTTCTTTATTCTATAATTTTACTAAACATAAAATTGAGTAAATTAGACACTTAATGGCAGCTCATTCTTAATGTCATTCAGCATTTTAAATACACAGCTATTAGCCAAAGGCTAAATCACGGCAATGAAAGTGCTCAGCTTATTAAATGGAACTAGCGATTCGTTCTTGTTTCCAAAAGAGTAATTTACAAGAGAATTTTTTGCAACCTGACCTGTATAAGAGACTTTTCAACGAATAATAAACGCATTTGAAAGACAATTGTTCAACATTATTTTTGACAAACGTTGAAATTAAACGTTTCTAGGAATTTACATAAAAGATCGTTGAAACGAAAAGCAGAGTTCATTTTAGTAAATAAAATAAACGAGGATTATGTTGTTGCGTACAAGCATCAGAATTTCATGTACTCATTTATAAGAAGTTTGCAAGATTTGGCTTTCATCGGCAAAAGACAAGAATACATAAAAATTGTTTGCAAATAAAATGGAGTTCAGGCTTTTCTTTCTTATTGTCAATTTATGTTATAATATTGACTAAACCCATAACATTATTGTCTGCTTTCCACTAATATTAGGAGTAACCACTAATAAATGAGCAAAGCACTGTTAATTGCGCAGCCATAGAAAATAATTGCTCTAATTTCATTGGTTCGCAGATTATTATTAGTAGGTAAATCTATAGTATTAGTAGGTAAATGATAATAAAATCGTCGTTTTACCACATAATATTATGGGTAGCACACAATATTTTCGCCATAGTGGAGTTTACTATCAGATTTCTCGATATTGATGGTAGGTTTTACATCCGTGTAGTCGATAAAGTCATTAGGCTGTCTATTGAACATAACCGCAAAAGGACGAGATTTATGCAATCGCGAATACTGACAATTGACAGAGTATTGGATCACGTCTAAATACAAATCCCAAGATTCAGGTTCAACAGCATTAGCAGTTAACGCTTTGATGATACTACGTTTACAGATGCCAACATAGCTTTCTACTACACTGTTTCCAGTAGGAGTATAGGGCAAGCTAAGCCGTCTATCCATGCCACTCATTTGTATAAATTGTTTAACCACTTCATTCACAAATTCCATACCATTGTCATGCGTGATGATCCGAGGGAATCCGAACTGACAACATATGTGAAGTAATTCTTTTGCTACACTGTAACTACTCTTGTCAGGGAGTGCACGTAGAATTGTAAATCGACTAAAGTAATCTACTACAACTAACATAAAGTTATTACCACGAGATGATGTAGTATTGAAATCACCGAGATCTATACAGATATGATCGAAGACACCGTCAGGCAACACGCTTCTAGGAGGGTGATAACCAACTCGATAGATACCATGTGCTTGGCAAGCTTCACAATCATTGATAACTCTTTGAATGTCTTGTCGCAAATTAGTCCAATGTAATTTGTAATCATTGTGAATAGTTTTCTCAATTGCATTTACGCCAAAATGGCCAAGCAAGTGTGCTTTCATAATAATAGAAACGCGATCCTTTTCAGGTGGTGTCATATAATCAGCATATTGCATTGCGCGAGAAATAAGAGGTGTCTTATTGTAACTATCGAACGATGTAGTATTGGATGAGTCAATGTGGTTGGATGATGTATTGGTATTATCATCGTAGTTTGTAGAAACTGTTGGGAAAGATGAAAAGGCGTAATTTCCTTTTGTTTTATTTTCAGTCCCGTTTCTAGCAGATAGTATTCTTTTGCGTGACTTGTTTTTATCTGTAGGATACCGTATTTGCAGTTTACGTTCAGAACGCGTGGTATTATATCTTTTCTTATGGTTCTCAAATATGTTTTGATGGTTAACAATATTTCCACCCTCCTCCAGACTGTTGGGTTCGTCATCAGAAAACAGTCGACTAAGAGTATCGGGAATGATGTTCTTAATTCCAGGAATATGAACAACATCGAACGTAAAAGAAAAAATAGTGTCCCACCAAGTCAGCATCAAGGTGTTGGGGGTGCTTTGATCATGTAAAAAGATAAGGCTTTTATGATCAGTATGCAAAGTGAATTTAATACCAAATAACCATTTATGATACTTAGTCAACATGTAGACAATAGCAAGTAATTCTCGTTTTGTTGTACTGTAATTCATTTCGGAGGTAGATAGCTTGCGAGAAGCCATAGTCACATAATGAACCGTATCATTTTTGATATAGTAAATGACTCCACCAATACCAGTTTTAGACGCGTCAGTTGCGACATGGAAACGGTAGCGAAAGTCAGGAGGAGATAACACGAGAGCAGACGACAAGGCTGCTTGCAAGTTGCGAAAAGCTTGCGTGTGTTTGTCAGACCATATAGCTGCAAGTGATTTACTACTGCGTAACTCATCAAGTGGAGCTGCTAAACGACTGTATCCAGGAATCGCAGAACGAAAGTAATTGAAGTAACCCAAGTATCGCATAATGTCTTTACCCGTCTGAGGAAGAGGCCAGGTGTGTACATTTGATACTTTTCTTGGATCAGGCATCAATTTACCATCTACAATTGACCAACCCAAAATGTGAATACTTTTCTGAGCAAGTACAATCTTTTCTGGAGAAAGTTGAAGATTTGCGTTTGTGAGGCGACGGATAACTTCGGCTACACAATCAGTATGATGTGCTAGAGAATCATTGGTACTGATGCAAATGTCATCGATATAGATCGTTACGTAAGGAAGGTCACTGAACAAGTTAGTTAAGGTCCTTTGTACCAAATTAGCAATAAAGGACACACCGAAACATACTTTGCGAAAAGTATATTGCAAGTTAGTAAAAGGACACATAAAGTTTAACTTGCTTTTGTGAGCAGGGTCAACGAGGAAGCTAGTGAAGCAAGAATGGATATCGATACTAGTAATGATTTTGGCATTACTTAAGCGTTCATGGATGTCCGAAATGAGAGGTATATTGTACTTATCCGTACTAATAAGAATCGAGTTTAACTCACGAACGTCAGCTACTACTCTAGGTTTCTTAAACGAATAGATACCATCAGCATTTTTCTTACTAACACATAGAAGGGGAGAATTAAAGCCGGTGTGACTTTGTGCAATTTCTATTACACCTTCATTTTTCCAAGTTTCAATTTGATCTAATACGGATTGCTTGTAGGCAATAGGAATTGGGTATGGCTTACGGTAAGCTACTTTACCGGGTTGCGTTTCCAATTGTACTATTGCGCCAGGCAAATTGCAGTAGGTATTCTTCAAATCGATATTAGTGTTTGCAGCTAACAGTGGTTTAAGTTTAGATTGCATCAATTGGCGTTCATCAGCAGTACCAAAAGGACTATTATTAGGTTTGATATCTTCAGGATCGATTGGCGATGGCAATGCAGGACCAGTATGATCATCCCAAGTTGATACCAACCCAGTGATAGCGATGTTAAGAAGAGGCATAATGTCAAGACCAAATAAAATAGGCGCACTATCGTCCTCTGTATAGAAATCAAACAATTCAAATTTATGCTTCAATTGTATTTTATTGTACAAAATGTTCAAAGAAGTATAACCAATCCTAGGTTGTTGCGTGTTAACATGACCAAGCTGAACCGTACCAGATGAAGGCGTAAAGCCAACACCAAGAGAACGAAAGAAGCGAGGAGAACATATGCTGAACGTACAGCCTGTATCCAAGTATGCGTAGACGCGAATGTTCTGCACAACAATAGGTAAAAGAATCGCATTAGATCTTTGTTTGGGTAAATTTGAAAATATGTTTGACTTACAAAGTTGTGCCTGGACGGCTGCGTGTTCATCGATATTCATGTGTTCCTGAACAGGAACAGCAGAAGATGAAGAGCTAACTTCGGAATTGAATGGAGTTACTGCGGGAGCAACTGTCGATAGGTTCGAGGCCGGAGCCAACGAAGCAGAAGATGATGCAATAGCACCAGAAGAACCAAAGGCACGAGAAGCAGCACCTGCAATACTCATCATCCCAAAACGATGAGTTGGTCCTTGATTGGGATCGTTACGCACAGCAGTATTGCAACGATGCTGGCGTGTCCAACCAGGAGCTCCACACGAATGACAAGTACGATTGTTAATAGGAACTTGACTTGAAGAAGGCAAAGAACCGGAAGCAGCAGCAAGAGGTTGCTGGTTAGCAATAACAGATGACGCACGAGAGATAGCCTTACAATTGGCAGTATCATGGGTATTGACTTTGTGAAAAGAACAATATTTCCCAGTGGAAGCAGTAGAGGAAGAACGTTTGGCAACCTTACCAATAGACATGGCAGAAGAGGCAACACCAAGAGAAGAAGGAACAGCGTGACGAGACTTGTCACTTTCACGGTGCACATAGTTGGCAGCAGAAGGTATGTTTGACACACGCGAAGAAGAACCAGAAGCAGAAGAAACAGAAGCAGAGACACCAGGAAGACCTTTCTCTTTGTACAAGTCATTGTACAGTTCACGAGCAAGACGCATCACTACATCCACATTCGACTTTTGATCCTTTGGTAAGGAAAGACGCGAAGTAATGACCTTGTCAGCAAATTCAGTGGGCAAAGCGTGTAAAAACTTATCCACTAGAATGGAGGCAGGTAAGCACTGGTCAACAGCACGACGACGGAGATCATTGAAGCGATCAATGAAAGCAAAAAGAGATTCACCTTTGGCTAACTTGATGTCAACAAGAGAGCGAGCACAGGCAGCACGATCTTCATCAACGGTTGTACCAAACCGAGAGAGGAACTCATTCTTGAACATGAGCCAAGTAGGGGAAGCAATACCAGCGGCACGAGCGTTCTGATGAAACTCAACTTCATACCAGGTAAGTTGAGCTTGCGACATTTGAGACAACACTAATCGTTCATAGTTGGTGTCGAAGTCCAAACGATGAGCATACATTACGTTTTGAAAACGTGTCAAACAAGCAGCAGCATCGATAAAAATATGAGCGTTAGGCTCATGAACTTCACCAACCCATTGAAGATAAGGCATGTTGTTGGGACACACACTAGAAACCTTGATGGGTGCCTTGGGATCAACAACAGCGCGAGCATACTTGACAGAGTCAGCATTGGATTTCTCAATTAAGGCTTTGGTAGCGATAACAGCCTTAAGAACACTATCCTTCTGCAAGTATTCAGCCTGGAAATCATCAAGATTATCACCAGATAAAGGAGACGAGAGACGAGCAGCAAGAATGGTTAACTCAATAGTGAGTTGGTTGATAGTATCTTGCATACTACGGAGAGATTCTTCAGCTTGCACTTGTCGATCAACAAAAGAAGCAGCAGAACCAGAAGATTCTTCCATGGATGCATCAAGAACAGGTAAGTTGGCTTGAGCAACAGAAACAGTAGGTTCACCAGAGTGAATGGAGGCAGCAGGAGAAGACATTGGTAATAGGATTGTGTTAATTGGAAAAAGCTTGATTCAAAAAAATGTTATATCCGGTGCTAAAGACGAAGGATATAATTTAAAATACAATAATAAAAGAATAGACAGTAAATGGAATCAGCTATCCTGATAGTAAAAGTTATTCTCCTCTTTATTCACAATTCAAAATCAAGTCTTCTTTATATACATTTCATCAGAGCTTAATAGTGTAGCATTCAATATCTATCAGCACGCATGGCCGTACAACGGAGTCCAATCCCAGCAGCCACTAATAAGCCTTTCAACCACGCATTGTTGTAATTGTATAACCCACGCGTTATTCGATATTCAGGTCTTATCTTGAGATACACTCGATACTACTCGATAGTATGATGCCGCGTGTTTCTTGTAAGGATTATTGGCTAATAGTTCTAAGGATGACACATCGCTTGTATTTATGCAGGCCTCGTTAATCTGATTGGGTTATCAGATAGAGTCCGTGTATGACATAAATGAACAGTTGATTCCTTACTATTATGTCGATGCAAAATAGTAGGTGGAATACAACACGGTCAATTCAAATCACCACAAGATAAAAAGGCTTATCTTATTTCAGTTGGAATTAATATGACAATCAGGAACATTCAGTTAATGCTTCATTCTATGGGCTTCAAAGCAAAAAGAAAGCAAGAGTCTGATTTCATCTCCGAAAGCAATAGAAAAAAGCGACTTGCGTGGGCTAAACAACATAGGGTGTTAGCCAAGGACGACTGGCGTAAGTGGATATTTTCAGACAAAACAAAGGTTAACATTTGGGCTTCAGACGGTATTAAGTACTATTGGTCTCAGCTAAATGATGTTGTTCGCCCTCACTATTTAGATCTCCAAATTCAGTAGGAAGGGGGTTGCGGTAAAAATTGAATAAAAGCGAGTGAATCAGTTAGAACCGTTTTATGGGGTTTTATTGATTCAAAGTGAGTTAAGTTTTTCTATCTAGCTTGTATCTCTTGTATTTATACTTCCAAAGAAATGGTCTCTTAGTAACAATCAAAGGTCTTTTTAATCTATGTTCATTCTTCATTAATTGTATTTTCAGCGGTGATTCAAAACTCCCTCTTTTGATGGATAGTTATTAAATGAATCCCGTCTTTTTAATATAATATAGAATGTTATATGTGGATTTCACCACAGGGGTAGTGTCATGTTTTGGACTTGTATAACAGCGAAAGGCCCTGGTTATGGTACTACAATCATTGAAGGCTCGATAAATTCATCCTTGTACGTTGAAATACTTCAGTCATCACTTAAAGATACCTTAGACTATTATGAGTTGGATTCAAAACATGTTCGTTTTCAACGAGACAAGGCCACTCCTCATAGATCAACTATTGCTAAAAAGTTGTTTCCCAAAAACAAGTTCAATGTGGACCAAATTTATAACTGGCCACCACAAAGCCCGGATTTGAACCCAATTGAACATATGTGGCACCAATTGAAAAACCGTTTGGCAGTACCCAAGTAAACCTCATACTGTAGAAGAACTAGAAAAGAGGATCAATATAGAGTGGTATAAATTTACTAAGGAGGACTGCCTGAAATAGATTGATAGCATGCCTGGTAGAATTGAAACTGTTATAAAAAGTAAAGGTCAACAAACAAATTATTAATTTTTTTTCCGTACTTTTTAGCAAGCTTAATTTTTTACTTTTTAACTTTATACTTATATAAGTACTAATAAACTTTTGTTTGTTAAGAACAAAGCATATATCATCTGAAAGCCCTTCATTTCTTCTACAACTTTCTCTAAGTAACATGTTTGTTTTATAGAGTTATAAGCTGCTTATATGATGAAATATTCAAAATTGGAAAACATTGAAACCCTTTTTTCGCATACAGTATAAAGCGTATCCTTAATTAATTAATTGTATCAATAACTATTGAAAACGGTCAGTGGGGGTGTCTGACATAGGAACTTAAGCAAATTGTAACCTTCTGGACTGTGGGTGTTGTATCTTGATTTTCTTGGGTTGTGAAAATCCATGACACATTGTAGTGGAGTAGTTTGTTCCTCAAAGATAATATTGATAATCCTTAATTTATTGTTTATACAATAGCCTCTGAGCAACGTTAAAAATAAAAAAATTAAAATTAGTTTTTAAATTAAACAGTGTTTTTTGTAATTATAATTTTTTTTTGTTATAACACCTTTTTATTGTAATTTTTGAAAGTTTGGTAATTAACGTAAAAATAAGAAATTGCAATAATTATGCAAAACTTATAACGATTAAACTTTTATATTACTTTTCAATACAATTAAACTTTTTTTTCATAATATTTCACACCATATCGAAACCCTATTGTGCGACAATTTTTTTCTTTTAAAATTGATTAAAAAGCACGTCGTAAGTTTTTTAGCAACTTACAACTTGATAAATAAAGAAAACTATATAATTTTTATTTAATAATATGAAACTAATTATAATATATATATTAATTACTAATGATATGTAATGTAGGTCTCTATTCTATAAGAGATGCGCTCTTCTTGAACTCCTAATGCGAGCACAAGTGAATAACTATTAGCCACAATCCAACAAGTAAAAATACAACTTCGAAACAAAAGTTAGTATGAACCAATTGAAGTCAAGTTGAATAAACTTTTTAACCAAGGTGTAGTAGATTTTTTCTATGTTTTTGTTATAGAATAGAGACTATTGTATGAATAATAACTTATTCATTATCAATCTCATCTTTACGGAAGCACTTATGAGTTGATATGTTTAAGATTCATGTCTCAGATGGATATATATCTAGAACATAGACCTATAACATAACATCTTCTTAAATCCTCTTCACCACACTTAGATAGACGATTAGTATAAATAGGTTTAGTTTAGACATAGTTATAGGATCTTCATCTTTATATTCATCTTTGTTAATAAAGCACAGTCTCAAAAAGTACTCTTTTTAGTCTTCTTTATTATTTCACTGTGCAAACACAACATTTTACTTTTTGAATTCAACGCTTTATTACACTTACTATGTCTGCTCAAGCCCCTGTTACTGATTCTGGTGTCTCTACCATGGATGGTGTCATTTCTGGTCCCATTGGTGAAGTTGAGCAAGCTTTCTCCGAGAATCAATCTACTATTGATTCAACCCCTGATGATGCCTCTGATGTAGTTCAAGCATTAACTGAAAACTCTAGAATGCTGTTTACTCGTTTGGCTGCCCTGGTTCGTCAAGATCCTAACTCTCCTGCTGCCAACGAGGCATATGTGGCCTACAAATCTGCTGAAGAGAAGCTAGCCCACTTTAAACAAGCCCAAAACTCTTACCTCAAGATTATGGGTGAATCTTCATCCACTTCTGGTCCTGTCTCTGCATCCCATCGCCCTGCGATTGTACCTGCTGGTCTACCTTTTCTTCAATTAAGAGGTGAACACCAATGGAAGCCTCGTGAAGACATGTATGACTCGGCTCATGATTTTTGCGTTTGTTTCGAGAAGGTACTCCGTGCCCATGTTCAAGACTTGGATACCAATTGGGAGCGCTTGTTGCCTATGTGTTTAAACAACGAGCAAAACTCTTGGTTCGAAGAAGCACTGTTGTCTAAGGGTATGTCTTGGTCTGCTGCTCGTTCTTCTTTGTTGGATCACTTCGATACTCCGTATCGTAAATTCTTGTTAATGGCCAAAGTTGGTTCTATACGTCAAGAAAGATATGAAACCAACCGTGAGTATGCAAGCCGGTTCCAAAAATTGCGTCGTGAAGCTGGTATGGAAGACAACACGCAACTAGCTGTTACTTTCTTTGGGGTGATTACCAAACGAGGTCTCAGATTTAATTTATACTAATAATACATAATATTTTATTTTACACTTCATAGGGAAATGCTTAACATTTTTTGTTTTTTAAGCTTTTAATATGACCAATAAATATATCAAAAAGTATTTAAATAATTACTATTACTAATTTCTAAAATAATTCTTTTTTTCATATTTTTATCATAAATTCTACTTTTTCCTTTATTTTCAATATTTTATTTTGTTTTTCTATTAAAACTATTTAATTTTATATATCAAGTAATAGATAAAAAAAATATTAATTAAAAATATATAATAACAATAAAATTATATTTAAAATGTTTCTCATATGATGAATATAATGAAAATTTATTAGAAATAGATATTGTGAAGGAAGAAATAAAAAACTTAGAAAATAAAAATTTAATTTAGATAATAATTATCAGCATGATATAAATGTTAAAATTAATGGAATATATATTGAAAAATTTAATTTAGAAAATATATTTAAATTATAATTTAAGTTTTTTCATGATGGGTGCGATTTCATCAAGTATCATATTATTCTTATTATCTAATGTTTTTCTTTTTATACCTTTGTTTTTATCTTTATTATATGTCTTAAATTCATATACTTTTCTTAATCTTTTATTTGAACCATTTTTTTCATGTAGATTTCATAACACCCATCTTTTTGCTTTATTTTGTATTCTGCTAAATCATATTTTTTCATATCTTTTATAATTATACTTCGTTTAATATTGTATTTATATTTATCATCTACAATAATATTAAATATTTCATCCATTTCTTTTTTATATTATTACTTTTTCAATTTTTTTTATTTTTTTATAATAGATATATTTAATCCCACTCATAATGTAATACCCAATTGTCTCTGATCTATTACATAATCATTGTGTCTTAAATAGGCTAGTTTACTGACTTAGTCAGGTCCTTGTAATAAGAATAATGAATATCAAATATGCATTTCACATTTATAACTATCAATATATTTTCTATCATATTTTTAATAAATATAAAAATTCAATTTTTTGCATTTTTTATGTAAATTAAAATTAATCCTTTAAAAACTTTTTCCATACGTTATACTCTCTATTTTTCTTACGCCATTGATATTCTTTTAAATACAATACTATATCTTTTTTATTTCTATTTCGTGGTATTATACTTTGCTTTAAGCCATTCCATGTGCCTTCAATTGTATTTGTATGCACACCTGTATTTGGATCTTTAAAATGCTTTGAATGATTTACAGTTAAATGTTTGTATCCTATATTTTTCAAGTTATTATACCCTTTCCATAAATCCGTATATATTGTTGTACCTTTTTTTACATATCTTTTTATAATTAAATCAATATTATCAACATTTCTTTCTTCAATGGGTAATAAAAACATTTTTTTGTTTTCATTTTTTATTTTATTTTTTAGCATACTTCTTTCGATACCACCAATTACCCAAGCACCTTCTACCTTATGCCCCTTATTATATTTTCTTTTTGCAATTTTACTTTCATCGATTTCTACAATTTTATTTCTACCTCCAATTTTAATATTTCTGTTACCTAACAATTGTTTATTTTTCAAGTATTTTCTGAATATTTTATTGTATGATGACACTGTATTTTTGCTAATTTGCAAACTTGATGCTATAAAGGAAGAAGGTGCTTTTCCAAGAAAAAGATATAATATGTGTAATTGAGTATTTAAAGGTAAAGTTAAATTATTAAAAATTGTTCCTTTCAATGGTGATATTGCTTTCCTACATTTATAATATCTACAAACATATAATTTTTTATTTAAGTTTAATTTAGTTTCATGTTCACATTTATTACACTTTATATGTTTATTAACGTAATCATTACTAATTAAATATAATAGTGCTTCTTTTTCATCGTCGAATATTTTTTTTAAAGATTTATATGGTTCTATAAACATCTGCAATTTTATTAAATCCTTTTTATTTTTAATTTTAATTTGTAAAAAAAATTCAATTTTTTCATATAACAATAAAATTTGTGGTAGTAGGAGTTTCAATATGGACCTGAGAGTTCCTTTGGGATACATCCCTTTCTTTGTGTCTCTGCGTGAGGAAGTTCGTGGCCGGTCCCAACAAGCCATTGCTTGTCATTTTGGCAAGAAATTACCTAACTCCATTGCTGAGCTCATTGATTTGGTGATCGCTTCAGGTGATGACTCGTCTTTCTTGTCATTGAATGGCAAACGTCCCCGAGTGGACTCTGACTCTGGTTCTTTGGACAACACTACACCTAATAAGGCCAATTATAAGGTCAATAAAGGTTTTATTCCGTCTCCTTCTCATAAGAATAGCAAGTTTCATGGTCGGGGATCTGGTTCTGGTTCTAATTCTGGTTCCAATAATAAACTCTGCCATTATTGTAAGCGAGTATGGAACCATGGACATCGCTGTAACGAATTTATAGAGGCTAAGAGTCATGTGAACTCTGGTGAACCTCGTTTCCAGCCCATAAGTCGCATGTCTGAGCGAACAAACGCTGGAAATATCGATATTAGTGAACAAGTTAATTCGCAGTTAAATCGGTGTGCCTTAGAATGTAAGTATTCATCTAAAAATACAATAACTAAGGATTTCAAAAATATTAACGATTCTATTACGTTTCCCATTCTCGTCATTAGAAGGAACTACATACCGGAACGTCTGGTGTCTATACTAGATACGGGTGCAAATCATAGCGCTATTAATAAAGACGTTGTAAAAAAATTAAACCTACCTATACTTCCTATTTTAAATGATGACATCAAGCATATTAAATTAGCTGACTCTAAATCTACTGTAAAAAGAATTGGCACTACAGAAGTCACCTTAAGATGCAATAACAAAACACTTACTCGTAAACTGGAAGTTATGGAACTTACAAATAATTACGATTTAAGTATTGGCATTGACTTAATGACTTCTTTTGGAATTGGTATAACTGGACTTCCTATAAAGTATGATGAATCCAATTCTGAACATAATAAACTTGACTCCATAAGACGATATAACAATGACAGTGAATTGTTAGAACAAGTCAAACAAGAACTCAATGAGCTTGGCGATAATCCTACTGGAACCACAGAGGAATATGAACAAGCAATGAGTTATATTCAACCTTTCATAGCAGCAAATGAGGAAAGAACAAAAGGAAAGTTCTGCACTATTCCCGAAAGCGTGGTATACATTAATACACCACCTAACGTAACTGCTTATCGTAAGCCATATCCTGTACCAATTACATATCATGAAGTTGTAGATAAGCAAATAAATGAATGGTTGAATGAAGGTTTTATAAAACGTGCTACTGGTCATTCTGAATGGAATTGTCCTATAACAGTAGTTCCAAAAACCAATGGTAAAGGCGAAATAACAGGACATCGAGTCTGTCATGATCCTAGACACGTTAATGCACTATTGCAATCGATTGATCGTATGCCATTACCTATTATCAATGAATTATTTGAAGAGCTTAAAGGCGCATCCATTTACAGTACTTTGGATCTGAAGTCTGCTTTCAATTCATTATTGCTATATCCTGATCATGCACATAAACTTAATTTCACTTGGCGTGGAATTCAGTATACTCCAATCGGCACTGTGTTTGGTGTTAAGCATGTATCAAGTGTCATGCAAAGGACAATGAGTATTGCTCTTGAAGGTATGCCATTCGCTAGATGCTTTGTAGATGATGTAGTAATTAAAAGTAACTCTATCGAGGAACATAAGCATCACTTAAGCCTAGTAATTAATAAATTGACAGAAGTCAATCTTAAACTGCAACCCAAAAAGTGTAAGTTTTTCCAGAATAAGATCAATTTACTAGGTTTCACGATTGCTCCTCGTGGCATATCGATGGATCGTCGCAAGTTGATCAACGTTCTCGAGTTTCCTCGTCCACGTACTGGTAAAGACATCATGAGATACACTGGATTGATTTCTTATCTGAGATCTGTAATTCCAAAGGTATCCACTTTAATGGCTCCTCTTGATGCATTACGCAATGAAAAATCACTGGATAAGATCTGGAATATTACACATGAAAATGCTTTTAACAATCTAAAGAAAGCTTTATTAAATGATACAGTGATTTCATATCCTGACTTAAATCATCCTTTCTGTGTAGCTACGGATGCATCCAACGTAGGAGTAGGTGCTGTCCTTTACCAGATCATAAACGGTGAAATCAAATACCTATCGATGATGGCTAAAAGCCTTTCCTCAAGTGAACGCAATTATTCCGCTACTAAACGTGAATTACTGGCTGTTGTGTATGCTTTGCAAAAATTCCATAAATACTTGTGGGGTAACCATTTCACTCTGTATACGGATCATAAGGCATTAACTTACTTACACACACAAAAAATCGCCAATGCTATGATGATAAATTGGTTAGATATTATATTACAATATGATTTTAAAGTCGTTCATTTGCCAGGCATCGACAATATTTTACCTGACACACTATCCAGACTCTTCGAATCTGAGCATCCTGAAAATGAACTGGGAGGGGATAAAGCACTATATAATAAGAGCGCTACGATCGATAACCTACCCAGTGATGACAGCGGTGAATATATGACACCCGCGGATCCAGAAGAACGCAAGTTGCTCCTAATGAGAGAACACTTAAAGGGTCATTTTGCTTCTGATGCAATCTATTATGGATTAAAACGTAAAGGCATATACTGGGCTAACCTGAAAAATGAAGCTATTGAACTAGTAAAGTCTTGCGTCCAGTGTCAGCAATTTAATATTGTAAAAAAGGGCTACAATCCATTAAGACCCATAACAGCATCATTGCCAGGTGATAGCTGGGGTATTGATTTAGCTGGACCATTTAAAACATCGATTCAAGGTAACAACTACCTGTTGATAATGGTCGACATAGCTACTCGTTACTGCGTATTAAAACCCATTCCTGATAAGTCTTCCTTATCTATTGTCAAAGAATTAGTAAACCTCATGGTAACGTTTGGTATACCTCGAATAATCCAATCTGATAATGGAACAGAGTTTGTAAACGAAATGATGTCTTTATTAGCCGAGCATTCACTGGTTTCGAGCATAGACTCATAAGTGCATACCATCCAAGGGCAAATGGCGTTAGTGAACGTTGGGTACAAAGTAGCGTAAATACTATAAAAAAACAAGTGAATGGTATGAATGCTGACTGGGATCTTTATGTTGGACCCACACAATTGTATTTAAATACTAAATACAATGAAAGAACTAAAACACCACCATTCACTTTAATGTTTGGTAGAAACGCAAATGACTTTGAAGATTTCAGTAAAGAAAAAGATAACGCAACGCGAAAGAAAATAAATAATGACCTTCAAGAAAAAGTCAAAATGATGACGGAAATAGTATTTCCTGCCATCTATGAGCGTACCAAACTAGTTACACAAAAGCAAAAAGAATCTTTTGACAAAACTCACAAGCTCATTGACATTCCAGTTGGTTCTGAAGTAATGGTCAAAGTGCTTCAAAAGAATAACAAGTTAGATCCCAATTATATTGGAACTTATAAAGTACTTAGAATAACCAAAGGCGGATCTTATGTACTACAAAATGAAAAAGGTCAGATAGAACCACGTAACTATCCACCTTCATTACTAAAACTTGTTAACGGTGATCCCATCAAATCCAATGATAAATTCTTCGATGTCGAAGCCATCATTGCCCATAAAAAAGTAAATGGCCAATATCTTTATAATGTAAGATGGAAAGACTATACTGAAGAAGATGATACTTGGGAACCCAGTGAGAGTTTTGTTGATCCTAGATTCATTAAAGAATACTGGAAACGTATTGGTGTAATACCAGAGGATTTCTCTTGGAAACAAAAGTACAAGAATGATGTTATTAATAAATCTCCAAAATTACTATCAGGCAAACGAGAAATACCATCCACTTCTTATAATACTAGTTACCCTAATTCTCAATTAAATATGCATAAAAGCAGCAGTAATTACAAGGTAACAAGTAATAAAAGATTTAGACGGTATTAATCATACCTGGGAGGGGATAATGTTATAGAATAGAGACTATTGTATGAATAATAACTTATTCATTATCAATCTCATCTTTACGGAAGCACTTATGAGTTGATAAGTTTAAGATTCATGTCTCAGATGGATATATATCTAGAACATAGACCTATAACATAACATCTTCTTAAATCCTCTTCACCACACTTAGATAGACGATTAGTATAAATAGGTTTAGTTTAGACATAGTTATAGGATCTTCATCTTTATATTCATCTTTGTTAATAAAGCACAGTCTCAAAAAGTACTCTTTTTAGTCTTCTTTATTATTTCACTGTGCAAACACAACAGTTTTCCTATATTTTTACCACAGTAACATCAATGAATTCACCGCCTGTACAAAACTTGTCGATATTTTTCAGTCCTTCATTACCAGGTTAGTGTTCTGTTGATTCTAAATAGGCTACTAACGCATTGGTACACCGTCATGTATACTATCCAATTCCTCGGTCCCCAAGCAAACCCATGGGTAGCATTTTCTACCAACAATGTAGTAATGCTTCTGTTGTCGTATTCCATAATTAGTTTTTTTTTTTAATAATCCAAGCAATGTTAACTTCAGATAGGGTGTTTCTTCTGCCGGTTGCCTTATTGCTACTACCAACGTCGTTTGTAGCATTCATCCTTGGATCCGAGCCATGGTGCTACCAAAAGTAAGCTTTTGCCATATTGCAGGTCCAACTCTTCAAGGCTAATCAAAATACGCGATTTTAATTTAATAAGCATGTTATATTTTAGGTCAATATTTTTGAGAAACATTTTAATTCACAAGATTTTTTTACAAAATAAAAAAATGTTAAAAGTATATTATTTAATACAATTAATACTATTTTCATAAATACAAGTATATAACCTTCAGCCACAATTCAACGAGTATAAATACAAGCTAGAAGAACTAGTTAGAAAGAATTAATAAATTTAAGTTGAATGAACTATAACCAAGTTATAATCGACTTACTACCTGCTTTTATCTTAATTTTACCGCACGACTTATCTTCGATGATAGATAGTTTATGAAGGTTAGTTGCACTAAGCATTGATTTCCATATATATCTTTTAACCGACGTTACAAAGCTGTCAAAGCGCAAGCTGAGTATAAGCATTGTCGAACGTTGACCTGATTGGAGACGGAAACTGAACAAGTCATGTTTACAACACTATAGCCTTAAGTAATTCTGGAGTGTCTTTTTCATTACCTCTAGCTTTAGGCTTAATATTGCTTATTTTACATCATTCCCAAGCCAAATATATTTCAACTTTAAGGTATCCCTGTTTCTAGCCCTAACCCTATCTCTGAAGGTAAACCCTTTCTCATGTGGTGTGATTAGCTCTCTCAGCCTACGAGTGTTATAAACCTGAGGTATGCCTTGTGCAAACCCTAGCCCTAGCCCTCAGGGTACTACCCCTTAGCCTTTGTGGTGTAGTCAGCTCTCTCTTAGCCCTAGGTTTTATTGACCAAAGGTATCCCTAGCGTAAACCCTAGGGTTAGCCCTAGCCCTAGCCCGGGTATTACCCTAAGTCTAACCCTGGCCCTAACTTTAACATTAACCTAATCCTAATCTAATTCTGTCTTAACTCTAATCCTAATCTTAGCCTTGACCTTGACCTTGCTCCTAATTTTAGTTCTTATCTTATCCCTTATGCTTTATCTTTTCTCTTGTGGTGTTTATAGCTCTCTCGGCCTACGAGTGTTATAAACCTAAGGTATGCGTTGTGCAATCCCTATCCCTAGCCCTCAGGGTATTACCCTTTCTCATGTGGTGTAATTAGCTCTCTCAGCTTACGAGTGTTATAAATCTGAGTTATGCCTTGTGCAAACCCTAGCCCTAGCCCTCAGGGTACTATCCCTTAGCCTTTGTGTTATAGTCAGCTCTCTCTTAGCCCAGGTTTATTGACCAAAGGTATCCCTAGCGTGAACCCTAGGGTTAGCCCTAGCCCTAGCCCGGGTATTACCCTTTCGCATGTGGTGTGATTAGCTCTCTCAGCCTACGAGTGTTATAAACCTGAGGTATGCCTTGTGCAAACCCTAGCCCTAGCCCTCAGGGTACTACCCTTTCGCATGTGGTGTGATTAGCTCTCTCAGCCTACGAGTGTTATAAACCTGAGGTATGCCTTGTGCAAACCCTAGCCCTAGCCCTCAGGGTACTACCCCTTAGCCTTTGTGGTGTAGTCAGCTCTCTCTTAGCCCTAGGTTTTATTGACCAAAGGTATCCCTAGCGTAAACCCTAGGGTTAGCCCTAGCCCTAGCCCGGGTATTACCCTAAGTCTAACCCTGGCCCTAACTTTAACATTAACCTAATCCTAATCTAATTCTGTCTTAACTCTAATCCTAATCTTAGCCTTGACCTTGACCTTGCTCCTAATTTTAGTTCTTATCTTATCCCTTATGCTTTATCTTTTCTCTTGTGGTGTTTATAGCTCTCTCGGCCTACGAGTGTTATTGTGCTGAACTAAGATCTCGCACATAATAAGTTCCGTCTTAAAACATAATCATCATCATAATGTACTCCATTAACAAATATATCTCAGCAACCGTCTTGTACAAACAATATAATTCTGCATCCGAGGTCTTTGTATATACTACTAATTATATACCCGACAATAATATATATAGAGCCTGATTTTATATCTAAAGAAGTTCAGTTAACTAAGAATCATCTTTTACCTTTCTACACAATAAACCATTAGAAGGATTTTAATTGTATTCTTATAACGTTTTTATATATTTTTTATAACATTTTTTACAATTAAAGCAAATCACTTTTCTCAAGCAATGTCTGATACTAGCAATTCTACTGCCACCACTCCAATCATGGAAAAATTGTCGCTTGGTCCTGCTGCTCCTACTGTTGATACTACGCCCATTGCTCCTGCTACTGTTGCCGCTACTGCTGATATTCCTGCTCATAACGCTGATGAGGTGAATCATCAAGCTGATATTCCTGTATGCATCGGTGACAAGGAATCTGTTGAGTCCGAAGCTGCTCCGATGACTGTAAACCGTAATCGTGGCGAAGCTCTGGTAGCTTTGATTGAAGAACGGGATCGATTAATTGAAGAGTATTCTGGCCCTTACCTTGATCAGGTTATCGCTGGCGACACTGAAACTAACAATGGTGATATTATATTAAATAGAATAGAGAAGTTAAATAAGGCAATTACTGTATTTAAGCAGACGCTTAAAATTGGATCTTCTTCTGTTATCACTGTTAAAGCCAATGCAACTGGCTCGGGATCTTCTGTATCGTCTGATGCAGGCCTCAAGTTGTCAACTCGTGATGTACCAAAGATGCAGCTTAAAGGTACAGTTAACAAGCCTTTTCCATCAGAACCTGCATATGATACTGTGGAGCATTTTCTTCGTGCCTTTGAGAAGACTGTTATGTCCACTGGTAAGACAATTGATTCGGTATGGCGCTATTATGTTCCTGTTGCTCTTGGTGATGAACACCACGACTGGTTGAAGGATGTCTTGCTCAAATGTAATACTTGGGGACAGGCCAAGAAGCAGTTTGAAAAACGTTTTCATAACACGCATACCAGACTTTTGGCAAAACGAGAGGTTATGACTATGAAGATGCGTCTTAATGAAACGGCGAACGAGTATGCTGCACGTTTTGGAAGAGCTGCTGGTGAAGCTGGTTACTCTAAACTTGACAAGACTCTCTCTGACACTTTTATGTATGGCTTTCCGGAGAATTGGCAAGTGCAGATTAGTGCTGTGCTATTGTCATTATACGGTGACAAGCAAGAATGGTTAGTTGATGAAGTGACCAACGCTGCTAACCATGTGTATGGTGATAAGAAACCTGGGGAACTGTCTGCTGCTTCTTCTTCTGGTTTCAACAACTATGCCAAGGTGTTGTATTCCACCTACTATTTTGCATCGACATAATAGTAAGGAATCAACTGTTCATTTATGTCATACACGGACTCTATCTGATAACCCAATCAGATTAACGAGGCCTGCATAAATACAAGCGATGTGTCATCCTTAGAACTATTAGCCAATAATCCTTACAAGAAACACGCGGCATCATACTATCGAGTAGTATCGAGTGTATCTCAAGATAAGACCTGAATATCGAATAACGCGTGGGTTATACAATTACAACAATGCGTGGTTGAAAGGCTTATTAGTGGCTGCTGGGATTGGACTCCGTTGTACGGCCATGCGTGCTGATAGATATTGAATGCTACACTATTAAGCTCTGATGAAATGTATATAAAGAAGACTTGATTTTGAATTGTGAATAAAGAGGAGAATAACTTTTACTATCAGGATAGCTGATTCCATTTACTGTCTATTCTTTTATTATTGTATTTTAAATTATATCCTTCGTCTTTAGCACCGGATATAACATTTTTTTGAATCAAGCTTTTTCCAATTAACACAATCCTATTACCAATGTCTTCTCCTGCTGCCTCCATTCACTCTGGTGAACCTACTGTTTCTGTTGCTCAAGCCAACTTACCTGTTCTTGATGCATCCATGGAAGAATCTTCTGGTTCTGCTGCTTCTTTTGTTGATCGACAAGTGCAAGCTGAAGAATCTCTCCGTAGTATGCAAGATACTATCAACCAACTCACTATTGAGTTAACCATTCTTGCTGCTCGTCTCTCGTCTCCTTTATCTGGTGATAATCTTGATGATTTCCAGGCTGAATACTTGCAGAAGGATAGTGTTCTTAAGGCTGTTATCGCTACCAAAGCCTTAATTGAGAAATCCAATGCTGACTCTGTCAAGTATGCTCGCGCTGTTGTTGATCCCAAGGCACCCATCAAGGTTTCTAGTGTGTGTCCCAACAACATGCCTTATCTTCAATGGGTTGGTGAAGTTCATGAGCCTAACGCTCATATTTTTATCGATGCTGCTGCTTGTTTGACACGTTTTCAAAACGTAATGTATGCTCATCGTTTGGACTTCGACACCAACTATGAACGATTAGTGTTGTCTCAAATGTCGCAAGCTCAACTTACCTGGTATGAAGTTGAGTTTCATCAGAACGCTCGTGCCGCTGGTATTGCTTCCCCTACTTGGCTCATGTTCAAGAATGAGTTCCTCTCTCGGTTTGGTACAACCGTTGATGAAGATCGTGCTGCCTGTGCTCGCTCTCTTGTTGACATCAAGTTAGCCAAAGGTGAATCTCTTTTTGCTTTCATTGATCGCTTCAATGATCTCCGTCGTCGTGCTGTTGACCAGTGCTTACCTGCCTCCATTCTAGTGGATAAGTTTTTACACGCTTTGCCCACTGAATTTGCTGACAAGGACGGATATCTACAATTAATATATCTTTTAAATCTATTGTATATGTCCTATTTTTTTTTAATATATCCATATATTTTATAATTTATAACTTTTTTTCATGAATTAAAATTATTATTAAGTATAATAAACATTATCAAGAAGGCAACTGTTCCATTTTGCATGAAAAAGCAATATTATATTTATGCTTTCTCCTAATATACGTACCAAATTTATATGAAACAAGATGTCCGTCTTCTATAACATTTTAAATTAGTTACTTACTATTCCAATATATATTAATACAATCAAAACTATTAAATTTACTGTAATGTATCCATGAATTATCCTCATCACTGTAGTTTTGCCATTTCACAAGGTAATAACTATCTTCGACTATTAACCCTTTATGATCCAAAATAGTTTCAATTTCATAACTTTCATTATTATCTATATCTATTTCCAAGTCCATTTTCTCATTATTATAAATATTATTATTTTTAAAATGAGCAATATTTGATAATTCTAATCCTAAAAATTGTTGCTGTAATAATTTCATTTTATCTAAATTGTTTATTCTTTCATTTAACTTTGGAAGTGATTTATAATTTTCATTATTATTCAAAATATCATTTTTGTATTTAAAATCAAAGCTATCATTAATCCAATATGAATGAAAATCACTATGTTCTATATTGTTTAGTTTAATATATTTTTTTAAATTAAAAAGGACACATGCAATTTTTAGTTGAATATTATATATATTTATATTAGTAGTTAAAAAAGGTTTTTTGTTATTTAATCTTTTAAAGATACATCCCAAATCTGAGAAAGTTTTTTCCATTTTAGACCGAAAACTTCCAAATTGATCGTTATAATTTATTTCAATTTCATTTAAGTTTATATTTTTATCTTTTCTGATAGGATATACGAAGTTATAGTCATTTAGATCAGAACTATTTATTATATTATCTACGTATAGGCTATATCCTCCATCTAATGCAATACAATCCATCAAATTTAGTTTATTTTCAATATTCATATTTATAAGCATAGATCCATCATTATTAGTACTACATGGTTGACTGTCTGATACAAATAATACCATACCATTTGTATCTATTGCAACTTGTGTTCTAAACCCATTTTTTTAAGTTTGTAACTATAATATATGGATTTATCTTCTGCACCATATACCATACCTCTTTTATCATGGCCGTCTAAATGTATTGTTACTTGATTAAACAAATCTGGATTCTCTATCATTCCATTTAAAAGTCTAATTTTTATATTTGAAAACATGTTTTGTAAAGAAAAACTTAAAATCTTATTTAATTTTAACATTCTATCTGATGAATAAAATTGTCTGTATATTTGATGAAAAGTACTTTTTGATATATAATCATCCATATCTTCAATTGATATATTCTCTACTATAAAATATAATATCAATAAGCCTTTTTCTATATTATTATATGGTCCTCTATAATCTCTATCTCCAAATAATATAACTAGGAAGAAATAAACAGGTATTATTCCTAACTTTTCTAATAAAATCTTTTTAATTTCTTTGATCTTTTTAATAGATATAATCTTTTTAGTGTGATATTTTTTTTGTTCAATCTCTGGCCAACCATAATTTAAAAATTTCCAATAATCATTTGTTAGAATCTGATACTCCATTAATAAAGTATCCTTAACATTATTAATATTATCCATTTGTTCTTTTTATATTGAGATAAATTCAATTTTTTATAACTTAAAATAAAATTAATAATAATATATATACATTATTATGTTTTAGAAAACATTTTTTATTTTGAAAAGTTTGAAGTAATTCTAAAATTTATTAATTTTATATTTTGCTTAGTCAGCAAAATTGTAAAATCAATTATTTTTTTTGAACTTTTTATTAATAGACAGATTTATAAATATTTTGTGTTACACAAAATATAATAAATCCTAATTGTTTTAAAGAAATAGAAAATATAAAAAGTTCACAAATTGTGAACATTTTTAATTTTCATGGAATGACAAACAAATTGATAATTTGAAAAGAATTGTAGTGTTAAGCTGATTTTATAATTCAGAATTTTATAGCAACAGAAACATTTCTCTATGGTTATAGTAGACGGATATCTACAATTAATATATCTTTTAAATCTATTGTATATGTCCTATTTTTTTTTAATATATCCATATATTTTATAATTTATAACTTTTTTTCATGAATTAAAATTATTATTAAGTATAATAAACATTATCAAGAAGGCAACTGTTCCATTTTGCATGAAAAAGCAATATTATATTTATGCTTTCTCCTAATATACGTACCAAATTTATATGAAACAAGATGTCCGTCAAGGTCATTACTTCGCGTCTTTCCTTACCAAAGGATCAAAAGTCGAATGTGGATGTAGTGATGCGTCTTGCTCGTGAACTGTACAATGACTTGTACAAAGAGAAAGGTCTTCCTGGTGTCTCTGCTTCTGTTTCTTCTGCTTCTGGTTCTTCTTCGCGTGTGTCAAACATACCTTCTGCTGCCAACTATGTGCACCGTGAAAGTGACAAGTCTCGTCACGCTGTTCCTTCTTCTCTTGGTGTTGCCTCTTCTGCCATGTCTATTGGTAAGGTTGCCAAACGTTCTTCCTCTACTGCTTCCACTGGGAAATATTGTTCTTTTCACAAAGTCAATACCCATGATACTGCCAATTGTAAGGCTATCTCTCGTGCGTCATCTGTTATTGCTAACCAGCAACCTCTTGCTGCTGCTTCCGGTTCTTTGCCTTCTTCAAGTCAAGTTCCTATTAACAATCGTACTTGTCATTCGTGTGGAGCTCCTGGTTGGACACGCCAGCATCGTTGCAATACTGCTGTGCGTAACGATCCCAATCAAGGACCAACTCATCGTTTTGGGATGATGAGTATTGCAGGTGCTGCTTCTCGTGCCTTTGGTTCTTCTGGTGCTATTGCATCATCTTCTGCTTCGTTGGCTCCGGCCTCGAACCTATCGACAGTTGCTCCCGCAGTAACTCCATTCAATTCCGAAGTTAGCTCTTCATCTTCTGCTGTTCCTGTTCAGGAACACATGAATATCGATGAACACGCAGCCGTCCAGGCACAACTTTGTAAGTCAAACATATTTTCAAATTTACCCAAACAAAGATCTAATGCGATTCTTTTACCTATTGTTGTGCAGAACATTCGCGTCTACGCATACTTGGATACAGGCTGTACGTTCAGCATATGTTCTCCTCGCTTCTTTCGTTCTCTTGGTGTTGGCTTTACGCCTTCATCTGGTACGGTTCAGCTTGGTCATGTTAACACGCAACAACCTAGGATTGGTTATACTTCTTTGAACATTTTGTACAATAAAATACAATTGAAGCATAAATTTGAATTGTTTGATTTCTATACAGAGGACGATAGTGCGCCTATTTTATTTGGTCTTGACATTATGCCTCTTCTTAACATCGCTATCACTGGGTTGGTATCAACTTGGGATGATCATAATGGTCCTGCATTGCCATCGCCAATCGATCCTGAAGATATCAAACCTAATAATAGTCCTTTTGGTACTGCTGATGAACGCCAATTGATGCAATCTAAACTTAAACCACTGTTAGCTGCAAACACTAATATCGATTTGAAGAATACCTACTGCAATTTGCCTGGCGCAATAGTACAATTGGAAACGCAACCCGGTAAAGTAGCTTACCGTAAGCCATACCCAATTCCTATTGCCTACAAGCAATCCGTATTAGATCAAATTGAAACTTGGAAAAATGAAGGTGTAATAGAAATTGCACAAAGTCACACCGGCTTTAATTCTCCCCTTCTATGTGTTAGTAAGAAAAATGCTGATGGTATCTATTCGTTTAAGAAACCTAGAGTAGTAGCTGACGTTCGTGAGTTAAACTCGATTCTTATTAGTACGGATAAGTACAATATACCTCTCATTTCGGACATCCATGAACGCTTAAGTAATGCCAAAATCATTACTAGTATCGATATCCATTCTTGCTTCACTAGCTTCCTCGTTGACCCTGCTCACAAAAGCAAGTTAAACTTTATGTGTCCTTTTACTAACTTGCAATATACTTTTCGCAAAGTATGTTTCGGTGTGTCCTTTATTGCTAATTTGGTACAAAGGACCTTAACTAACTTGTTCAGTGACCTTCCTTACGTAACGATCTATATCGATGACATTTGCATCAGTACCAATGATTCTCTAGCACATCATACTGATTGTGTAGCCGAAGTTATCCGTCGCCTCACAAACGCAAATCTTCAACTTTCTCCAGAAAAGATTGTACTTGCTCAGAAAAGTATTCACATTTTGGGTTGGTCAATTGTAGATGGTAAATTGATGCCTGATCCAAGAAAAGTATCAAATGTACACACCTGGCCTCTTCCTCAGACGGGTAAAGACATTATGCGATACTTGGGTTACTTCAATTACTTTCGTTCTGCGATTCCTGGATACAGTCGTTTAGCAGCTCCACTTGATGAGTTACGCAGTAGTAAATCACTTGCAGCTATATGGTCTGACAAACACACGCAAGCTTTTCGCAACTTGCAAGCAGCCTTGTCGTCTGCTCTCGTGTTATCTCCTCCTGACTTTCGCTACCGTTTCCATGTCGCAACTGACGCGTCTAAAACTGGTATTGGTGGAGTCATTTACTATATCAAAAATGATACGGTTCATTATGTGACTATGGCTTCTCGCAAGCTATCTACCTCCGAAATGAATTACAGTACAACAAAACGAGAATTACTTGCTATTGTCTACATGTTGACTAAGTATCATAAATGGTTATTTGGTATTAAATTCACTTTGCATACTGATCATAAAAGCCTTATCTTTTTACATGATCAAAGCACCCCCAACACCTTGATGCTGACTTGGTGGGACACTATTTTTTCTTTTACGTTCGATGTTGTTCATATTCCTGGAATTAAGAACATCATTCCCGATACTCTTAGTCGACTGTTTTCTGATGACGAACCCAACAGTCTGGAGGAGGGTGGAAATATTGTTAACCATCAAAACATATTTGAGAACCATAAGAAAAGATATAATACCACGCGTTCTGAACGTAAACTGCAAATACGGTATCCTACAGATAAAAACAAGTCACGCAAAAGAATACTATCTGCTAGAAACGGGACTGAAAATAAAACAAAAGGAAATTACGCCTTTTCATCTTTCCCAACAGTTTCTACAAACTACGATGATAATACCAATACATCATCCAACCACATTGACTCATCCAATACTACATCGTTCGATAGTTACAATAAGACACCTCTTATTTCTCGCGCAATGCAATATGCTGATTATATGACACCACCTGAAAAGGATCGCGTTTCTATTATTATGAAAGCACACTTGCTTGGCCATTTTGGCGTAAATGCAATTGAGAAAACTATTCACAATGATTACAAATTACATTGGACTAATTTGCGACAAGACATTCAAAGAGTTATCAATGATTGTGAAGCTTGCCAAGCACATGGTATCTATCGAGTTGGTTATCACCCTCCTAGAAGCGTGTTGCCTGACGGTGTCTTCGATCATATCTGTATAGATCTCGGTGATTTCAATACTACATCATCTCGTGGTAATAACTTTATGTTAGTTGTAGTAGATTACTTTAGTCGATTTACAATTCTACGTGCACTCCCTGACAAGAGTAGTTACAGTGTAGCAAAAGAATTACTTCACATATGTTGTCAGTTCGGATTCCCTCGGATCATCACGCATGACAATGGTATGGAATTTGTGAATGAAGTGGTTAAACAATTTATACAAATGAGTGGCATGGATAGACGGCTTAGCTTGCCCTATACTCCTACTGGAAACAGTGTAGTAGAAAGCTATGTTGGCATCTGTAAACGTAGTATCATCAAAGCGTTAACTGCTAATGCTGTTGAACCTGAATCTTGGGATTTGTATTTAGACGTGATCCAATACTCTGTCAATTGTCAGTATTCGCGATTGCATAAATCTCGTCCTTTTGCGGTTATGTTCAATAGACAGCCTAATGACTTTATCGACTACACGGATGTAAAACCTACCATCAATATCGAGAAATCTGATAGTAAACTCATTGATAAGAAGCTGAAATATGTCAAAGATGTCATTATTCCTTCTATTGCTAAACGCATTAAAGAGACACAATTAAACGATCATTTAAAATTCCAAAAGAATAACAAGATCATTGAAACAAAGTACCCTCATAATTCTAAAGTTATGATCGTGAACGTACTCAAATCATCTAAACTGCAACCCAGATGGTTAGGTCCTTTTATCATTAAAGGCTACACCAAGCATGGTAGTTACATTTTAGAAGATCTCACTGGCTCTTTATTATCTCGTGATGTACCTACGCATCAGATAAGACTGATTCAATCAGGAGATCAACGATCTGAAAGCGAACTTAACGAGAAACATTATGAGGTACAAGCAATTGTAAACCATCGACTCTTGCCAGACGGTGAATACGAGTATTACGTGCATTGGGTTGGATACGATGACCAAGAAAAATACAATACTTGGCAGACGGTTGATACCTTCGATTCGAAGAAACCTATTCAAGACTATTGGACACGTCGTCAAGCAACCATTGCAAGCACAACAGGTAGATCCCTGCCTAATACTATCAACAAGCGAAGAATACCTGCTCGTAATAAACACAGCAGATCGTTTGTACCTAAAGCATATAATACAAGATCTTGAGTTGCTTAATTGCACTCTGCAAGTGTAATTGTCTTTTCCCTTATGTTACTTTTTTCCTATAATGGTTTTTTACAAGGTTTTTTATGACAGTTTACATTACACACGATCTTACATCTAACACAATGCTTACATCCTATCCTTTCGTTCTTATGATTATTACATCTTTAATACAAAGATACTTCTAAGGTGATGACCTCATCTGGAAGGGGGCAATGTTGTATTCCACCTACTATTTTGCATCGACATAATAGTAAGGAATCAACTGTTCATTTATGTCATACACGGACTCTATCTGATAACCCAATCAGATTAACGAGGCCTGCATAAATACAAGCGATGTGTCATCCTTAGAACTATTAGCCAATAATCCTTACAAGAAACACGCGGCATCATACTATCGAGTAGTATCGAGTGTATCTCAAGATAAGACCTGAATATCGAATAACGCGTGGGTTATACAATTACAACAATGCGTGGTTGAAAGGCTTATTAGTGGCTGCTGGGATTGGACTCCGTTGTACGGCCATGCGTGCTGATAGATATTGAATGCTACACTATTAAGCTCTGATGAAATGTATATAAAGAAGACTTGATTTTGAATTGTGAATAAAGAGGAGAATAACTTTTACTATCAGGATAGCTGATTCCATTTACTGTCTATTCTTTTATTATTGTATTTTAAATTATATCCTTCGTCTTTAGCACCGGATATAACACAAGGAAACCAATGCCAATAATAAGAGGTCATCTATCTACATGGGCAAGCAGAAACGCAAGGATGATGCTGCTGCTACTATGCCTACTTTATTTAAAAAACTCAAGTATAATGATACCGGTAGTATAAAACCTGCTGCTAAGCTAGAGGCGCCGAGTAAACGTTTTTTTGGGTCTAGTAAGAATGTACCAAGAAAGGCCTTTGGTAATAAGCCTTGTAGATTTTGTAACAAGGATTGGTTTCGCGGACACACATGTGATGAGTACCGCAACTATAAGGCTGGTAACCCGGTCGTACTTTCGATTAGGAAGACTAGTAATAATAGCAATGAAGCTAAATGCTTTAAAAGAGCCATGGAGGACGAACAGTATGAATGTAAATATGATGTACCTCCTGTAAATGATGATGGCTTTAATCTAATCACACCTATTATTATAGGAAACAAGAAGCTTGTAGGGTTGTGTGAGGGTGATTACCAAACGAGGTCTCAGATTTAATTTATACTAATAATACATAATATTTTATTTTACACTTCATAGGGAAATGCTTAACATTTTTTGTTTTTTAAGCTTTTAATATGACCAATAAATATATCAAAAAGTATTTAAATAATTACTATTACTAATTTCTAAAATAATTCTTTTTTTCATATTTTTATCATAAATTCTACTTTTTCCTTTATTTTCAATATTTTATTTTGTTTTTCTATTAAAACTATTTAATTTTATATATCAAGTAATAGATAATAAAAATATTAATTAAAAATATATAATAACAATAAAATTATATTTAAAATGTTTCTCATATGATGAATATAATGAAAATTTATTAGAAATAGATATTGTGAAGGAAGAAATAAAAAACTTAGAAAATAAAAATTTAATTTAGATAATAATTATCAGCATGATATAAATGTTAAAATTAATGGAATATATATTGAAAAATTTAATTTAGAAAATATATTTAAATTATAATTTAAGTTTTTTCATGATGGGTGCGATTTCATCAAGTATCATATTATTCTTATTATCTAATGTTTTTCTTTTTATACCTTTGTTTTTATCTTTATTATATGTCTTAAATTCATATACTTTTCTTAATCTTTTATTTGAACCATTTTTTTTCATGTAGATTTCATAACACCCATCTTTTTGCTTTATTTTGTATTCTGCTAAATCATATTTTTTCATATCTTTTATAATTATACTTCGTTTAATATTGTATTTATATTTATCATCTACAATAATATTAAATATTTCATCCATTTCTTTTTTATATTATTACTTTTTCAATTTTTTTTATTTTTTTATAATAGATATATTTAATCCCACTCATAATGTAATACCCAATTGTCTCTGATCTATTACATAATCATTGTGTCTTAAATAGGCTAGTTTACTGACTTAGTCAGGTCCTTGTAATAAGAATAATGAATATCAAATATGCATTTCACATTTATAACTATCAATATATTTTCTATCATATTTTTAATAAATATAAAAATTCAATTTTTTGCATTTTTTATGTAAATTAAAATTAATCCTTTAAAAACTTTTTCCATACGTTATACTCTCTATTTTTCTTACGCCATTGATATTCTTTTAAATACAATACTATATCTTTTTTATTTCTATTTCGTGGTATTATACTTTGCTTTAAGCCATTCCATGTGCCTTCAATTGTATTTGTATGCACACCTGTATTTGGATCTTTAAAATGCTTTGAATGATTTACAGTTAAATGTTTGTATCCTATATTTTTCAAGTTATTATACCCTTTCCATAAATCCGTATATATTGTTGTACCTTTTTTTACATATCTTTTTATAATTAAATCAATATTATCAACATTTCTTTCTTCAATGGGTAATAAAAACATTTTTTTGTTTTCATTTTTTATTTTATTTTTTAGCATACTTCTTTCGATACCACCAATTACCCAAGCACCTTCTACCTTATGCCCCTTATTATATTTTCTTTTTGCAATTTTACTTTCATCGATTTCTACAATTTTATTTCTACCTCCAATTTTAATATTTCTGTTACCTAACAATTGTTTATTTTTCAAGTATTTTCTGAATATTTTATTGTATGATGACACTGTATTTTTGCTAATTTGCAAACTTGATGCTATAAAGGAAGAAGGTGCTTTTCCAAGAAAAAGATATAATATGTGTAATTGAGTATTTAAAGGTAAAGTTAAATTATTAAAAATTGTTCCTTTCAATGGTGATATTGCTTTCCTACATTTATAATATCTACAAACATATAATTTTTTATTTAAGTTTAATTTAGTTTCATGTTCACATTTATTACACTTTATATGTTTATTAACGTAATCATTACTAATTAAATATAATAGTGCTTCTTTTTCATCGTCGAATATTTTTTTTAAAGATTTATATGGTTCTATAAACATCTGCAATTTTATTAAATCCTTTTTATTTTTAATTTTAATTTGTAAAAAAAATTCAATTTTTTCATATAACAATAAAATTTGTGGTAGTAGGAGTTTCAATATGGACCTGAGAGTTCCTTTGGGATACATCCTTGTGTGATCCAGGAAGTGATATATCCTGCATCAATAAATATATTATTAATAAAGAGTTTAATAATATTGATATATGTAATACAACAGGCTATCTAAATTTTCTAACTATGAATGATAATAAGGATGGTAGCAATAAAACTAAAAGAATAGGACAGACTGAGCCTATGTCTGTGCGCTACCGTGATGATCTTCGTTTTAAACATGCTTTTGAAGTTGTAGAATTCAACGATGTAATGTCAACTAGCTTTGACGTATTATTAGGTCGAGACATACTTAGCAAAATGGGTGTATACCTTGCCAATGTCGCTTATAAATGGCCCAAAGAAGAAAGCAATAAAGAAGATCTACAGTTTGAAAACGTCAATTATGATGATAAAAACGAGATTAACCCTGAGGATGCTGATTATGGCAACCCTGATGAACGATCCACCTATATGGACGCTATTAAAAACGCATTGACGTGTAACACAAATATTAAGTCAAATGCAGTATGTACTATGAAGGAATCTCAAGTAAACATCAAGTTGAAAAGTGACGCAAACTGCTACGTACGTCAATACCCTTTAACCACTAAAGCGCACGCTGAAATAGAAAAACAATTACAAGGATGGCTAAAAGATGGAATAGTTGCTGAAGCAAAACCATCACCGTATTATCACTCACCATTACTTGTTGTGCCAAAGAAAGACGAGAATAATAAAGCTACCAAGCTGAGGGTATGCTGCGATCTAAGAAAGATCAATGCGGCTTTGACAGATGACAATCAACATAACTTTGCTGTCCCAAAAATTCAGGACATATTCAATTCCGTTGCCTCGAGGGGTAAAATTATTAGCAAAATTGACCTGCGGCAAGCCTATTTTTCGTTCGAAGTAGCCGAGTCATCACGTAAATATTTAAACTTCTCTTTTAATCATAAAAATTATGAATGGAATCATGCTGCTTTTGGATTAAAATTTTTAACATCCCAATTCTGTTACTGTATGCGTGTCTTATTGGGTGATATACCTGACGTAGAGACCTATGTCGATGACTGTGTAATCTTTAGTGAAACTATAGAAAGTCATATCAAGACAATAAATGAAGTCATAACTCGTCTGACTTTTGTAAACTTACGTATTAATACAGAGAAGTGTACTTGGTTTAAAACATCCGTGTATCTATTAGGATTTGTTGTTGGCCAAGGTGTAACTAAAATTGATATGCGACGACTATCCAATATTAATGAATGGAAAATACCAAAAACTGCCAAACAAGTAAGAAGCATAATGGGTGTTGTATCACACTTACGAGACTATTGTCCTATGCTATCAAAAATCGCAGCTCCTATTGATTCGTTACGGAATTCGAAATCAGTAGAGAAAGAGTGGACTCAATTGCACACAGATCATTTTGAAAGCATCAAACAGATCTTATTATCCAATGCAATCCTACACACTCCAGATCTGAGCCGTACGCTATATTTGTGTTGCGATGCCTCTGTATATGGTCTTGGGTGTGCTTTGATTCAAAAGGATGAACTTGGAAGGACTGTGCATATTGCATTTATAAGTAAATCATTAAATGATACGGAACGAAGATGGAGCACTAATCGCAGAGAAACTGCTGCTATTATATTCGGATTAGAGCGCTTCAGACCTCTCCTATGGGGACATCCTGATGTAGTAATCATGACTGACCATCTTTCCTTGACATTTCTATTTACAAGTTCCACGTTAAACTCAACACTGCAAACCTATTTTGAAATACTAGGAGAGTTTAACTTTACTGTCGCATACATTAAAGGTATACAAAACATATTACCTGATAAATTGTCTCGAGTTTATCCCCCTATCGATGAAGATAAAACTCTGGAGGGAGAGCAGGATAGACATATTCGAAGACTAGAAAAACTTATACTCACTAGAAGAGCGACTAGTGACGTAAAAAAGGACACTAAACAAATCGTAAGAAGAAAAGCAATCCATTCAAAAGATAAAAATCTAAACATACTAGCTATAAAACTAAATAGCAATGAGTTCAAATCACAAACTACGGATTATACTTGTCCTCCCGTAAATGAACGTATTAGTATAATAAAGGATGCACATTCCCTTGGGCATTTTGGCATAGATAGTGTAGTAAAGCATATACACTCCAACTATGGTCTTCATTGGAACACCATTTATAAAGACTGTAAAGAAGTACTCATGCAGTGTAAAGAGTGCGCTCAACATAATATAGCTAAAAGAGGTTTCAATCCTCAAAAGTCTATTGTAGCATATGATGTATTTGATCATGTATCATTTGATCTACTCGGCCCATTACCTGTTACTGATAAAGGTAACATATATATCTTAGTCTTAGTTGACCTATGTACCAAGTATATCATTGCCCGTGCAATTCCAAATAAACAAAGTAACACTGTCGTGCAAACACTAGTAAATATATACGGTGATTATGGAGCACCTATTTCAATCCAGCAATCGGATAATGGAAGAGAATTTCGTAATAGTTTAATGAAAGTATTGACTGATGCACTGCCAATCCAACATCGTTTTTCCACTCCATATTATCCCCAATCAAATGGTGCTGCAGAGAATGCTGTAAAAACAATAACCAATACACTACGTAAAATGTGCGGTAATGATACGTCTAACTGGGATGATCGCCTAAGCATTGTTCAACTTGTATGTAACATGAAGGAACGTGTACGAACTGCAACTACCCCATTCTCATTGATGTTTGCGAGACAAGTGAATCTCAAAAGAACTGTTGACAAAATGAATTATAAAGGTACAAAGCCTTCATTGTCTCTTGAAGATTTAAGGGAACGAGCTGAGCGTATGAACACTATTGTATTTCCTGCCATAACAGAAAGAACTAAAAGACTAGTTGAGGAATACAATAAGAAGTTTGATGAAAAACACTACCTTATTAATATACCAGACGATACTACAGTAATGATAAGACTAGCAGAAGGAAGAGAGTCTAAACTTGCACCTTTATATTCTGGACCTTACACGGTCGTGCGTAAAACCCGTGCTGGTACATATGTACTAAAGAATGATGCGCATGAACTTCTTAGCCGAGAATATACTCCATCTGAATTAAAAATTGTATCTTTGGATGAGACGGCTATTGAAGATGAAGTCTATGAAGTCGAAGAGATTAGAAATCATAGAGTTGTAAACGGTCAAAAGGAGTACCTAGTCAAATGGATAGGTTATGGTGAGAAAGAAAACGACTGGCTAACTCCAGATATGTTTTCCACCCCTATACCAATTCGTAATTACTGGAAAAAAGTTCGCGAAATAGAAAAACTAAATAAAGAAAGAAAGCTAAAGAAAAGTGATACTTCTTCCAAAAAGAATACAAATAACTTGGATTGTACTAAAAAGAGATATCATAACTCCAATGAACCCATAAAACATACCAAACGATTAAAAAAATAAAAATAAATAAATAATAATAATAATAAATAATAGAAAACTCAAATAAAAGGAGACGTCCTTGTTGCTTTTTTGTTGTCTCTGATGTTGCTGTAGCTGTACCACCATCAGTAAAAGATCACGCCAAAAGAGAGCTGTGACTTGTAAAAATAAAAATAATGATATAGATAATATGCATTATAAAATAGAACATTGTAACAAATATATACCAAATCCTACACTTATATCAAATAATAGACTGACAGGTCAGCTTCGCTGACCTTGGTGGGGAAGCATGTGCTGAACTAAGATCTCGCACATAATAAGTTCCGTCTTAAAACATAATCATCATCATAATGTACTCCATTAACAAATATATCTCAGCAACCGTCTTGTACAAACAATATAATTCTGCATCCGAGGTCTTTGTATATACTACTAATTATATACCCGACAATAATATATATAGAGCCTGATTTTATATCTAAAGAAGTTCAGTTAACTAAGAATCATCTTTTACCTTTCTACACAATAAACCATTAGAAGGATTTTAATTGTATTCTTATAACGTTTTTATATATTTTTTATAACAGTTATAAACCTAAGGTATGCGTTGTGCAATCCCTATCCCTAGCCCTCAGGGTATTACCCTTTCTCATGTGGTGTAATTAGCTCTCTCAGCTTACGAGTGTTATAAATCTGAGTTATGCCTTGTGCAAACCCTAGCCCTAGCCCTCAGGGTACTATCCCTTAGCCTTTGTGTTATAGTCAGCTCTCTCTTAGCCCAGGTTTATTGACCAAAGGTATCCCTAGCGTGAACCCTAGGGTTAGCCCTAGCCCTAGCCCGGGTATTACCCCTTAGCCTTTTTGGTGTAGTCAGCTCTCTCTTAGCCCTAGGTTTTATTGACCTAAGGTATCCCTAGCGTAAACCCTAGGGTTAGCCCTAGCCCTAGCCCGTGTATTACCCTAATCCTACTCCTGATCTAACCTTGATCTTTTCCCTATCCCTAGCCCTCAGGTTACTACATTCACCCCTATCCTAATCGTACCTTAACTCTGATCATGATTTATATCTATGACTAAGTTTAACCTACTCCCTGATCTTAATCCTAGTCCTAATCTTAAGTCTAGGCTTAATCCTAATCCTATCCCTACTCTTGACTTTATCCCTATTCCTGTTTTAATCTTAATCTAATTTTAACCTTATCCTAATTTGTTTGTATTCCTAACCTTAATTCTTTCCTCTCCTTAACCATAATTAAAACCTTAACTCTAATCCTTTCTCTAATTTTAGCTTATTTCTATTCTTAATCTTAAGCTTAAACCTTACCTTATTCCTTGCCATAATCCTGTTTAACTGTGTTTCTTCCTAATTTATTCTTAATCATTATTTATATTTTAACCTTAAGCTTAGTCTTAACGTTAACCATAATTGTCACCCTAATCATAAGCTTAAGTCTTTGCTTATCCCTTGTTGTTTTATCCTACCTCAAATAATTAGCTTTATCCTTATCCTTATTCTTATCTCTAACCTTAATCTTATTTTTATTCCTAACTTTAATTTTTGTCCCTAATCCTTATCCTTATTCCTATTCCTCATATTACTTTCTTGGTCCTAATTTTGACTTTTATCTTATTCTTAATCCTTATTTTTATCCTATTCTTAAATGTATATCTATCTTTATTATTATTACTGCCTTGCTTCTAATCCTAATATTTACATTATTCCTATTCCTAATATTAATTTAATCTTAATCTTAACGCTACTTTTTATCCTTCCTTCTAGTCTTAACTTTCATGTTTCTATTATTGTTCTTGTTCTATCCTTGTTTATATTCTAATATTATTCTAAATTCTAATCCTTTTCTTTATCTTATCCTTAATTCTGTTTTTAACCTCATAATATTCCAAATCCTAACCCTGTTCTTTACCTTATCCTTAATTCTATCTTTATCCTAATATTAACTTTAATATTTATCATATCCCTATCCATAATTTTATCCCATATCTTAATCAGTGTCTCTAATATTATTTAACATTATCCTTGCTTTAACTTAAATTCCAGTTCTGATCATGATATTAACCCTATCTTGTCTTATTCCTATTCATACACTTAATGCTATCTTAACTTTACCCTAATCCTATCTTTCGAGCTACCTTACATATCATTAATAATTAATATATATATTATAATTATTTTCATATTATTAAATTAAAATTATATAGTTTTCTTTATTTATCAAGTTGTAAGTTGCTAAAAAACTTACGACGTGCTTTTTAATCAATTTTAAAAGAAAAAAATTGTCGCACAACAGGGTTTCGATCTGGTGTGAAATATTATGAAAAAAAAAGTTTAATTGTATTGAAAAGTAATATAAAAGTTTAATCTTTATAAGTTTTGCATAATTATTGCAATTTCTTATTTTTACGTTAATTACCAAACTTTCAAAAATTACAATAAAAAAGTGTTAAACAAAAAAAAATATAATTACAAAAAACACTATTTAATTTAAAAACTAATTTTTATTTTTTTTATTTTTAACGTTGCTCCTCGGCTTTGTGCGATCTATAGGTTCTGGTTTTTTTATTATTCGCTTCATCCTCTACTTTAGTTTCATATGGTTGCTGTTCGACCTCTTGCTTTACTTTCACCGGTTTTTCAGGCGGCTTGAGGTCCAGACAGCTGTCGTAGTTCGTAATGTCTTCCAGAGGATACTCAATTTCGTCTACTTCCATATCTACAACTGAAACTTCTACACCATCTTCATCAGTAAGATTTCCTTCACCATCTTCAAACAAAACTCTGTTCATTTTAGATTTAAATACTAATTAATAAAATACAAAATCTGAAGATGAGCGAAATTTTTTTCTTATAATGATTAGTATTTAAAATTTTAAATGAGCGATACTTTTTATTTTTGTGATCGATATTTTTTATTTTTTGTGAACGAATAATTTCTGAAAATAGTGTATTAATCCTTATCCTAGTTATATTCCTAACCTTAATTTTATCCTTAATTTATATGGATTTATTAATCTTAATCTTAATCCCAATCTTACTTTATTTCTGAATTTATTTTTTGCTGTTAACCCTAATCTTGATCTTGATTCTAATCGTTATCTTATGTATATTGTTATATCGAATATAATAAAGACTGTAAAATAACCAGACTGATAAAACGAATTAATTTATTAAAGCATTAAAATGATGAGCTATTTATACAAAATTGAAGTTCGGATTTAACTTGGTATTATAGACGATTGAGTTAGTCAAAGACTGTGCTCATGGAGTTAACAAGGATTTATAGTAATCCATTCTAGTACGACTTTATATTCGGTGATAGATAGTTTATGAAGGTTAGTTGCACTAAGCATTTTAATTTCCATATATATCTCTTAACCGACGTTACAAAGCACAAGCTGAGTATAAGCATTGTCGAACATTGACCTGATTGGTGACGGACACTGAACAAGTCATGTTTACAACAATGCGGACAATATTGTAAGTCACTGTATCTTTGATAATAAAACACAGTCTCAAAAAGTACTTCTTTTAGTCTTCTTTATTATTCACTGTGCAAACACAACAGGAACATACTGCCTTGCATGCGAGACGTGCAACTCACTAAACTGAGACGCAGCTGAAGTGGCAGACTCATTACTGTCTTTACGTACCATGGCCACATAAGTGGGGGAGGAGGTTGGGGTTTGGGAATTGTTCATACCAACGTGATATAGGATTGAGATGTTGACAAACTACGTTCGAAGACCGTCGATCGAAAAAAATGAGAGTTATACGGAATATATAAGTTGATTTCTACTACAAAAGGGACTATAACAATTCGGTCATGCGGAACGTGCGGTTTGTTTATTAATGTAAAAGAAAAGATCAAGATCTCTATATTGCACAGCTTGAGATCTATTAAATATTGTATTATTATTGAATGCCAAATTGGATGAGTTGAGATCTTAAATATGTGAATGCTTTGTATCTTAGGAGGTCATACAGATACTTGCAATTGTTGTACAATTACTCGTACAGGTTCTGGGTTAGTGGATGACCTCAGGTATTTACTCATGGGCATATTTTTGGCTGCTGTGATGTTCTCTGAATATGTGTACCCATTTAAATGGCTAATTTCCAATTTTTAAAACGGCTAAAAATATTTGAAACGCCGGAGACATATTGGATAACCGCATTCTACTACACCCGGTCATCCACTCTAACCCAGAACCTGTACGAGTAATTGTACAACAATTGCGAGTATCTGTATGACCTCCTTAATACCGCATATAGTATCATCCAGATACATGCTCACTCTAAAGATTGTATGTTAATTACCTCCCAAAACCGTCAGGGTGGTGCGGGTCATTATGCATCTAACTCTCATATAATTTTTTATACCATTTCTTCAATTAATTTTATAAAACTATCAATTGAAGTCTTCTTTATACTATTAAATGTTTATAAAGGAAAAACTAAATTACTATTAATTATTTTTTCATTACTACATATTTTGAAACTTATTTCTAAATTTTTTAAAAACCTTGATTTGTTTTTATCATACATTTCATAAATATTATCACTGTGGTGAAATAGCCACATAATTGAAGTACAGACAGACTAGAGGCCTGTGCGCCCTAGCTGTAGCACATACATACTAAAGCATCATTGATTACCTTATACAGCGATACAGTCCTTAAACAGAGATACGTCCTTCTTATACTTTTTATATGAACACAAGTAAATAACCTTCAGTCACAATTCAACGAGTATAAATACAAGCTAGAAAAACTAGTTAGAAATAATTAATCACATTTAAGTTGAATAAACTATAACCAAGTTATAATCGACTTACTATCTGCTTTTATATTTTAATTTTACCGCACCTGTCAATCGGTTAAACATAAGACCTTTAACTAATATAAATACACCTTCATTTTATGATCGAAATAAAGAATGAATAGCTATCTTATTACTAATGAGGAATTGTTGTGGGTGATTACCAAACGAGGTCTCAGATTTAATTTATACTAATAATACATAATATTTTATTTTACACTTCATAGGGAAATGCTTAACATTTTTTGTTTTTTAAGCTTTTAATATGACCAATAAATATATCAAAAAGTATTTAAATAATTACAATTACTAATTTCTAAAATCATTCTTTTTTTCATATTTTTATCATAAATTCTACTTTTTCCTTTATTTTCAATATTTTATTTTCTTTTTCTATTAAAACTATTTAATTTTATATATCAAGTAATAGATAATAAAAATATTAATTAAAAATATATAATAACAATAAAATTATATTTAAAATGTTTCTCATATGATGAATATAATGAAAATTTATTAGAAATAGATATTGTGAAGGAAGAAATAAAAAACTTAGAAAATAAAAATTTAATTTAGATAATAATTATCAGCATGATATAAATGTTAAAATTAATGGAATAGATATTGAAAAATTTAATTTAGAAAATATATTTAAATTATAATTTAAGTTTTTTCATGATGGGTGCGATTTCATCAAGTATCATATTATTCTTATTATCTAATGTTTTTCTTTTTATACCTTTGTTTTTATCTTTATTATATGTCTTAAATTCATATACTTTTCTTAATCTTTTATTTGAACCATTTTTTTTCATGTAGATTTCATAACACCCATCTTTTTGCTTTATTTTGTATTCTGCTAAATCATATTTTTTCATATCTTTTATAATTATACTTCGTTTAATATTGTATTTATATTTATCATCTACAATAATATTAAATATTTCATCCATTTCTTTTTTATATTATTACTTTTTCAATTTTTTTTATTTTTTTATAATAGATATATTTAATCCCACTCATAATGTAATACCCAATTGTCTCTGATCTATTACATAATCATTGTGTCTTAAATAGACTAGTTTACTGACTTAGGTCATTCACAAGCGGCCATCGACTGGAAATTATTTAATTACGAATTGGGAATAATAGCAAGTTTGGAAATTTATGAAACGTTTCACGAAAATCCATTTCGAATTAAATAAATAATAAAATAATAATAAATAGCAAAAACGGATTTTACCTGCAAAATTTATTTAATTTTCTCCATTCGATGGATCCATCGATAAGTTATAATTTAATTACGAATTAGGATACTAAACTGAACATTCAAACCCACAGGTTTTCAGCTGCACTCCCCCTTTTTTATTTCAATCCACATTATTTTTTTTTCTAAAACTTACCTTTTGCATACGTTATCAAACAATTTTCTACTACTATGAACAATAATACCAGTGAGCAATGGGTTTTCGTTAGCAATATCCCAGCCCCATCACCAGTCAATGAAGAAAATCGAGATGCACTTCCTACTCAAACAGTTAGAGGAAGAGGAAGAGGTAGACCAAGAGGTAGACCAAGAGGTAGACCAAGTGGTAGGCCAAGTGGTAGGCCAAGTGGTAGGCCAAGAGGCAGACCAAGAGGTAGAGGAAGGGGTGTTGAACTTCCAGTACCGCCTACTGTCACATCTTTATCCGAGTCTGACACAGAAGACAATGAGGAAGAAACAGGTAATAGCGAGCAGCATCACGCTACAGTTTCCAGACCTTACGATGAAGCCAGCGAATGGAAAGTTATTGAACTTTACAGTACGTATTTTGCGAGAATCGAGCTTTCGACTAATAACGCTGACAAAGCTGATATTTACCGACAATTGCTGAATGAATACAATACGTCCCCTCATATCAATGGATGCAGAACGTTAGCTTCGATTAAAGCAAAATGGAACGATCTCTTGTATAACTTTAGACGGAGAGTAGACGCTCAAAGAAATACTGGCTCTACACCTTTACCGTTCTGGAGATACCACGATCGACTGTCTGAAATGGCTCAAAGAATGGAGACAGTAACACCATCCACCGTATACTCGTCGTTTATGGGTGGTCGAACAGTCGATAATCGTCCAACAGATGCCGAGAGGAGCGGAGGTAGACGTCGTCCAGGACAACATTCAATGAGGATGTATATTGATTCGATGACAGATATGAACGAAGCGAATCAGGCTCGTTCTGATCCTATGAGAGCACTTTTTGGACGATTTGCAGAATCTGCCATGCAGTTTCATGAAACATCCACCAGTTTCATGAGAGAGTTCATGGAAACAAGAAGAGAACAATTAAGGTATCAACAAAGGTTGGTAGCCAGTATGGAGCGCACGGAACAATACTACGATCGTAGAAGGTCTGACATCCTGTCTAGAAGTGGTTTAGTACCCAATACTTCTACACATTCTAACTCCCCTTCACCTACTACATCTCCTTTACCTTCCCATGCCCAATCTTCTTCATTTCCATCCTCTGCCACGTCAAATCCCTCTCCTTTTCGTACTCAAAACACGAACAATAGAAGCCGTTCCTTTTAAATAATAAAAAATCTACCAGGTTTTTGCTAGCGAAATACAACTTCAATACTAACTATCCAAAAATTGAATGAAACAAAGCATTGCGCCTTTCTCTTCCTGCAGGATTCTCGTTTCTTTCTGCAATGACTTCCTCTGTAAGTTCAATATCATTCTCATCGACTGAATAAAAACGTAAGGTTGGATCTTCTTCAAATTGAGGCGCCCCATTGTTGATGCATATATTATGCAAAATACAGCATGATGAAATGACATCGTTGATATCCAAAAGGTCTAAGATGTAGATATGCAACGCGAGGAATCTCCATCGAGCAACAAGCGTTCCGAAGGCCCTTTCGATGGCAACTCTTGAACTTGAAAGCATAGCGTTGAACTGCTTCTTTCGTTCGTCGTGAATACACTCGCTCTGGGGGAACGGGACGATAAGATGATAGTTTAAAGGGTAAGCTGAGTCTCCCAGGATATATCCATTTGTAGGAAAGTATCTGCCGTGATCTTGCATCATTTCCGAAATAATATCGGAAGAATGGAAGGCTGACGCATCATGACTTCTTCCTATATAGTGTAATGCACATGAATAAAATGTAAGTTTTTTAATTTTTTATAAACTATACCTGAGTCGCCTACTCTGATATATGTAAATCGAAGAAGATGATCACATACTGCAGTTAACTTCATGGAGTAATTCCCATGTCTATCGCGAGTTAAAGCACCTAAAAGAGGTGGTGATGGCTTTCTAATAGTGCAGTTCTTTCCATCAATCGCACCAATGATGTTTGGAAGGCGCTGTCGATTTGTGAAGTTGATGCCATAGCAAATCCTCTTGCAGTTTCAAGAGCTAGATCACGAGTATCTGGCCATCGAAGAAGCGTTGATGTCAACTTAGTTCTGATAGCCTTGGTCACTCGGCGAGTGAAATTAGTGTAGCTGCCATAGGATATTTGCCAATCATTTTTTATCAGTCGATAACCATAATGATGATTTGCCAACCTCATCAATGTTGCTCCCACTTGTACTTCGACGGGTGTGGCATTATTTGCCGTAAACTGCAATTCAGGGGAGTGCATCAATTCAGCTACAAGCCATTCAAACGTAGTCTTATCGATGCGAAAAGTCGATCGAAAGCTGTCAACGGCGTTATTATCGTCAGCAAGATTGGCGAGCCTAAGCTGAAAATATTCCACTCTTTCTCGAGCAGTAAGTCGTCCTTCACGGTATGTGATTCGTTCACGTAACCCATATGTACCATTCAAAAAAACTGGCAAGTGAATGATAGGAAACCCAGCTTCTCTTTCAAACTCGCTTGCAATGAAGCTGTACTGCAGTTCTTCGGCCGATCCCCACTGATGTCTAAGGATCTGCAATAAAGCATCATCTTCTTGCTCCATGTTAACGCTGATTTCGTTGATAAGACGTTGATATTGTCCCAGATGAATGGCTTTAAGCTTTTCGAGTTCTTGGATTTCACGATTTTCTTCAGACATTGTTCAAAGTTGATTAAGATATTTTTAAGCGAAAAAAGACTCGTTAGTAGTTCACGTAAACTCTATTCTACATTCGTATTTTATTTTATTTTTTATTTTTTATTTTTTATTATTGAATAATTGTAAAAAGGCAACTCGCGTAACGTTGCATCAAACCAGAGTTACACTTGAGATGTTTCCTGAGATGTTCGTAATTAGTTAGGTACGTGTTTAATTAACGAGACAGAAAACAAGAGAGAGATTTATTCTACCACTGCCCGCCTTCTGTTATTAATAGGCTGGGTGGTGGTTACATATAGTAAATATAACTAGTCACGATTACACAAGTTAACTATTCAGGCCACTTCTATTACTATTCTATGTAAAGTAGTATGGTCTTGATACCGTTATGACAAAAATTTACTTTATTAACAGTTCCTATGCGCGGTACTTCTACCTTGCTAGCAGCTAGCTGGATAGAACCATTACCTCTCGGAGAAGTAATAGGTAAAGAAAGTAAGGAAACTAGCTTTGGTGACAGGATACTTTTATTAGCCCCTGAATCCACCGTAGCCATGGTCCTTACATTTTCTACAGTAACCGGAACGTTAAAGTAAGGGCTGTTAGTGTCCTGTTCGATAGAAGAGGCATTGATCCCGATTTTTGCATAGACGTCTGTCTTTGACTTACATTCTTCCGATAACTTTCGCAAATCCTCTTCATCCAGTTCCTCCAAATGACTATTATCTGGGGCAAGATTACTAAGATCATTATTGATAGGTTTGTCTGTCACGACTTCCTCCATATCAATATCAGCTTCGTGTTGGTGGTGTGCTCTCACGTTAGCTGCTGCGATATCATGAAATTGCGTTTCATTATTGCCATCTTGACCAGGCTCCACTTGAGGTACTAATTTATCCATCGAAGCTGTCGGCATGGCCCGCTTTAACGAAGGAATTGACATAGCAGACCTCGTGTGTAGAGTCGATTGCTGGTTTATATTTGCGTTCTGTTCCTCGGCTTTACGCTTTCGCTCCTTTTCATCCTGTTGTTGAACCGCTGTTGCATAATTTTCAGCTCGGATACCAAAGATGCGTACCTCCCGTGTTGTATTCAACAAGTTTTCATGCTTGCCGCGCTGGTTGGAGGGTCTCTTTTCTGATGCACGGTTGTTACATCGTCGATCAATATCCTGCTGAGGTAACAAAGCTTGACTAGCGTTGCGCTTGATGGCCGAAGAAGGTCCTGCCATTTCATTACTGCATCCTTGCATTGGGTCGTGAATTGTAATACCCGCTACGGTGGGAAGACTTCTGCTTTTGTTGGCGTGTAGTTTATCGCAACTGGCATTATGACCCTTGAAGTATGGCACACCGCATTTATACTTGCACAATTTTGGTGATTTGTCTGGATTCAAATCGCATTCCTCTGACTTGTGCATTACATCTCGTTGATGAAATTTGCAGTAGTAATATCCGGCTGGTCTTTCTGCCATTGCCGCTTTCTCACCGGTGGGGTTAGGTTTTCTCCTTCTTCCAATGAAGCTGTCGGCATGGCCCGCATTGACAAAGGAAGATTCATGGGAGTTACCTTGACCTGAGTTTATCGTGCTTGGCACGTTGTGCTCGGCCTTCTGACCCTCACTGCGGTTCATAGCTACTCTGGCAAAATTACCCCGCCCTTGGATGATCAAACCCTGGTTGAAAATGTTGCCGTTCGTTGGTCTCATCATAGTGTTGATATATCCAAGCTCTCTGGCAAAATCAGGTGTGTAGGGAGGAGCCATATCGTTGCTACCCACATTGCTACCGTGAGGGTTCAAACCTGCTACAAGAATGCAATTCTTAGCCTGGATCACTGCATCGTTGATGTCTCGCAAGAGGTCTGGTCTACTTCTACTATGGCCGATAGATGCTGTCTCCGTGCCATCTACGTCCATTGGATCTCCATTAGCGATTCGCTTATTCATCAGTTGCTGATAGATGTCCTGTTGCAATGGGGCAGGTAGGCTTTCCACAAACAAGTGCCCCATCACGTAGTTGTCACTTAATCCCGTAGAGAGACTGGCCTCCTCGAATGCTTCCCTGAACCTTACAGTGTACTCTTCAATCGTTTCTGAGATAGGCATCATTCTCATGTTCACCAATTCCAAGAACTTATGGAGATCCTTGCAGATGTGAGGTGAAGGTGCGAATCTTTGCTCAAAGGCTTCTTGAAATTGCTTCCACGATGTTGATCTTCCTTCATGACCCTTGAAAGTCTCTTGAAACCAAATCTTTTGTTCAAGTGTGAGGGCTTCCGTCACTAGCAAAGGATAGAACAAATCCAGATGTTCTTGATTATGTCCGAGTATTTCCAGTAAGGTCATTTGCAACGCTTTGAGTGCTTTTTCGGCTGATGCAAATTCAGCATCCATTCTTGTTGCTGTTTTCCAGACAAGTTGTTTTAAGTTATTGCCTTGAATTTTTACATGTCCATGCATCATTTGAAGCTTTTCGCGTAAAGTTAAGGTTGCTGGGCCCTTTGCCTTAGCGATAGATGCATTAATGTTAGCGAGGATTTGCTCCATTTTTCTTTCATATTCGGTAGCTTTTTCCTCGTAATTCATAGCTTCCGCCATTTTAGCTTCGTCTTCAGCTTCATTGTTCATTTGCTCAAGTACATTGCTGCATTTGGCCATGTTTTGCATTTTAAATATGTGGCATCTGCGAGCCAGGTCGAAATTGACGCGATGTTCCTCAGGAACTGACGCGATATCGTTGTTAATGTTAATTTGCATGTTGATTTTGTTGTTAAAATAAATCTCTGACTGAATTCGTTAAAAAAAATGAGATGTTTCCTGAGATGTTCGTAATTAGTTAGGTACGTGTTTAATTAACGAGATAGAAAACAAGAGAGAGATTTATTCTACCACTGCCCGCCTTCTGTTATTAATAGGCTGGGTGGTGGTTACATATAGTAAATATAACTAGTCACGATTACACAAGTTAACTATTCAGGCCACTTCTATTACTATTCTATGTAAAGTAGTTATGTCCACTACAACACTATTCAGCCTAATCTGTATTTTTTATTTTTTATTTTCTTCCAGTCGATGGCTGCTTGTGAATGACCTTAGTCAGGTCCTTGTAATAATAATAATGAATATCAAATATGCATTTCACATTTATAACTATCAATATATTTTCTATCATATTTTTAATAAATATAAAAATTCAATTTTTTGTATTTTTTATGTAAATTAAAATTAATCCTTTAAAAACTTTTTCCATACGTTATACTCTCTATTTTTCTTACGTCATTGATATTCTTTTAAATACAATACTATATCTTTTTTATTTCTATTTCGTGGTATTATACTTTGCTTTAAGCCATTCCATGCGCCTTCGATTGTATTTGTATGCACACCTGTATTTGGATCTTTAAAATGCTTTGAATGATTTACAGTTAAATGTTTGTATCCTATATTTTTCAAGTTATTATACCCTTTCCATAAATCCGTATATATTGTTGTACCTTTTTTTACATATCTTTTTATAATTAAATCAATATTATCAACATTTCTTTCTTCAATGGGTAATAAAAACATTTTTTTGTTTTCATTTTTTATTTTATTTTTTAGCGTACTTCTTTCGATACCACCAATTACCCAAGCACCTTCTACCTTATGCCCCTTATTATATTTTCTTTTTGCAATTTTACTTTCATCGATTTCTACAATTTTATTTCTACCTCCAATTTTAATATTTCTGTTACCTAACAATTGTTTATTTTTCAAGTATTTTCTGAATATTTTATTGTATGATGACACTGTATTTTTGCTAATTTGCAAACTTGATGCTATAAAGGAAGAAGGTGCTTTTCCAAGAAAAAGATATAATATGTGTAATTGAGTATTTAAAGGTAAAGTTAAATTATTAAAAATTGTTCCTTTCAATGGTGATATTGCTTTCCTACATTTATAATATCTACAAACATATAATTTTTTATTTAAGTTTAATTTAGTTTCATGTTCACATTTATTACACTTTATATGTTTATTAACGTAATCATTACTAATTAAATATAATAATGCTTCTTTTTCATCGTCGAATATTTTTTTTAAAGATTTATATGGTTCTATAAACATCTGCAATTTTATTAAATCCTTTTTATTTTTAATTTTAATTTGTAAAAAAAATTCAATTTTTTCATATAACAATAAAATTTGTGGTAGTAGGAGTTTCAATATGGACCTGAGAGTTCCTTTGGGATACATCTGTTGTAAACATGACTTGTTCAGTGTCCGTCACCAATCAGGTTAATGTTCGACAATGCTTATACTCAGCTTGTGCTTTGACAGCTTTGTAACGTCGGTTAAGAGATATATATGGAAATCAATGCTTAGTGCAACTAACCTTCATAAACTATCTATCACCGAATATAAAGTCGTACTAGAATGGATTACTATAAATCCTTGTTAACTCCATGAGCGCAGTCTTTGACTAACTCAATCGTCTATAATATCAAGTTAAATCCGAACTTCAATTTTGTATAAATAGCTCATCATTTTAATGCTTTAATAAATCAATCCGTTTTATCAGTCTGGTTATTTTTACAGTCTTTATTATATTCGATATAACAACATCCATTGTTGTGTTTGCACAGTGAAATAATAAAGAAGACTAAAAAGAATACTTTTTGAGACTGTGCTTTATTAACAAAGATGAATATATAGAAGATCCTAAAACTATGTCTAAACTAAACCTATTTATACTAATGAGGTACGATCTAATATTATTAATATAAAAAATTATTAATAAATAATTCCAAAACAGAAAAAACAAACAATTAGAATTTATATATTGATTATATATTGTTGTAAACATGACTTGTTCAGTGTCCGTCACCAATCAGGTCAATGTTCGACAATGCTTATACTCAGCTTGTGCTTTGACAGCTTTGTAACGTCGGTTAAGAGATATATGGAAATCAATGCTTAGTGCAACTAACCTTCATAAACTATCTATCACCGAACATAAAGTCGTACTAGAATGGATTACTATAAATCCTTGTTAACTCCATGAGCACAGTCTTTGACTAACTCAATCGTCTATAATACCAAGTTAAATCCGAACTTCAATTTTGTATAAATAGCTCATCATTTTAATGCTTTAATAAATCAATTCGTTTTATCAGTCTGGTTATTTTTACAGTCTTTATTATATTCGATATAACATATATTAGTAATAGAAAAAAACATTTTATTTAAAAAACATAAAAAAATAAATAATTTTTAATTTCCAAAAAGTTTATATATTGCAATAAATATAGACATATTATAATAATATATAGATTGATAAAATTATATTTATTTGGAGTAACATTTATATCAAAAAAAGTATTAATTTTAAAAATAATCACCATCTGAAATATAATATTAAATTTTTTAATATTAGGTTGTTCCTCAATCGTCTATCTAAGTGTGGTGAAGAGGATTTAAGATGTTATGTTTTAGGTCTATGTTCTAGATATATATCCATCTGAGACATGAATCTTAAACATATCAACTCATAAGTACTTCCGTAAAGATGAGATTGATAATGAATAAGTTATTATTCATACAATAATCTCTATTCTATAACAAGAATGTTCTTATTGAGCAACGTTAAAAATAAAAAAAAATAAAAATTAGTTTTTAAATTAAATAGTGTTTTTTGTAATTATATTTTTTTTTGTTCAACACTTTTTTATTGTAATTTTTGAAAGTTTGGTAATTAACGTAAAAATAAGAAATTGCAATAATTATGCAAAACTTATAAAGATTAAACTTTTATATTACTTTTCAATACAATTAAACTTTTTTTTTTCATAATATTTCACACCAGATCGAAACCCTGTTGTGCGACAATTTTTTTCTTTTAAAATTGATTAAAAAGCACGTCGTAAGTTTTTTAGCAACTTACAACTTGATAAATAAAGAAAACTATATAATTTTAATTTAATAATATGAAAATAATTATAATATATATTAATTATTAATGATATGTAATGTAGCTCAATAGCAGTAATATTAGATAGCGGGAACTGCTACAAAAGTGTATTAAAATGCTGCTCATGTTTATCATTTTAAACTTAATAAACCCAGACAAAAAAAAAAAAAAGAGAGAGAGAGAGAAAGAGGGATTGAGATCCATAAAAGAACGCAAAGAGTAGGCCTACTAAGGCTATCAAAGTAGACACCTATCTAGGAGTGTTTGCATAAAGACCATCATCTTTCATGCTACCTACTCAGCATCCTGCACACCAAAATGCATAAATGGAATACAAACTGTTGTAATATAGATACCTTCCACTAGAAAGTGTCACGGAAGCCTAGTCATTCCGTCTGAAAAAAAGTCGCTTATAATGATGGTTATTAGCAACTTCCAGATGCATCCATTACAACAACTTGCAAATCGCCTTGACAACGGTTAGAAACGCAATATTAAACCAAAGACACAACAACTATAGAAAAAAAGAGAAGGTTGGTTAATAAAGATTGGACTTCTTGTAATGTATTATCAATTCACATATTTGACCTTGCTATAAAAAAAAGAGAGAGAGAGAGAGAGAGAGAAAGAGGGATTGAGATCCATAAAAGAACGCAAAGAGTAGGCCTACTAAGGCTATCAAAGTAGACACCTATCTAGGAGTGTTTGCATAAAGACCATCATCTTTCATGCTACCTACTCAGCATCCTGCACACCAAAATGCATAAATGGAATACAAACTGTTGTAATATAGATACCTTCCACTAGAAAGTGTCACGGAAGCCTAGTCATTCCGTCTGAAAAAAAGTCGCTTATAATGATGGTTATTAGCAACTTCCAGATGCATCCATTACAACAACTTGCAAATCGCCTTGACAACGGTTAGAAACGCAATATTAAACCAAAGACACAACAACTATAGAAAAAAAGAGAAGGTTGGTTAATAAAGATTGGACTTCTTGTAATGTATTATCAATTCACATATTTGACCTTGCTATAAAAAAAGAGAGAGAGAGAGAGAGAGAGAAAGAGGGATTGAGATCCATAAAAGAACGCAAAGAGTAGGCCTACTAAGGCTATCAAAGTAGACACCTATCTAGGAGTGTTTGCATAAAGACCATCATCTTTCATGCTACCTACTCAGCATCCTGCACACCAAAATGCATAAATGGAATACAAACTGTTGTAATATAGATACCTTCCACTAGAAAGTGTCACGGAAGCCTAGTCATTCCGTCTGAAAAAAAGTCGCTTATAATGATGGTTATTAGCAACTTCCAGATGCATCCATTACAACAACTTGCAAATCGCCTTGACAACGGTTAGAAACGCAATATTAAACCAAAGACACAACAACTATAGAAAAAAAGAGAAGGTTGGTTAATAAAGATTGGACTTCTTGTAATGTATTATCAATTCACATATTTGACCTTGCTATAAAAAAAGAGAGAGAGAGAGAGAGAGAGAAAGAGGGATTGAGATCCATAAAAGAACGCAAAGAGTAGGCCTACTAAGGCTATCAAAGTAGACACCTATCTAGGAGTGTTTGCATAAAGACCATCATCTTTCATGCTACCTACTCAGCATCCTGCACACCAAAATGCATAAATGGAATACAAACTGTTGTAATATAGATACCTTCCACTAGAAAGTGTCACGGAAGCCTAGTCATTCCGTCTGAAAAAAAGTCGCTTATAATGATGGTTATTAGCAACTTCCAGATGCATCCATTACAACAACTTGCAAGTTTTAAGTAATTATGTAAAAGAAAAAAAAAAAAAATCGCACCAACATAAGTTTGATTTTCCGTCTGGGACTTTTTTTGTTCTAAATCGCTACAATTAGGACACATTGTCAGAAAGCTACTCCTCTTTCTTGCCCATCGCTCATTAATACACTCCTAACACCCAAATGTCTCCTATTACCTCCGCTATTAAAGCTACCTTTAATCGCAATAACTTTAGTAGTTGCCTTACTCCATCGAGCATTCAAAGGGCGATGAAGTTCTCGGCTACCATCAAAGTGAATGCATCAGTTTGGTAAGCCTGTTTAGAACGAATTGCAGAGGATGTGCTGTTAACTGGAACATTTTCAACAATAATAAGATAAATTTTGAGCAATCTTTTATTAACACTGCTGAAGAAGCCAGTGGTGCGACTATTGTTGAGACTAATACGTCTGTCACAAAAAAAAATGTCTTTTTTCTCTTAAGCTTACGAATACCGTCATATTGGACACTACTCTCCGATTACCAAACCGATGATTGTTATATTCAAAAGAAGAGCAAGAAATGCGCGTGTACTGCTCAATTGATACTGATTTGTTACGCAGAGTCTTTCGGTGCACCTTATTTACTTTAGATCCCATTCGAACCATATCCCAGGCAATTTCGCTGAGGATTTGTGCATGTTACCTCTCGCATAAAGTAATTGATGGGACCAAATTCCGATCGTTAAACTCTTCGAAATTTGTTAAACAGGTGAAAAGAAATCTTTTTTGTCAATTGGATAGTCAAGATGCTTAATTAAAAAGTGGAACAGTAAATTACCATAATATATGGAACATAATGCCAATACTTGTATTTATTTTCTTAGGTGAAGATTATCGCTTACAAATATCTCCCACTTTAATCTAATATAATGTTATACTTATTTGATTCTGATGGTATGAAGTCTTTTGATTTAGATAGATGACAAGCCGCTTCAAATGTTACAAGATATTTTATGGTGATCTATCATGCTATGCCAACAATACCTCGCACTATGCATATGGCTATATCTATCCTTACGAATAAACTTTGACACAGCAATTTCATACTTTTTACTTAGATGTCATTTACAGTGTTACCAAGAAAGCGAAAGATGCGTTGTATTTCATCGTGATCTGTGATAGTACCATTGATAATGGCCATTCTATTCCATTTATGTTTATATATGGTCATACAATCGGTCCTATCACCCTATAGCTTCAATATATGAAAGAGAATGGTTTGATTGTTGATTTTCGACAAATTACTATTGACCACAATAATGCTTAAACTACAACAATCAGGAATATTTTCCCTTGATGTGATATCCAATGTTGCCGCTTCCATGTTTCTCAAGCATGGGCTAGACAGATAATGAAGGCGATCCATAGTTGTGATTCTCCTGCTGAAAAAAGAGCTATGAAGAGTCAGATCATAACTGAATTGAAATTGATTATATATGAAGATGCTGGTACTTTTCATAGTAAAATTGAAGCTTTCGGGGATAAATACTTTTTTTGTTGGGTTAATCGACTATTTCGAAAAAGAATAGTGCAGTGAGAACAAATTTGAGATTTGGTGCCAAAACCATCACCCTATCAAATTCAATTTTATGCTCACCAACAATTACATCGAATCCTGGCATAATCAGCTGAGGTTTGTTTACTTAAATAGAAGCAGAGACAAAAGGTTGGACAGATGGATCTTTATCCTGATAGTAGAGGTTGATTATAATTTGGGAAATGAAATAATCCGTTTTTTGGAGGGCGTTGGTGTTACAACTTGTTCCTTGAAAGAGAGTTGAATTAGATGCTTCAAGAATTACTGTTGAAAAAAGAGATATGATGATTAGTTTTCCTGTTGTTTTAGAAGTTAACATTAACCTTTTTCATCCTGTAGGCACATACTCAGTGGACTTCTTCATGGTCGAAGAGACGAATTACTTTGTCAATGTAGACAACCAAGGTATGATTGGAAGTTGCTCCTGCTTCTGTTTAGAATTCATGAAAGATCGTGTAAGCATAAGTACTTGCTGAAATTTTATGTTGCAAAATTCAGTTCGATGCACCCTACTTCTGTGTACAGAGTCCTCTTCGCTTCCCGGTCTGTTTCGGCCACAGGTGATATACATGCTACTAATACTGTTAATTGCCAACTAGACCATGCTGGTTATATTACTGCAACCTTTTATTACTAAACGAAAATATTCAGAAATTGAAAAAATATGCTTCAATAGAAGAAGTTAAACAAATTTGTGAAGATTTGGATCATGTTTTTGTGCCCTGCTAAACCTTGCTGGACAAGTGCACTAAGCCTTGATTTTCTTGGTTACTAGGAAACATAAATGTTCTAAATAAGTAAACTATAAGGGGACTCATTTATTATTTTTTATATATACAGTTTTTTCGATATTACTCTATTGGCTGTCACGGATTAAAACAATTATATAATATGCTTTCAAAAAATATACACAGGAAAAAGTTGTATAATTTTTTCAGTTTATGGGCGGCAACATAGTTCTTCATAATCAAATAAACTTTTATGCAAATATCAAACTTATTTCTTGAGTAAATGCCCTTAGACTGGAAATCTATCAAAGCTCTATCAATGATATCGGACTTCCTTCTTTCTTCTGCAGCAGATCCAACAAGTTTCTTACGATTGCCAATCCCAGTCTCGGTCTTCAGGTCCCAGATGGTGAATTTTCCGCCTCCATTCTGAAGCAGGGGCTCCAGAAGGCGATAATAGGGCCTTAGATTGCCTTTGCTTTCTCCAACAACTGAATACCACCGGCCATAGGTTTTCTTGGGTGCCTTAACAAAAAATGTGCGATAAAAATTTAAAATTATTATCCAGCTAGCTTGTATCTCTTGCATTTCTGCTTTCAAAAGGAATTATACTTTAATATTGGTATTTTAAATGATTTAAAATATGGTTTAATATATGTGTCTTGTATTATGTTTTGCCAATTGATTTAAGTGGTAATTCAAGTCTTCGATGAAAGTGACGGATGGTGAGGACTCATTTACAAAGAGTATACTTTAAGTATGATTGGCTTTTATTTTAACTACCGCATTTCCATATATATAAAAAATAAAAAGTAAAATAAAATAAATGAAGCCCCTTTATGCATTTAAGACTATAAGTTTGTTGCAATTTAAAAAAAAATGACTCGCGGAAAACGTGTAATAGCAGAGTTAGAAGCTGTATCAGACGAAAAAATGATTTTGCAAGCCTGTGTGGAGAAGAACAGAATTAGAAACCTGAGAAGAAGAGTAAGTTTGAAAGTTTCATTCTAAATAGCAAGGACGCTAAATTGTATTATTATTATTATTATTTTTTAGATTGCGAGAAAAAGCGAGGAATCATCTAAAAAAGCTATTAAAAAGAAAAGCAGAAAAGAAAAATACTTCGAGTAGTAAGTTTGCATAAGTACCAAAAGCGCTTTGTTAGTTACCTAGTTATCTTTTTTTATTTTATTTTTTTAGTCTTGTAAAAAATGACATAGTAGATATTTCAAATGAGTCGAAAGGCTCACATTTAAGTGAAGCCCCTAAAGCTGTCACCGAAAGAATGATAAAAAAAAACACTGGGGATAAAACAAATAAAAATATCAAAAAAATCACGAACGAACTGAACAAAGTTTGTATTTTATGTATTACGTTTAGACATAAGAATCTATCCTTAAATTACTTTTCTGTTTAGGTAAACTCCTTGAAGAAATTACGCTCAGTACTTCAAATGGCAGAAAACTTCCAGACGAATGATGCAGAAGAAAAAATTGTGCTGAGAGTTTATTTGTTTATGTACGCTGATCTGTAATTCCGAAGAGCTTTTAATTTACACGTATTTCTATTATCTATAAGTTTACAGATGCATGCAGAGAAAAACTGGACCTTTGCCGAAGAAAGAATGAAACTATATACCGAGTTTGATCTTCAGATCAAATTCTGGAGCTATATTTTTGAAACATTTTTTGGTAAATCAGAAAATATAATGTTGCGCTGGTACGTGATACACTATACTTTAATGAAAGTAAAAATCGAATTTTTCATATAAACTCTATTTTTTGATATATATATATATATATCTAGGGGCGACACAATTAGCCGAGCTTGTAAAAAGTTTGGCCTCAGGTTCAAACTCGATCTTAGATTGGTTGTGTTTAAAGATGATGCATCAGTGGTAGATTATGGAACAGGCGAAGTAGCGCGAAAGGCTACTACATCAAAGTATTATAAAGATAAACTGAAATCCACAATCACGACTAAATGTCATCTGAATGATTACCTCGGATCGTTGAGCAACTTGTCCTATGAGGACATTGCTGGAATTAAATTCCCCATAATTCAGATAATGGGACTAAGTGTTCACATTTCCGTCATGCAGTTAAAGGGAAAAGGAGTGTATACAGTGGAAAAGGTATGCTCATTCTGTTTCCCGAAGAGTTTGTATGAGATTAAGGCTGGAAAGATAGAAAAATTGATTGATGGTCTTGTGGTGATCGAAGTAAGTTCAGATATGGTAAAATTTTTTTTATTATTCTTTAACTCTTTGCGGTATTTTCAGGAATTAGTGGAGGAACTGCAAAGAATGTTTTATGAAGGCCAGAATGATGATGAAGATGAAATGGAAAGAGTAGCAGATGAAGGCAAGAAGAAAAAGAAAAAGGATGATTGGAGAACGGAGGTCGTATGGGACGAAGAAGCTGAAGAAGATGACGAGGACGAAGACGAAGACGAAGAAGACGGAGGGGAAGACGAAGGTGAAGTTGAAGTTGAAGATGAATGCGAAGGCGAAGGCGAAGGCGAAGAATACAATTAGAGAGTGTACATATTTTATTGTGCCTTTTTTCAAAACTTATCGTATAAAATTATAGCATAACACAAGTATAATATCATAATTTCCCGTAACAAATTCAGCACTGCTAAATAGTAACAAAGCAGCCAAAGAAAAGAAAAAAAAAAAGACTTGTTATCAATCATTATTAAGCAACTATATTGTGCCCATATTGTTTGATTGGTAGTTAGTTTAGAAATTTGATACTGGACCTGATTGAGCCCACGGTATCTTTACGCCTTTGTATCCCGGACTCGACCACCTATATTAAATGGAAAAGGAACCGAAAAAAAATCGTGTAAGGTACAAGGGGGATAGTAAAAGAGCTTTGTTTCGGTTTGGCAGCTTTTGTAGCCAGAGAAGGACAAGGTATAGGTACATTATATTGTACAAAGCTCGGAATTCAATGGGATATCGCAGATCAGAATAAGTCAATACAAGCTATTATATTTTCTTCAATATGGTCGAATGGAATCATTTCTCGACAGCCAATCCGAAATACAGTGCATATTATGAATATATGATCAATGACCACATATATGAAGTATTTGAGCCTATCAATCCCCTGTGGGGAATCGATAGTATATTATTTTGACATTAGTGAAAGGGTACCATCAAGACGCAAAAAGGGTTATTAGTAGTTCGGATTGAGAGCACATAGTATATTAAGAATCAATGAGAGACTGATGGGTATAAAAAAAGGTACATATTTAACATATAAACTTTCTCATCTTAGTAAATCATCTATCTAGTTTTCATATATGCAATCCCAGCCGCAGTATATTGAGCACAAATACTATACATGACACCGAAGACAATAATAAGAATTACTTTGAAATAAAAAAGTGATTATTCAAAGCGCTGATAGTATTCTGGGTTCTATGGTTTTGTTTACCGGAGCGTAGTGCAAGTCAAACGAAAATATGGAGTAGAATGCAAAATCTTGCTTTATAAAAAACCTTCTGAGAAAAGGCCCACAGTTGCCTCCTTCTCCGAAAGATCCACGGAGATAACGGCAGCCAAATGGATGTAATGTATACGTTATAATGTTGCGCGTGTGTGCTACAGTAGTATTTGAAAGGAAAGAGATAGTTTTATTATTTTAACGACCAATGTTAATGTTGGTTCAACACAAATCATTAAATATGTCTTCCTATTAATAAAGATGATGGGCTATTATCTCTGCCAGCATTAGAGATTATTAGGTAGGCAGTTTATGAGATAACTATAAGTGGTTACAATGATATAATTGGTCTTTATACTTTTTTTTTTTTAGTATTTGAGGCTTTACTTACTACTAGTAAAGATGAAAAACAGAAATTAAATTATTGTTACATTGAACAGAAGAACTGCCCTAAAGGCAGCAGAGATAAAACTAACCAGCGAATAATCCAGTTACAACGCTGGAGGTATGAGTTTTTGGGCCGTTGAATCGAATGTAGAGACCATTTTGGTTCATTTGTGCCGAGGAAGATATTGGTTTACTAGAGACAGCTTGATATATCAAATATCACCAGTAATTAAAAATGCGAAATGGCAAAAGTAATGACTTCAGCAAATGGTAATGGACCGGATACCGATATTGCTAATGCAATCGATGAAGTGAAGGTAAATGATAGTGATGTTGAACTTGCCAATCGAGTGCCAAAAATGCCATATAATAGCTTACAAAGGAGTCTTAAGTACCTGTACAGATTTAGGAGATCCTAGAATAACATTGATATTGATTGTTTGGCGTGCCTGATATGATCCTGGTTGATTTTGCTCCGACTTCCCATGGGACGACATGCTCTCAGAGCCACGCCTTATTCTCAGATAATATATACAATAAAGGAATTGTGTGTCGTGTCTAACACAGTCCTTGTTATCTTCGCTTTGGACTCCAAAGCGGTACTCTCTCTCTGAGCTACGCTTTATTTTCAGAGAATAGTAATATAATATTTTTCCCTTTTTCTCTTAGATTTTTCTTGCTAAGCATATTTATTTTTTTGGGAGGGGAAAGGAATATAAATATAAATATGTATATATATATAAAAGATAAAGAAAAACAGATACCAAGGACAGGCATGTACCTCATTTTCTGTCTTTGCTAGTTAATAGTTAATACTGGTTTATTAAGTAACGTTTGTATTCCATGATTATAGTACAACAAATAACGGATGCATTCTATAATAGACTATCATATAATTTATAAGGCTACTTTGATCTGATTAGTCTGCAGCTCAAAATATGAGCAAGAACTGGAGTTTTATTATTGTATAGTATGATGATGAAAGGAAAATGCAAATATACTAGAAAGATGAAAAGGTAAGGTATATCGAAAAGGTAGTAATAATAGTTAATAGATGTTAATAGTAGTAGTAATAGTAGTAAAATTTATATCAAAAAGTGCGTATCCATACCATGAGCAAAATCATACATGACGATCTTACCCAAGTTAGAGCAGCAAAGGATCTTGTGAAAGTCAAACTGAAGATTGAGTATTCTATCAAAGCATTAGGTCAATAGAAGTGCAACCATGATGGGTACCCGCACTTACCTTCCATGCGACAATTGGTTCAAAGTCCTTAGTAGCTTGCCATCTTCTAAACGCCATATTTTCAAGCTTCCGTCATAACTGCCACTAACAATGGTCTTGGACTTGGAATCAAGTTGTAAAGTACGGACGAGATCAGTATGTCCTACGAGAGTATGGATGCATTCACCAGTAAGAGCGTTCCATACTTTGATAGATTGATCACTGGATCCACTCACAATATATTGGCCATCGTATTCTACGCAAGCAATGCCTCTACTGTGCGAATCTAGTGTGCGAATGCATTCACCAGTATTCTATAATATAACCGTTGTGAATATTATACAAAAAAAAAGTATCAGCTTGTACTTACCATATCCCAGATTTTGATCGTACGATCACCAGAAGCAGACACAATGCGATCACCTTTAAACTGTACAGCATTAACAGCTGCTCGATGACCTCTAAAAGTCAATAAAGGCATGCCTTTTTCCAGATCCCACGTTCTAACTGTACGGTCTTTGGAACAGCTTACAACAGTATTGCCTACAAACTTAACATTAAGTACACTTTCGCCGTGGCCCAGGAGAGTCTTGATTTTCTTGCCAGTATGGATATCCCATACAATGAGACTAGCATCACTGCTACCACTTATCAAGAAGCGATGATCAAACTGCAAACAGAGCACGCTGCCTGTATGACCTTCAAGTGTGTGCAGCAATCTACCAGTCTTGATATCCCACATCTTGAGATTTCGATCACGACTTCCGGTTAATAATAAGTTGGTATCGAATTGCAAGCAGTAAATACCGCTGTTATGCGGCGCGTCTTCATTCAAAATAGGATCCCGCGTGTTATTAGGTGGAAATGGTCGCATTTTACATTTGCCTTCTTGCCAACGCCGATCTATCAAGTTTCGGTTACGATACAAACGCTTCCAGTTAATGAAGCGTGTGTCGCCATGTTCTTGGTAGTGAAAAATAGCTGCTTCATCGTACTTGACATTTCTTCGATGTGCAGGTCGATTGAGAAAAGGACGCTCAATAATCATATGAGATAAAACTTCACGGTGATTTGAAGGTGACAAAGGCTGTGACCGAGAAGAATACACTTGCGTAGGTCGAAGGGCTGCAACCAGGCTACTATTATTATAGTAGTGATGGTCATCATATATTTCTCCATGATTGGCATCTGTCGAACTGCTGCTGCTACTGCTACTACTGCTGCTGCTGCTGCTATTGTTTGTGCGTAATAGTTTATCAATAAAGAAATCAGTAGATCGTTGAATAGGTCTTGTTCGTGTCGTTGAAACACTAGGTATTGAAGATAGAGTAACTGCTGCTCTTGCCATAGATTGATTATAGATACCATTGTTTGATAAATGGGTGGCCGAAACAGTTTTATAGGGGGCATAGGTTAAATCGTTTGAAGAGGCGAGATATTTAGTAATCTGAGGTTGATTCACCTTCCAACCTGAAGCAAAATAAAAGGATTTCCATAGCGTTTGGTCATCAGCCAATCTCTTCCAGTGCTTAGACACTCTTGCTACACAAGTAATAGTATGTACATCTACATGTTCAAGTATTTGTATAGCGACTTCGTAAGGTAATGACTAATAAACAATGTGAGTTTTAATTAGACTAAATATGTATACAAGCTTACAGAAATATAGTCTCGGTGCAATAGAGGAGCTAATCGATCTACCACTGTTACAGTTTTTGATACAGGTATGCATAATAAAAGCTGATATGCAAACTCTATTGTTCTTTTTCTGTTACTATTGTCTATACATACATTTTTGTAACTATTACCTGCTTTTTGGTCATCAGTCCAATTTTTCATAAAATGTGGTTCATCAAATCTCTGTTCCACGTAACCTTCGTCAGTTTGATCTGATTTCATGACCAAAACGATTTACTAATTGAAAAAGAAATGTACAAGAGAAAAAAAAAAAAAAAAAAAAAAAAAAGAATACTTTATATAAATATATGAACAAAAGCTGTTTAAATTATTGTTTTAGGTAGCGTGACTTTTTCTTTGGACTGCACTTTTTTTATTAGATGGTTACCAACCCATAAGTATTTCCCTCACTCTACCAAAAAGACTATTACTAGTTACTGGCTCCTTCTTCTGTTGATCTTTGGCAGGTACTGACGGTTTAGGCTTAAACAAGGAAGGGTTCTTGAATAAATCATGTGTTGCTTGATGCATTTGCAACAACTCCATTTCCTGAGCCCTTTCATCCCAAGTAACGCCCACCATACGATCTTGTTCAAAAGACATACCATGGCATGCCAGAGCCTTTAAAGCACTTTCATGATTAACATAGTTAAATGTAATCCAATTGCCTTGACTTGAATAAGGCTCAATTAAATCACCCAACTGTGTAAAATGCTCGATAATCTCTTTTGTCTTGCTTTGATCAAAACCGAATACACGAACTCTTGTTTTACTAGTCAATAAAGGACTATAAAAGATATTAGTATCAAGTTGCGCTCAGTCAACTTATTTACCTCTGCGCATTGTAGGAACTGGATTGGTTTGCACTAGAAACCGTATCATTTACAACCGCTTTGGATTGGCTTGGAGCTAAATCGTATTTAGAAGCAGGAACGCTCATATCTCTTATAGAAGAACTGGGCACATTATCACAGTCAGCTTTCTTTACCAAGTTCATATTGAATCCATCAGTTAGTTTGTCTGAATGAGCAAACACACCTCGATGATTTTTTGCCAAAACATTACGCCTACACTTCAAATTGAGTACAGCAATCGTTCTTTTTTACACCTATACATACCCTTCTTCAGTATTGTCCTCCAAGATTCTCTTCTTTCCAGCGTAATCACTTGTAGTTGATTTGCTATTGCTGGTAGACTGGAAACAACACCTATTAATATCAATATATTGTCTATTATTCTACTTGCTTACCGAGTTTGTATTATCAGTGGATGTCAAAAAGCCAGGTAGTGTTCGCTTGCTTTTATTAAAGGCGATGGAAATACTCGAACTTGGGTCTAAATGATCAGTGTGCTTTGTTGTAAGGTCTTGAGGTTTCGCTCCGAAGAAAGCACTGGCTGGTACAGGCGTACGCGTAATGTTGTCAGATGTAACAAAAAAGTGGGGAATCTTATTATCTGAAAAGCAGTTCTTAATATCTAAAAGGTTCTGCTGCTGCTGCTGCTGCTGTTGTTGTTGTTGTTGCTGTTGCTGTTGCTGTTGAGTATTACTGGGGAATAAAGAAGTAGTACCTTGACCTACAGTAGAAGAGCCAAACAACGAAGGTGTCGTGGTTGGTGCTGAAGTAGTGGTGGCAGGAAACAAAGAAGTACTCTTGGGAAATAAAGAAGTGCTTGCTGCACCCGTGCTAGCAGGTGCTCCAAAAGATAATGTGTTTGTCGTGGTTGAAGCTGGTGTTAAAGAACTCCCAAAAAGTGTTGTGGAAGGTGCTGAAGTCGCTGTGGGTACATTGCCGAATAGGCTATTCGTTTTCTGAGGCTGTGTTGTATTGAGTGATCCAAAAGATAAGCTTGGCTGATTCGACGATTGACCAAACATCTCTATTCTAAAGGTATTATAATAAAGGAAGAAAGAAGAAAAAAAATTTCTAGTTTACGTCACAAACCGGCCTTTTTTTATGATCAAATACTCGCGCTTTAAATTTTAAAAAAGTTCCAGAGATTCAACTGCGAGGATTATAGTTGAAATATTACTTTATATGCTTCATTCATGATGTTGGTAGGTTCAATGTATTCAGAATTAGTTATACGTATATACATTTTTTTTTTTTTTTCATAATCATTCAAATTAGGAGCAAAGAACCGAAAAATAGCTTAAAACTAGGGTAAAACTCCAAGTTTAATATTAAATACACCTTAAATGCGGCACCAATTCAACGCATAAGTAAACTTTGCACAGACTTCATTCATAGACTATATACATGTCTAATTGCTTTATTATTACAAGATCGTGTATAAAAAGTCGCGTTTTGATCCCAGAAGTGCTGGTTTCAAATTCATCTAACATTTTAACTATTCAACCAATAGCGTCTACTTGAATATAAGGGTTTTTTTTTAAAAAAATATCGGGATGCTGCTAACCAATTAAAATAGTAAACATTTTTGAAAGAACCTAATGATCAGTAACATAACATGAATCGTGTTTCCGTGTTCAGTTGTGGCCGATGTTTTTTACAACATAGAAGATATTATTGAGGTCTATATTATTATCAAAGTTTGACCTAAATAATTCGATTATACTATGATATATATATATATATATATAAGCAAAAAGAACTAAACTGCTGCAGTTAGTTCTTTCCAAAGATCGTTGATACACTGTACATTAATTTACATTTTTATTTTATAAAAGTCGCTAAAAGTACGTCGATTTTTGGTTTTGGACATGCGTTCTTCAAAAGTCCATAGCTAACTGAAATGACCCATATACAAGCGCTACAAGTATGAACATCTCGCTATTTCAGATGCTTCTTTCTTTCCTCTGAGCTCTTCAATTGACCGCACGCGGCCATAATGTCTAATGCATCGAAATTTAGTGTATACATTCAACTAAAGATTCTCTCAAAATACAAATACCTTGTCCCCTAGGCCTGCGGATAGTGCAATGAATACCACCTTGTGTAACTACTTGAGCAAATCTTTCAACCTGATCCATCTTTGTTGATTCATAACCGCTTCCAGGCCAAGGATTAAAAGGTCTATATTATCAATAAGTAAATGCATCATAGTGGACACTTTCTGGTTCGCTTACATCAAATTAACGTGAGCCGGTAACTGCTTCAGTAGCTTAACCATAGCGCGAGCATCCGATAGGGAATCATTGACATGATCTAGCATGACATATTCAAAAGTAATCCTTCTGCCTCTATTACCCATATGATGTGCATAACTTTTACATGCTTCTAGTACCATTTCCAATGGAAATGTCTTATTGAGCGGTACTAGAACATCTCGGAGCGCATTGTTGGTTGCATGCAGTGAAATAGCCAAAGAAACACCCAGCTCTGTTGCAATTTTGGGGATCAAAGGTACTACACCAGACGTAGAGATAGTAATCTTTGGCTTGGACCAATTTAACCCTTGTTTATCCGTTAATATATTGATGGCTTTGCTGACATTCTTCCAGTTATAAAGCGGTTCGCCTTGTCCCATAAATACCATATTTGAAAGCGTCTTCTTTTTATCGTCTTTTAATGGGAAATCTCCACAACTACTTGCTGCAATCATATACTGTCCCACAACTATAATAGAAAAGTGTAAATGAAAATGGCAAACCAATTGCAGTAGTGTATCAATGCTAACTTTCGGCAGATGTCAAACTACGTTCCAATTTTTGTGTTCCTGTATGACAAAAACTACAGTTCAATGAACACCCAATTTGCGAAGATACACACAAGGTTGACCGCTTAAGTTCGGGTATAATGACTGTTTCTACAATAGCCTTGGGATCTTGGCGTGTATTGAATCCAATCAAAAACTTTCGAGTTTGGTCCAAGGCAATCTTATCCAGCTGTTATGCCATACAATTTTAGTCAATTGACAGGTATACTTGAGAAAAGTGACATACCTTGACCTCTCCATAGTTTATTTCATACTTGCGATTCAACTCCATTTGTAGATCCTTCGAGATATTAGGCATATCTTCAAATTTAGTATAGCCTTTCTTATACATGTGTTGCCAGATCTGTAAAGCTGTAAACTTTTTTGAATGTTGCAGCCCAGCTAGTTCAGTTTGAAGATTATCCAAAGGAAACCCAAGTAGGTTGGTCTTTTGGATCGAGCTCGAAGGCGTCTTGAAACTGTGAATTGAAGCAACACCTCTTTTTGATTGCTGAATTATAGATCGTTGAAGCATGCTTTAGATCGTGGGGGGGGGGATTAGTTAGACAAAGTGTGCAGTAATAACAAACTTTTTTTAAAAAAAGTTCTCGGGATGGAGTTTTAACCAATTTTTTTAATGTTTGGAATGTGATTGGGTAGTTTTATGTTTGCTTGCATTTGACAAGCGGCTTTCAATATATACTATCAAAATTCATTTACCAAGATCTATATTCCAATAAACACTCCAACAATTGTTGTAGCTTCTTCCACTTATGAACTATCAATATAGCAGACCTTTAAACCAAGGTTGATTGAGAAATCAATAGATTATAAGACCTTGTTCATACGAAGTAAATAAAATCTGCGGTTGATTATTGAAAAACCAAATATGCAAACTGTGGTTCAGTTAAAAAAAAGTTTACGCTAGGGGAAAATGCTTACTGAGGGTATGAAGCACTCGTAAAATGCAGCATTAAACCGGGATCTATCGAATGATTTATATATTTATCAAGCGAGCATAGATGTTATGTATACAGTTTAATGCTAATTTCTAAAGTAGAGTATACTCCTTTCATTTCAACTAAATGATGATAACAACATACGGAACGATACAGTTTAAATGTGTCCAGTCTTCAAATGCAAAATTGAACATAAAATAGTAGACAAATGTCAAGATATCAAAATGACTTGTTTTGGAAAAAATATTTCCTCCAATCGCATTCACTCTGATCCTAATTTTCAAAGCAAACTTTTTTTTTTTTTGTGGTGTGGGGACAACATTATTTATCAGTAACGTAGATAAAGTATATTTGACCATGTATATTAGTATTTCTATTAAATTTTAGTGTGCATTAGCTATGTATTGTAAATTCCAGAAAAAGCATTTTATTAATGTTAACATTTTCTGATACATATTACATTATTGAATGCATGTTGCGTCTATTAACAATTGTTTGTTATGAAAAAGGGGATCAAGTTTCATATTTAATTTTTGTATTCTGATTTTAAACTAGTCTGTCATTTAAAAGCGAGGTTCATAATGGAATCTTGTTTATGTTTCAATCAATTTGTATATATTTTTATCGCTACATTTGGGACTGAGTAACTAAACTTAAAGGAATGTATTCAGATCAAATCATCAGAGTCAGACATTCTAGAATATTTATCATATATAAAAAAAAGTGATGCTAGAGAGTACCCTCACTTCAAAATCATGTACTTAAAAGTCTCTGATGTTTATAATAACATGTTCATTCTACTTTGTTATAAATAGTTTTCGCTTCTTTGTTCTTTATTGTTATTTCAAGAGCCAATGTAGCATGATATCTGCCATCAAACTTTGATAGCCAGCCAAATCTCTATTAGCACAATGACCACTAAAACAGATGTTGAATAAGTGTAGTAGTATTACAATCTTTTATTAAAATATTAGTAGTATTAGCAAAAGTTTCTAGATAAGAGGTATTAGATTCGTTGAACAACTTCGGGCCATGTTTGACGGATCTACGCAAAGATAATTAGAAACAATCATATAGAAATGCGTTCAAATATGCACTTACAGACTCGAACAATTCTGGGTTGACTCTATTGTACGTTGTAAGGAATCATGGGTGAGTATAATGGCTGTATAGCGTCTTTATTCGTCTTACCTTCTTAATGCTTCAGGATCTTCTGCCAAACAGACAAATGTCGTCGTAACACCACTAGAAATAACAGTTGAAATAGTCGAGAACATGGACATACCAATAATGAAGCAAATCAGCATGACAATGGGAGTCATGTTACCGGTGGCATTATAAGCTGGTTTAGCAATAAGCAGGTACAAGTAGCCCAGTAATGATGATAATACACCAACGAGTAAGGTACCCATGAACAAGACATTACCAATGAGATTGTCGTTGATCAATGCTTCAATACCACGGTCCTGAATCATTGTCCAAGTACGTTTAGCAGATTGAATGAAGCCCTGACCATAGATTGCTACACCGCTGAAAGCGTACTGATTGAACCATTCCTAATCAACGTGATTAATAATGGATGATCATACCCTCTTTTGAAACTTACGAATAATCCTTCAATACAACCAATGATACAATCCAAAATACAAAGGACAAAACTGAGAATACCATCATCTGAAGAAGATCTAGCCACTTGAATAAAGTAACGAATGGTATTGATGATAGCGATCAAAAGACCACCGAAACAGATGGATCCAAAACTAGTAGTGAGTGCACGTTTGGCGCTTCCCCAGATAGGATGGGCTACTTGATTGTTAAGGAAATATACTGTAGCAAAGACACCGGAGAGAGTGACATGCGTAACGTACGAAATGACCTGCGTAGTCCAGTAGAACGAGAAAACTAAAAAGACCATGGCTGCGTTTAACTTGGAATTATTTCCACTGCTATCATAGTAAACTTCGTAGACACCGACCACAGTGATCATGAACCAGACCGAGAAAACAGTCTGCACTACAAGAGAAACGATGCCCATTGCCATTGTGCTATAGTATTGACGTGTAATTGCGGTAACAGACTTTAACATGACTATTCAATCCTATTAGCTAGATCCAAATTAAAAACTTATGTCTATATTACCTGTAGCAAAAGGAATTCGGTCTCTCCATGAATAAAAGCAGAATAGGTACAATAGAGTAAAGATCAAGAAGATGATAGCAGCAGAATAATAGTGCATATAAAAATAGTAAGCAGTGACACCGATGTATACAATGATACTACCAATAAAGGTGATGTAGATTAAAGGACCCGGAATCCTAATAAATCACGTTAGCCTTTTATCCTATAACAAAAAAAAAAAAAAAAAAAAAGTTTCACTTACAAGTTGGCAATAATCAAGTACAAAAAACTAAGACCAAATCCTACAATGACCGAGAATCCAAATACTTTGACTGTATCTGTATCAAATGTAATGCCACTACCAGATTTAGGTGGTGTGCCGCCTGTGGATCCTTTGTTTTGCGAATAACCGCGAATACCAATGACAGACAAAGCAATAAAAGCCGCCATATTGCAAAGCCATAGAACAGTGGCCCACACGTCTTTGAAACCACTGGAAGGTCTGATTTTATCATTGGCATTGGCAGGTCGCTCGCCTATTTCAGCATATCCCGCGTTGGTGTTGTACATTGGCTGTTGAGGTGGAGGATAGTATTGTGGCGGTGGTTGTGCCTGATATCCGGCAGGCGGTGAGGCATACTGTTGAGGAGGAGGGGGATATTGTTGTGAGTATGAATCCATTCGTTTTGTTTTTGTTTGCAAAAGAGAAAAAAATAGAATGAAAACCAGAATGCATTTTATAACCTAGCCAAGCCCTTTTTTTTTTTTTCCTTTCGGTTACACTCAAAACGTAGTTTGAATATGACACATACATATTCCTCAGTTTCAAATCAAAGCCAACAATTTCATATAGAATGTCTTTCAGTTTTGGTACTCTCTTCTTTACAAAATTAAATTTAAAAAGGCACAGTGAATATCATATATAGGTATTTTGTTTTTTTAAAAAAAAGAATGCCATAAAACTTGCATCAACGATGACGACGGTATATGTGCTAAAACGGACAAACCAACTGCTGCTGTTCGTGTAATCATCCCAAAATAGCGACAGGCCGTAAGTATTACAAACACTGATGTAAATGCCGGGTTTGTACTAGTGTACCCTAATTGGAGTATGTGGCGCCTTTATCTTTTTGTACAATATGAAACGTGTTTTTTTTAATACTATTTGATCTCCAAAGAAAAAAGTCAACCTCTAAAGAAACACAAACGGCTTTATGTACGGTTAATGCATATCCCAATTACGAGCCCTAGCCGAGCCAATATATCCTTATTCGACTTTACTTTACTGATCCACTCTTGTGTTATCAGTTTAATATCATGCTTTGGATTTAAGCAGTTACATAAACTGGGCAAAAGCCCTAATCAAAAATACTAAGCGCTACATAGATTGAAAAGTACACAACTATCGAATAAGGCCCTACTTTTATCGTAAAGACAATAGATTCAAAACGTGAGGATACAATATCTTTTCCCTCTTCTAATTTGTCAATATTTTATCAGATTGCTTCCAAGAGAATAACAAGTCTTTGAGCTATAATAGCAATGCGAAAAGCTTTTTATTATACATGCTCGATACTCTACCAAGAGAGTTATAATACAGATACTATCAGAAGATGTACTGAGTGACACCAATGACGGATATGATATAGTGGTTGATCCAATGTTTTATTATTGATAACTGGATAGAGCAGAATTTGGTAAAGGTGTTGCGCACTTTTCAGCATCCAGTTTTTTACCCCGCCCTTCCTGAACCAAGAGCCAGGCTCACACTCTAATAAAGTCCTGATAAATGTAACAATACATTTTCTGTATGAATCATTTGACAGATGCGACATTAAATCCAAATTAAACAAGAGATCTATACATCTAAAATATATGAGATACATGCCATTTAAAGTCAATTCTTAAAAGTGGAGTAAATCCATTGCACTTTTGTTTAAAAATGGTTTCAGTAGATGTACGAAATTCTGAACAAGAACAAGAAATCAGATGCGACATGAAGCTTCAATGAACATTTTTACACGCATGATTCCAAACCCCGATATAGCTTTAGCATTCTGTTGGAGGGCTTAAACGGCATTTTCAACGCATGATGTATACCTACCATATTCTGCAAAATTTTGAGTATGTAAGCATACTTTGTTCAAATTTTATTTAATATAAAGTACCAAGCTGTGGTTGTATTTCTAAATGAACAAAAAGAAAAACATTGGCTTTTAAAGAAAAGTTCTTATATTGAAACAAGTTTTGTCTTGTTTCTTGTTCAATTAGATTTTACACGTACTCTGTTTAAATATTGTTAACGCTGTTTTACTGGAGGACTACATTCTATTTCTTGTGCCTGAGTAAACAAAAGCAGCAGCTGTTGCTGCGAGCGAATTATTTTAAATAACCGAAAACTAATGAAATAGGGTCAATTGAATGCTGAAGATAGCGAAGGTATACACCTGCATCATCCTTTGATAATACCAAAGACGATATAGAGACATTGTTTATAATATAGCCTTGTGCTCTACATTTCAGAGTATATATGGATGTGTTTTTTCTGTATTTGTTTCTTTAATATGGGTCGAGTAACTGAACCTGTTTACACACAAACGCTAGAGTATGAACCATATGACAAAACGACATTTATACTAGAGTATAACTATGTCAAACTTCTGCAGCCACAAGCTGCTGAATTTATAATAATCTATAGTCTTTACATTATTATGAATAAATTTATCAAATTGTCCCCTTTGCTTCTCATTATCGTTATCTCGAGGATAAGTGTATCACTCAAAACAGCATATGATTCCCCCTAAATTTCTTAACCAGGTAAAACATTGAATAAACTATGCGACCCAGAATTTCTTTTTATCATGTCCCTATCAGAACATTTTCTTTAATACTAAAAGATTGAAACCGAGAAATAGGACACTATAGCTGCGATACCATAACGATATAATACCAGAGTTTAAATGAATTTAGAGTTAATAATCTACATCATTAGCTTTATTACAAAAAAAGAGAGAACAGAAATGCAACAGCTAATTTACCTGCAAAAGGTTATTCAACTTGTGAATAATAAAAGAAAAAGCGTAGATATGCAAAAAGTACATTCTTCAAGTATGTAATAAATAAAGCCGCACTATGAACGATGTAAAAATAATCTTGTGTTGTTGTAAACCTATGGCAATATCTTTGCTTATATTTCAATTGTTTTGAAATACAATTATAGCTTGCACGTTTGCATTCATAAGAATAAAAGCATGCCGTTCTACACTTTTTTTTTTTTTTTTTTTTTTTTCAAATCTATATTTCTTGCAAACTATATTTGTAAAGCACTTTGCTTATTTTTCGAAAAAAAAAAAAAGGAATAAATCAGAGCAGTAAAGAGGGCCAAGGGCATGTCTCTAGATGTTTTTCCCAAATTGCTATATTTTAAAGATCTCAACATCTCTAGATCTGTTGATCGATCTTACTTAAATGCCATGTCTGAAGAGTACAGCATGTCCAAAATAAATTGCTCCATCTATTAGCGTGTAGATTTAATTGAATTATAAGGAACACATCATTTCATTTGTGGTTGAAAGCAAACTACATATGCTTCACACACACGAGATCTAATGGTCTATAGATTGATCCCTTGGCCATTCTCAATTGAATATCACATATGCTAGAGCACGTATACCTAGAGTAAATGGTTATATCTTGTAGAAAGCCTATTTAGCTAAAGCACAGCAACTACGCTATACGTTTAAACGCAAGTTCAAAGTAATTTGGATACAAGTTTACCCGTAATATGTATCTTAAAAAGCCCTTTACATCATCTTACAATAATTGACATGGTTGGGATTGCTATAAATCAATTTCGGATGTGATATGATTTATTATTTGCGTACCAGTCAAGCACAAAGTAAAGCATGCATTCTATTATATAATCTAGGCGCAAATCAGATCAGGGTACACTGTGGCCTGGTAACGTGTCTTCATTTTAGTATAGAACTCTAGCTTTCTGCTCATTACAACTGTTTATCTCGCATTGAAACATGATGTTCGTGACCTATGGGCTTGCCATTGATCTTAGGGTCCAAGCGTAAAGTGTAAAACATAACGTGCAAGTGCATGCAGCCACTACGTGTGTGATCCTTTCTTTTTATCCGTATTACAAATGGATTAATCTAATTCCTTAACGTGCATATATATATATATATAATTGATAGAATTAGATGACTATCCAGTCAAGTTTCGATTACACAGTTCTTGAAATCGATATATACAATGTGATCGCTAGATCACCAACCATCGTAACAATCCAACTGCATAAAGTATCAAGAATATCTATGCCTAAAAATGAAACTTAATGCAAATTAATTGGAGTCTATATCACTATTGAAATGAGACCATTATTGTGTACTAACGGCTGGAATTTCGAATTAAAGTCATCTAGAGGTTTCAAATGCTCTTGGCGCGAGCATAAATCCAGATAGAAGTAATCCAAAACATGTACTTTTGTCTATATATCTAGATATAGTGATACCCACTGAACTGGATGATTGAATTTAAATAGTCTGCATGATTTTTTTTTTTGTCTTAGAGTCTATCTTTAGCAAATACAGAAGGACGTTTTTTTTGAAATACGCTTCTTTTTTTTCTTTTTTTTTCTACAGGTATCGCTTCATGTGCAGTTGAATATAAGATGAAGCCTTACTATGTGCCTAATCCGTCGTTCCGGAAAACATACGTTGGTTTATTTTCAACCATTCGTCCGCATTGATTTCTAGACTATGTAATATATGAAATCCCTTGGATATGTCTCATTAACAATCAGAGACTAGAGTTGTTTTTAAAAAATTCCTCCCCGCAACTTTTTGGCTTTTTTCAACGAAAATATAATATTTTTTTAAAAAACTAGTGTCAATCGATGGTACTATCACTGCGATTTATTCCGAGATGAAAAAAAATGCTTCATTATTATCAACTTTATTTTATTTCAAGAACATGAAAAAATGAAGATTTCGAGAAAAAAAAAACGCATTTAAACTCAGCTAGAGTCCATTTCTATGTCTTCATCAACTTCATCGAGGTCTACAGTATTATCTACATTATGGAATTCATCTTGATAGGTTATGCACTGTAAGACGCTCTTTTTCCAAGCAGAGAGAAGCGATTTTTCTGGTACATTTTTTAATGAGCTTACCAACTTTTCTCTCAAAGTAGAAGCTGTCTCCTCAGGATCAGGATTATAGGCAATCGGATTTTTCACCATTGCCCATACCCTCTCGATTGGCTGCACCTCTGGATGATATGGAGGAGTAAATAGTAATCTATGCCCATGAAGAGTAGAAATATTGTAGCATGCGAATTGAGGCTTTATTCGCAAATCTTTTATAGCTTGCAAAAGTGTCTTTTTTGTAGGCACTTTACCTATTGCATCGCTGGAAGGCACCAAAAGATTATTTTGCAAAAACCAATTGATGATCTCGCTCTTAGTTGATGCAGCAGTCGGTACTGGATTTATTCGACGTTTGTGATAAGATGCGCCGTCCATATGAATGATACAAGAGCCATAGGGTTGGATTGCGTGACAGATAGTATCAAACAAACGCTCGAACTTCTCAGCATTAAAGTGTCCATGATAGTCAGTATATAGATTTTTGTTATCTTGGACAGGCCATACATTCACACTTTCTTGGATGATTTCTGCTTTTCGCTTGTGACCCTCTTTGAAGACAATGAAGGCGGCGAATATTACAAGTATCGGCTTTCTTCCGCTTTCGTTTACAACACCCCGTGGCCTTACCCAGGTACGTCCTGTAGAATGATCTATATGACAGTAAGACTCGTCAAGAAATAATTCAGGTTGATTGGGGTTGAATTTGTCGTTAATATTAGCCAAACGCTGATTAACATATAGTTCTCTGTATAGCATGTTTGTAGATGAATCATGAAGGATGTTTCTTCTAATACCCTTTTCATACTTAAAACCCAAAATATGAATATCCCGTAAAAGTATATTATATGAAACCTTAATATTATAAGAGTCTTCTAGCATCTTCATCGTCCGTTTAACTGTATTGATTTTGCCACTTTCGTTGTTATAAAGAATGATTTCTTCTACGGCAGAACTATATTCCGGATCAAGAGAACGTCTTGGTCGACCAACAGGTTTATATTCGGAAGCTTCCGCAGGGTGATTATACATATGAATGGCCTTTCTTGCGACATGTTCAGAAACACCACAGACCTTCATTAGAAGGTCCCGTTTTTTAAGGTCGCGATACTTTCTGTCTTCAAATTTTGTTTTCAAAAGAATACCATAAACATGGGTCAAAATCTTGTAAACGTCATTTGATAAATGTACATTTGTTGTTGTTCCAATGGGAGATTGCATTTTTTTAACTGAATATGATTAATGAAAACAATTAAGGTAAAAAAAATACTAATGAAACTCAAGTAGTTAGATTTTTGTCTTTTTTTTTTAAGGAGCAATGGCTTTTTTTAAAAAAATGAAGAATTTCGGGGAGATAATTTTTGAAAACGACTATATTAGATATCTCCTATCCATCTAATAATATATTGAAGATCTTATTGTATAATCATAGCTCCTAACACTAGACTTTAAATGATTTGATTGACACTTTGTTAGTGTACATATTAAGTGACAGAAGTATGATGCTTAAATACCAAAACAAGATATATCTGATGCACTCCCTAAGCAGATAGGGGAATGGCAGTAGTAGATAGTTAGAAACCATAGGAGGCTATTCTTGATTTGAGCGTGTATTATACCCAGTATAGCACAAAATACACAAAAGGAAAAAGACTATACTTGTTGAGATGCATATATAACATTATTATTATTGGTATTATTACTGATATTTGTAAATATTATTATGTTTTTTGAAGGAAAAGAACGAATAAATGATCATAGTATTAATAGTATTGAACTATATGGTGTATTGGAAAACGCATGAGCAAGTATTAAATAAAATTTGAAAAAGTACTGCTATTGCTATTGGTACTACCATTAGCAGAAGCATTAGTATTATAATGTAAATTATGGTGAATATCCGCTGTATTCAATTGCTTATGATGTTTCGATGATGATGTCTTTGATGTAGAGCCTGCCTTGTTACCAGTATTTGTGTGACGATGAATACGAATATGCTGGTTCAAATTATCAGATCTAGAGAATCGCTTATTGCAGCTTTGATAAGGACATTCAAAAGCTATTTTTACAAGTCAGTCAATGATTCAATAGCAAATGATGCATTACTTACGTTTTTCTAGAGTATGAATGGATCGAACATGTCGTTTAAGGTGCTCAGAACGCTTGAAAACTTTACCACAGTTGTCCATTTTACATGTAAACATGCGAGCACCGCAGCCTGGAATATTAGAGACTCGACGGCCTCGAGAGCGAGGTGTTTTCTTAATTTTACTTGCAGCACCCGCAGCATTTGCTTCAGCTGAGGCATTTTGGTCCTCAGGCGCAATGAAATGGTTGTCTTTGACGATAAGAGGAGGGGAAACAGGCGTCATTGGACGCGAAGAGTATTTTTCATGGTTGTGATGAGGCATAATGGTAGCTGAAGTGGGTGTTGGTGTGGAGCATAGACTACTGATAGGATATCCGGCTTGTGACTGTTGATGGATCATAGGTGAAGAATTGCGATGGTGGTGATGGTTGAACATATTGCCATTGTGTTGGTTAAAGCTTTTTTGGTGAGGATCATAGTATTGAATAGATTGATGGTGGTGGAGAGGTGATCGATGGTCCATTAGTATAGAGTGCTGTTGATGATGATGATAAAGACCAGCCTGGTGATGTTTAGTTTGTAAATCAACAAAGATAGGATCGATGAAAGAAGCAACTGAGGCTGGACTCACTACAGTTGTCGGTGGCTCTTGCTGAGCACTACTATAATCTTCGCTGTCATTGGAAGGTGATGAGTTAGATATAGTAGGAAGATAGCATTGCTCAGGGTCCGATAACATGCTGGTGTAACTAAATCTTCTCTGATGAGGTTGCTGTCTTTTCGTATAATAATCGTATGGGTTCTGTTGCTGTTGAGGCTGGGTAATGGAGCTTGGATTTACATATCTTATGTTCTGGCCATCATGAGATAAAGGATCTTGATAGGCTTGTTGAACGCAAGAAGAAGACATTGAAAGAAATAAAGAAAAAGATAACAAATGTATGATAAAAAAAAAGAAGAGCAACTTTATAACAGCAAAAAAATAAAAAAATAAAAAAATAAAAATAAAAATAATGATAATTAAGGGATAGTATTGACTAAGGACTAAGGGTTCTTGATCGACTTGTACTTGTGTTCAGTCCACTTTCTAAAACAAGTGATTCATCTCGTCTAAAATCCAATAAACACTTATAAGTATAGCTTATTAGACAACGTTAAATAAGAAAGGAGTTGGATTTAGAATAATGCAAGTCTCTTTTATGCAAAAAGCTAGAATAGGAATCGAGACTAAACGTCAATTCCTTCAAAGAAACACGAGTTCAAGGGCTTAGGAGTCCTTAATATCTCTATTTTGTTAGGAGATTCCTATATATCTCTAAAAGCGAGTCACACAAAAGTCACATATCGAGATCAAGAAGCTTTCTTTCTTTTCCTCAAAACCATCCATCACAAAATCTGCTACTTTGTATGGTTGATTCAAAGAGCGTCAATAGTGAAACCAAACTTTCAAATGCATCAGATTTGGTAATAAAATCTTCTCGAACCTTTGTAGACCATTCATCCTTGAGCTGGATATATAATTTTGGTCTCAGCAATCGAAGCAAACCTACTTTACCCTTTATATTATATATATATATATATTTTTTTTCCTTAAAGTCTTTCGAGATTAATACAATCAGAGTAACAATAAAGGTAATATGTTACTGGTTGCCAGCTGTAATTTAAAAGCATATCCTGATTCTTTCTCGGTTTATATAAATCATTTAGAAATGAGAACTGAAGCTGTGAATGATCATAATCTTATTGAGAATAATTGTCTAGAACAATTGAGAGAATTCTTGCAGAGATATAGACTCTCTCAATACTATGGTGTCTTTGTTTCAGAAGGATTTGATCGATTATTATCAGTAAGTTCTGCTTTTTTCACATATGAAAAAATGAGTAACTTATAGCTTGTTCCAGCTGTTTGATATAACCGAATCAGATTTAGTGTCACTTAATGTGAAGCGGGGACATAGACGAGTAGGTATTGTGAAGTGGTTCTATAGTTTTGGTATTTATATAATGACAGACAGAATAACAAATCTTTTTCTAGCTACTTCAAAGAGCTATAGCTACTGCTCGAGGCGTTCCTACTTCAACGCCCATAATCATCAATTATGGCTATGAAGAGCCCGGTAAGGCCAATATATGCTTGACGCACATATAAAACTAAAACTTGTTGTCATAGCTTTATCACAAACACCTAAACCAGGAACACAGCCGACGATGTTTTTCAGCAGGGCAAGTGATCTGAATAACCAGGATAACCGCAGAGTTCGTGGCCATGATACTAGCCAACGGAAAAGAAAGCAACATGTGCCTTCGAAGCCTGTAACGGCTTTTGATGAATTCCTAAATGAATTGAAAGTCGAGTACCAAGGCATGCGTTTATCTGATATATCTTTTATCGCCTTTGAACGATGGAGTCGCTTAAGTGGGGCAGAAAAGGAAAAGTATGAGAGAGAAGCTTTACATGCAAATTCAGATTATGTCATGGATTTGCATAGTGATAAGGTACAATGAGATGGACAATGCAGCAAGGACGGACTAACATTTTTTGCTAGAGTCCTAGTAGACGCACCAGATATGCTTCTTGTAAGTTCTATACATGAAAACTAGATTTTACTAATGACCAAATTAGCTCGATATGAACCAAAGCAAAGTACACCAGACTTGGAATACAACTCATCAACTTCTTCAAGGAGCGCATTTTTGCAAAATAATTCAACACACTCCATATCAGAATAAAATTAGTAGCACCCCCCCCAATGCCCAATGTATATAAAAGTTCGCTCATACCCTTCCATTTTTCCATTTACGAATAAACGCTCATATTTATCCTGGTGAGATTCACCTGCATACAAAAACTACACGATTGGCCTTCAGATAATCTCAAGTCAATGCACACATTTAGCAATATTGGGGTCTCTAGTATATCATTAAATCAAGAAAATCAAGGTCATTTGGCTAAATAAACCAGGTTATAATTCACCAATCTGCCCCAGTTGTTCAACGAATTGAAGTCCAATAATATTGAACAGAAGCTTCAGTACGCTCATAGTATAAACTACTAATCAGATATGGTATTAAATTAGGATCAACTGAAGTCATTTGCACTTGTGAATGTACCGACTATGCCAATTTTCAAACCATCTACCTGTGATGTTTAACAACCATCTTTTAGTCGATTGGTGAGTAATGGAGTGTTATAAAAAAAAAAAAAAAAAAAAAAAAAAAAAAAAAAAAAAAAACTGTCTCTTTAATATTGAAAAGTAACGCCCCAATAAAAAACCATTCTAACAAACTTTATACACAATTAAATTCTGCATCGAATGATATACATAACGTCCCATAGCACTTTAAATTCATGAAGATTTGCGTGTAGAAAAAGACAGCCAAGTTGAGTCTTGGAATTACAATAATCATAGAATAGCCTATAAATTTCTGCATTTATTAAAATGTCAGAAAAACTTAAAAAGAACAAGAGCATGTAACCCATTCATGAATGCCTGTAGGCTATACAGCTGACGCATAAAGCGAAATATGTTTCTATAGTCAACCCGTACATATATTTACATACTTTTTTATTGTAAGATTATTTTCTCTTCTTTTTATGTGCAGGGTCATTTTCTTCTCTAATAGCGCGTCTTTTTCTTTCCTCTTCATGGGCACGTCTTTTACTATTATAATAAATCAGTATTTTAAAGTATCATGATTACTAGTTACCCACCTTTCTCGTTCAGCTAGTTGATTTCTTACTTCTGGATATGTTGGTAGTAATGATGGGTCTTGCGCTCTAGGAGCTTCTTGAAAGTAAGCATGCGCCATAGCTTGCTTAACATTTAGGCGAGATCTTGGATTATACGTAAGTAATCCAGCAAGTAAACCTAATGTATTTTCACTATATCGAGGAAACACTTCTTTAATGTTACTATAGCTATCGTGAAAATATTATTAGTTCCAAGTGGAATGATTACATCTTGTTTTGAGTGTACCTTTGATCTGGCAATACAAGTAGTTTAGCAGAAGGTAGTTTACTGAATCCAGGCCAGATGGTATCATTAGGTGAGCCGAGCAGCTTAACAATCAGGTCTAATTGGGCTTGCTCTGTATTTCCCGGCAATAACGGCTTGTGTTGCATCAATTCGCCCATTATACATCCTGCAGACCACAAGTCAATAGCTGTTGTGTAATTGCTGTCACCAAATAACACCTCGGGCGCTCTATACCAGAGAGTCACTACATTGGGTGTCATTGGTTTACCCGGTAGACTGAGTGTTCTAGCAAGACCAAAATCAGCTAAATTCAAAAAAGACGCGTTAAATGCTCTGTTGATCTCTGGATCGCGATTATAACTGCCCGCTTACCTATCTTCAATAAACCTTTCGAGGTTAGTAACAAATTTGACATTTTAAGATCTCGGTGGATAATAGAATGACTGTGGCAGTACTCTAGCCCTTTCAGCAATTGAAGCATCAAGCACTTGACTATTAATTAAAAAGTAAGTATTTCATGCCATGTACCAATGGATGGCTTACTTTCTGATGCAGTGTAAGGTGTAGACACCATATCAAGCAAGCTTCCAAGATCCTATTCAAAATGCTTGATCAATAACATACTCTTTCAAAAAAGTAAGATCCTCGTACTTGTTCACAATACTCCATGACTAAAAATATAGATTCTAAACGTGGTCCCACAGCAACATCGGTCACATTAACAATATTCTGATGCTTCATGCGTTTCAAAATACTGATTTCTCGTAAACTTGAAACAGGCATGCCGTCTGTTTCTCTTTCCATTCTAATTTTCTTGAGTGCTACAATTTGTTTTGTTTTTGAATCTCTAACTCGGCTATTATAACTTGTTACTACACAGCATGTAAAGATCTGGATTATCCTTACTATACTACACCATAGGTGCCTTCACCCACTCGATTCAGTTTCTGAAAATCTTCCACATCTCGACAACTACCAAAAAACGGTGTTTCATTGCACTCGATCGTCGTTCCTTTTACTGTAGTTAGCTTGGTATTACGATTTTGTGGAGGCGATTCCGTCATTCGAGTCGAACTTTGTAATGATACGAGTATAAAAAAGAACAATCTGAATTTTAGCCGGCCAATCTTTAATATTACAGCATTTGAGTAGTGTCCGCTTCAAACTGATACTGGATTGGCAGGCGGCGATTGAATGGTGTACAAAGAAGACAAATTCTGATCGATGGATAGCCTTATGAAAACCCAAAACTAACTTGGAGAAATGAAAATCAAACTCAAACTTTACAATATATATATATACACAGATAGATAGATGGATAATAAAGTACTTTTTTAGCCACATAAAGCTTATGTAAAACTATTTTATGAAATCAAACCACAGAAAGTTCTGACCAGCAACTATCTTTACATATAATTTAAAATATTACTACTATTTCTTCTATATGAGGTGTACCAATCAAAAGAAGGCTTACTTTTTTAACAGGTTTTTTTTTTTTAAAAAAAAAAAAGTTGATAAACCAACATATGACTAGTAGCAATTTACTTTAGAATTTGTAAGTTTAAGCCGTTATCAAATGTGTAGGCTCCGAACTGAATGTGCAATCTGCTATTGGATAGATCAGATGCCGTTTCTCTCAATGCAACCTTTCAATTGGATAATTAGAATACCAGCTTCCCAATTAAACATCTAGTTTTATTACAACTTCAAACACAGGTTCCCAGCCTCGGGTTGAATGACAGCTAAATTGTTAAAAATCCGTAACCTCTGATAGTTCTGCATGATTCTTTTCTTTTATTTCGAAAAATGTCTCACAATTCTGACCTAGAGCCAGAAGCTCACTTTACAACCAACGCAGTCAAGTCCCCTACGAAAGGTATTCTCCAAAAGTCGTACGAGTATGAAGCGCATGAAACACCAGAGCATAAGCAAGTATCTCACAGTATTTAAATGACAGTGCCTTTATTGAGCAAACTTTGCATATAGAATAAAATGGGATGAAAACAAACTGCAGCTTACCGAGAAGCAAAAGCAGCAAGTACAAATGAAAGTGAATGAGCCTAACACACCTTTTATTCGGTATGACCCAGTAACGAACAAAGTGACCAATCTAGAAGGTACTTTTGCATGTAGTTGAAGCCTTATTTTTTTAATTCTGACCAAACTTGCTTACTAGTTTTGCCTGAAAGCTTGAGAGCTGCAGCTAATGAAGAACCTGATGATTTTGATTTAGGTGCTAGCCATGAAGGGAGTGGGCACGTCATGTTATCTTTAGGTAACAACGATCCAGACGAATGGCAAAAAGCCGAAGAAAAGGAAAGAAGAGATGAAGAAGAAGCAGGTAATAACAAAAAAAAAAAAGAATTTCTATCGTTCTGCACATTAACCTTTGGTGTATATAGCTCGAAAACGACATGAGGAATTTGAACGAAAAAGAGCACAGCATTATTACCATGCTGGAGACGTAATGCATCAAAAACTACCAGACGATGAAGATTAATAAAGATTTAATAAACTAATTTGGCATTTATGAAATTTCCACTGTACTTGAAAGATGAAATTGAGTACTAAAAATTGAGCCAAACTACCAAAGATGTCTTTACAATGAACTTTAAAAAGCAAACATGACTGTACATATTGTTTCATCCTAGACACTATCCTAAATATATATATATATAGAATGGTTCCCTTGAGACTCGTACATAGCAGGTGATTGAGGGGACTTGGATTAAATCACACGCTTTTTAGTGCAAAAAAAAAAAACGTTTTTCTCAACAGCTCCCATTATTTTGATTCAATGTGATAATAAGAAAGCATTTCCGCCATATCATTAGGTATTGAGAAATTCAAAGCATTGTATAATGTAAAATACAACTATTGGAATATAATTGTTATTCGTTAACAGGCATCGACAAGAAACAAATTTAATCAAGGTATCAAGTTTTCAGAACTAATACTGCAACTTGTGCTGAATATGGACTATTCGCTACTTAGATGCGACATTTGACCAAGATTTTCTGAAAAATATATTGATCATTACATATAAACTACATGAGAATACATCGTTTGCAGTTAATTATTGGTTAGCAAAATATATCTATATAATCTAGCTTAGAGAAAAAAAAAATATAATTGACATAACAGTTCATTTTGAACATTTACGAGTGATTACATATGATATTGGACTATGATCAGTCAAGAAAGCTACATCGAGATTATTTGAAATGCATGTATTTTGCAGCCAATAATCAACATACGTTATATTCGTAGTACTTCTGTCATTCTATAATCCCAGTAGATGTAATGCTTTCTCGTGATCATATAATAATCTTTAGATGCGATATTAAACTTGATTCGGTCGACGAATTTGAGCTGGAGAAGCAGAAAAATTCGTAAAAAGTGGGAAAATCAGATAAAGACATAGTTTTTAATCAGCATGGAATTACTTTATTTAAGGATATGTCCAAGTATCTATTCTATATATGTATTAAATACAACATACTCATCATAAAATAAAAGTAAAAATTGAACCTTCATCCAAGGAAGTTCTGTAAATTCCTACAAATAAAAAACCTAATCTACATCATTAGATGGTACAATGAAATTCTTCACAAGTTTATTAAAACGCTGTACATGTATCTAAACGTTTTTTTTTTATTATTAAACTTGCACTTAAGTGAAGCGTTTATTATTATTATTATTATTATTATTTAGTCCAAGATGAAAATTGTTGATTCTCGCATTTTAATCAGCCAGAAATGGTCCAGTCATTGAAATTCAATAAGCCAAGCGTTTCCTGACTCGTTTTAATGAGAGATTCGAATAATCGAATGTTTAAATACATAAAAGACGTGTTAATAAAGTCCTTTGGAAATGTAACCGTGTATCGAATGATATAAGTAATAGAATCGTTTATTCCTTCAAATCAATAGTTTTCTTTGATAAAAATCGGATTTATTGGTTGTTGGTCTCAAACTTTCAACTTGAGACCTACATTTTCCGCAAAAATAATTCAGGGAAAGAAAATTTTAGCCAAGGGATACATTTAAGTTTTTTTCCAAGTCCTCTAACACTGTTGTCCCTTGGAACGATCTCAGTCAATGGTTATGTCTAAGCTAAGCTGTTCTATCACCTAAAAATGTGTTTAAACTACAGCGTAACTAAAAAGCTGTACTCGTCAATAATTACTCTTAAATTACATAGAGCTATTTAGCCTAGATCTAGCTAATGATCTGTAGATCGCTCAGCCGATCTCGATCAAATGTCACATCTGAACAGTAGTCCATGTTCAAAGTAAAATGTTACAGGTACTGAAGCCTTTATTTTGCCTATAACATAGTTAAACTGCCATATTTATATATGGTTAGCTTTAAACTATATGGATAATATTATAGCAATATCTGTTCAACTCATATTAATAGTAAAGTTTAAATGTATTTCTAAAATCAGTCATGTCTGCAACCAAATTTCACCAAGCACATTTTTATAATCAACCTGATAGATGTGGCGTCATTCTTGTGTTTACAATTTTATTGTTTTATTTGAATCGAAAGGTAAACATTGTATTATCAAAAAAAGGGGGTACATAATGTTCAAGATATTACAGCATATAAAAGAGGACTTGATAGAAAGATAATAGAAAGGCATATATAAGTTTCTCTTTACATATGCTGTAAAAAAAAGGAGACGATATTGTGCATATATAATAGACTCTTATTGTTCGCTATAACAAATTCGTTAGTTACAAGCTAATATACATTGCAGGCTTACTTACGTAAAGATAAACAAGTTGTTGGTTGCGGCAATAGCAATGGTATTTTCTTGTGGATGCCATGAGGAGTGCAAAATCTTCTTGTTAAAGTCCATGTTATCAGCATTGGGAGCAGAGTTTCTTGCCATGGACATTTTATTCTTTGAAGATCCAAGACGCTTAGATCTGAAAGCAGACTTGTCGGCTTGAAGAGCAATATCTGTTTTACCTTCACGATCATATAAATGGAACATGTTATTATAAGAACCAGTCATGACATGACTACAGCAAGAGTTAGATACTACACAACTTAATCAAAAGGTGATATATACCTATCATCACCGCTAAAGGTACATTCAAACTTGTCAAAGATACAATCATTCTCGTATAAATCACACAATCTAGTTCTCAATTGGTCATGAATATTAATGGTTTGTACAGGCTTGTTATCCATGTTGATATCCCAAATCTTCAATGTCAGGTAATCTCTAGAAAGGATATATCTACCATCATGACTAAAGTTGATATCAGAGACAGAAGAGATGATCTCGGAAAAGAAAGAACGGTGGGCAGGATCCTCAGCTTCCTCAAAGACTAGGATATTGATTAAGTAGGCAGTCCTTTTCTCGGTGCTTGGACTTACCTTTGGCATGTTGATCACATAATGCAGACTCTCTCATATCACTAAGCTTAATAGTACCTTTACTGGAACTATACATAAAAACATTGCATTGGTCAGGATGGAACTCAGCAGCTGTAATGACTTCAGTCAATTCTTCCATGTTGGCAGGCTTAATATCGACAATATCTACCCAATAACTATTAGTTCATGTCTTCACTATATAGGTTAAACTTACTGAAACTCTGATCTGAAACATCCAAATTCCAAAGATTGATTCTCAAATCATCGGCAGAGATATAAGTTTCGCCGTCCGAGTTGATGGATATGGAATTGATATGATAAGTATGAGCTAATATGAGTTAGCATTAGCAGGTGAATTTTGGTGGACCCTTACCATTAGAGTACACTTTTCTTGGTACAGCAGCCACAATGGTATCATGATGAGTCAATTTAGGTAAACGCAGGGTATTGACAGGATTGTTATTGGGCGCAATGCTATTCTCAGTGACCAACTTCAAGGATTTATCAAACACCTTCCATAACTTGATGGTTTTATCTGATCAAGGTGCGCATTAATAACTTGAGAAGTTTATAAACTATCTTGTAAGCTTACCGTTGGTAGAAAGCAAGAAATGAGCAGAGTTTTGTCTTTTGCACCACTTGATCTTGTTGATTTTCTCTTCGATTTCCAAACTCTTCAAGTAGTCAAACTCTGCTTCATGGGATTGAAACTCGGTATAGAATCGATATTCACAGTTCTTTTTCTAATCATAGAATGAGTATTATAGTGGTTTACTCAAAGACCCTGTGAATATACTTTACACTTTCATTTCTCTCGAATAAAACGACGCGTCCACCTTTGTCACCAGTAGCAAGGTAGTCACCTGTTTGATCGAATTCAACGGTCGAGATAATATCAGCTAATCATTTTCGAGTGAAAAAAAAAAGTTTTCATAAGTTAGTTGTCTTTATAAATCTCGAGCGAAATGAAATAAAAACTATAATGTGTTTATATTTCAAGGATTAGTGTAGAAAGGTTTACCATCTGTAATATCATCAGAGTCTCCCTTGTCACCAAAACATTGAGCAAACTTCCAGTTATGTTCTTCAGACATGTCTATTTTAACTTTTTGTAATAAATTATCAGTTGATTTAATTCAAGATGAGTATAAATTTGAGCAAGAAAATAAGAGAAAAGAGAAGAGTCAGAGGCAGTTGGAGGTAGGAGAGCGAAAAACTTTGACTGGGAAACAGCATCTCTTTCTCGGTTAACACTTTCATTGTCCGGCCATAGCAACGTAAATTCCGATGAGACTATTTAAAAAGCCGACCATAGCAACCATCACCAATTTACTCCCAGACCTAGAAAAATCAATATCCGACCATAGTAGTTAGGTATTCTTCTAGCAACTAACTTGATCCTTGGGCCGTCATGTGTAGGGCTTTATCGCTACAGATTTGCTATAATCCAAAGGAAATACAAAAAGACGACTACACATGCTCTTGAAGCATGTATTAGCTTTGCAATAGCCCTTGGACTTTTAGATGGTGGTACTATTACTTTGCATTTCAAGTCCAGTTCAACTAAAAACGAAACTGGGGTCTGTTTACTGCCTGCCTGGAAACTCGGCTTATTGCACCTTAGCGCTACAGAGAAAAATCTTTTCCCCTCTTACCAGCTACGTTACATTATTAATTACTGATTCCTTTTTTCCAACTTTGCTAAAAGAATCTTCATACCCCCCAAACACCCCTCTCTTTTCCTCCTTACCCATGTCAAAACACTGTGGCAATAGATTTATATGTCATAATGTCTTTCAATCGCTATTCACAACTTTGGTGCCGAAACAACCGCCAATTAAAAGAAAACTATCAACTGCTGTACTAGATCAAGTCAAACGATCGCCTATGCCATCGACACCAAAAGTACCCGAGGCTGCGCCTTGCACACTTGAGCTATACGATTACAATAAACTACTCAAATCGCACGCGAAGCGGTTTCACAAACACAACCAGGACCAACTGAATTCTATGGCAATTCTCGAGGAAATGAAACGCAACGGCTGTCAGCCAAACAGCCAGAGTTACCTGCAGTTGCTGATAGGTATGTCGCGTAAACGCCACCGTTCTCATTTACAAAACGATCGTATGGAACAATGGTTTTATGAATTTTTGCGTACGTTGGATCCAACTTGGAGAAAGAAATCACCACTGGGGTTATTAAAGAAGGCGATGCATACCATGTCTTTTAGAGGGCATCCGAATCTTAGACAGATGTATTTGAAAGCGTGTAGCTTATACGGTGATATGGACGTAATATGTTGGAATTTGGCTATGCAAGGATGTGTCAATTCAAGAAATATGGAAGATGCCGAGATTTTACTGAACCTAGCGAGAGAAAAGAAGATGGTAAACACAGGCAGTTATCAGATATTGATTGAAGGCTATTTGAAACTGGCGGATCAGAAATCTTCGAGTAGGATCTTCTCGTACTTGTTGCAGGACAAAGTAACGCCTGATTACCGCATCTTTGAGCTGTTTATCGATTTTTACTTAACATTGCCCGCTAAAACTGAAACATTTGAAACGGTGAATCGACTTTGGCAAGCAGTCATGATGATTACCAATGTGACAGTACCTGACAAGATGATACAGCAGTTATTTGGTTATTTTTACAAGCATGGACAATTAGCGTATGTAGAGCAAATTTATCTTGATGTCAAATCCAGAAAGCAGCAATTGAATAAGCCTTGTCTTGATCTGCTCACCAAGGTGATGGTTGGATTTGCCAATAAGCGTCAACTCCTATCGGCATTATCTTTATTCTATGATTTGAACGGAGAAGGATATCGCCTGGAGGATGCAGCTGTAAATAAGATTATAAAGAGTTGTTTGGCTAATAATGACAAAGAGGCAGCAGAACAACTTATCAAAGTACTGCAAGAATTAGATCCAAACGCAAAAATAGCTCACACCTCGTACAACAGCTCACTGGGATCCAAATGCCGAAAGCAAGAAAAATTTTGCAACAGCAGTTAATACCCTATCCTTTTGCTGGTTTAAGCAAAACTGTCACATAATAATAAAGAAACACGTAGAACACAAGTTACTCTATAAGGTTTTTTTTAAACACTGGGTCTTTTTACTACTACAAGTAGCCCTGTCAGTGTGTATCAAGTGAGAAAATGGACGGTTCAAAGGCGGATATTCAATTAGTTTCACTAATAAAAAGCTTCCTAAAACAAATTATCATCTTTCTTTTTTCTCTTTATTCCTTTTGTTTAGAATGCAGCAAATGGAAGCGAATCGATTTAAAAGAACAATACATCAGTTCTGGGATAATAGGATACATTTCCTAGAACTACATTACCTTTACATTTTCGTTCTGATATTCATCATGTCTGGATTGTACTATTGCGAACCGGACACTAATTGGGCTTATATCGATGCCTTATTTATGGCTACTACCGGTATAACAGACACTGGACTGAATACCATTGCCATGTCCGATATGTCGACCTACCATATGATACTCCTTTTTCTTAGTTCATTTCTCGGCTGCCATGTTATTATATCTTTTTACGTTGTTATGGTTCGAAGATACTACTTTTCTAAACGATTCGAAGAAGAACTGAAAGAAAACCAGAGAAGAAAAGAAGAATACAAACAACAAAAACTGCTTAGAGAACAAGAACAGCAACAGCGGGCCTTATCCGATTCCAGTAGCACGCTCTCAAAGAGTGCAAAAGTTTTTACAGGTCCGATTCGACGTCGCTTGTCCTTGGTCTCGATTCGTTCTACACCACCTCAAAGTTCCAAAAAATACTCGATATTCGGCAGAAAGAGAGGCTCGTTTGATACAAGCGCTACGAGAACAGAAGATATTGTTGTACAGCATCCAAACTATAATTATCAACAAGATGAAGAAGCTGCAGTAGAATCAGTAGAAGATGATGCTGGTACACATCCTTGCGATAACAGTCGACCTCCCAGTAACAGAAACAGCGTTGATATATCATCTTACAATCAACAAACTCAAGACACTACGTTAAATCCAATCAACTCTATACAAAATACCAACAACAGCAATAACAATAATAACAATAGTAATAATCAGCAAATCACCTTTCGAGAAGATACCAATGTCTTGAGAGAAAGAGAACGACGCAAATTGTTACAAAATCGAGAAGAATTCGAACAACTTCCACTGCAACGCACCAATTCGGAATACGAGATTATGAGACAGCCTTCCGCTAAATCAGATTTGACAAAGAACGAACGTTATCGCATTGGTGGCACGGAATACCGTGCTTTAGAAATGTTGGCGCGTATTGTACCCATGTATTACTTGGGCTTTGTCATCATCTTCGCCTTTGCCTTTCGTATTTATATTGCTGCATCTAGTTATGCACAAGAAGTATTAGCTACGTCAAACCCTACCGGACCAGTAGATCCCTGGTTCTTTTCATTCTTCCAGAGTCTATCGGGCTTTACCAATCTAGGCCTCAACCATCTAGATGCCAGTATGACACCCTTTCAAAACGCACCAGCTCCCTTAATCCTTTCCATCATCTTGATCTTGGTCGGCAATACAGCCTTTGCTATTGTCCTAAGGTTCATTATCTGGGCTTGCTACAAACTGACACCTGAACAAAACTTTATGCGTCGCGAAACATTCCGTTATTTGTTGGATCATCCACGTCGTTGTTACACTACTTTATTCCCTGCAACTCAAACTTGGTGGCTATTAATTGTACTGGTTGCAATCACTTTAACTGAGCTCGTCTGCTTTTTGGCTTTAAACTATTGGTTGCCTGTACTGGCTGATATTAGCTGGGGATCTCGATTCTTGGATGGCCTCTTTCAGTCGGTAGCTACTCGCAATGGTAACCATTTTTTTGTTTTTCAAAAAAAAAAAAGCACGTGCTTAGATATTAACTTTTGAATTAGCTGGTTTCAGTGTTATAAGTCTTGCAGATATCAATCCAGGCACTCAATTGGTTTACATCGTAGCTATGTATATCAGTGTGTACCCCGTGGCTATTTCTATGCGAAACAGTAACATTTACCAGGTATTTATTACACGAATGTAAACATACACGCAAATGACTAATGCTTCTAAAGGAACGGGCTTTGGGCATTTTTAGAGGTGAAGATGAAGAGCCTGTCAAGTTTTCAGAAGATGAATTAGCTGAAGCGCCTTTCATCAAACTTAAACGACATTCAACTATGACCAGTATTGCACAAAACACCAAAAAGCTGATCCGGGGCCCAGATTTCTTTGTAATAACTCAAATTCAACGCCAATTGACAAGTGATATCTGCTGGGTCATTACCGGCATTTTTTTGATCTGCGTCATTGAAGCTCAATCCATCATGTCTCCTTCACCTGTAACAATTGCTACTGTAATTTATGAATGTGTTTCAGCCTTTGGTAACGTGGGTGCTTCCACAGGCTACCCAAACACGGCTACTTCGCAAGCAGGTCAATACCGTACTTTGAGTAAACTGGTATTAATCGTTCTCATGTTTAGAGGAAGACACAGAGGTAATTCTTTCATATTATTCTATACTTTATTGTACTCAACTTGTTGTATATAGGCTTGCCTGCTTCTATTGATAGATCTATCTTATTGCCTTCAGACACTCTTGCAGAAAAAGAAAAGGAAGACGAAGAAAGAAGACGCAACACCTCTGTTTCTTTACAGCTGGTCAACAATGATAGCTCAACAAGTAGTGGTGCTCAGGCTCATCACCACGATCACTTAATCTACACTCGATCTTGCACTTTGTAATAGAACTATATACACCTATTTATTCTTATAAATAGAAACATACTTACAAAGGAATCATATACCCTAAATACTAATAAATGCATCCCAGAGTTTTTATTTACTACTGATATTCACTAGTTGATCTACACTAATCTGATGTCTACTACATATACCTTCAAATACACGCCAATAATCCCAGTATCCATACAAACTCGCCATTTTATATACTTGTCCTGCAAGCTTAGTCAATTGCTCCCGAGAATTCGGCCATGACTGGCACAACTCCATCATCTCGATTGGTTTAGCGCATTGTTTCATATCAGGTATCATGTTACTTTCACTTGCAGCTTCCGCATAGCTTTTGGATTCATTTGTGATACCGCAATGGCCATTCGACTGCACGATTTGTAATGTAAAGACAGTAGGTTGATCAGTACTGGATAAGATACCCAGCAAACCGTCCGAGATAGTAATCAATCCATGGGTTCTTTTATTCGACTGTAGCTGTTGAAAAGCGTTTGATAATATCGCCAGTGTTTCCTCTTCAAAGTTGTTGGACTGGGGCGCTAATGCTAATACATGTTTCTCTAGTGTGGGATACATGTTGGGTGGTGATTGTACAAAACACGAAATGCTCACTGTATTACCAAATGTCCACCGGGGAGTACTCATTTCGTTTTCTTCTTCTTCTTCGGTGGTTAACGCTCGAGTAGAGCTTTTGACTAGAAAGGGTATATTGAGGTATCCTATTGATATTGTAACTGATGCCGACATTAGAAATTGTAGAATTGCGCCAAAGCTAAGGGGGATTTTTTTTTTTTTTTCGCGTATTCATCAAGTGCTTAAGGATGTTATGAATAAATTGAAATCCAGTGCTCGAAAAGATTAACAGTCCCCCAGTGGTAGATTCATGCTGTACAAGAAACGAGAGATTTGGAGATTGAGACAAGAGATTTAGATACTGTCATATATAAATACTACTCGTTTTCATCGGTATAATAAATTCACTGAATCTGAGCTAAAGCCTGGCAATAGTTCATTCTGAGCATGGATTATTCATCAAAGACGACATTTAACCGAAATCGGTTGAGAGATCTATAGATCTGCATAAATTGCAAGTTATTAAAGGCCATATAATAAATACTCATTATATTTCGCTTAGTTTAAGGTACAACGTAGGGCACTTTATTTTAAACTTTTACTACTAAATAGATATGAAGTTTGATCGAGGTCCGCCAACAGGGTCTATAACTCAAGAAACGTGATGATTTCGGAAAATTGCTTAAGGGAATATCTTAATAATGCCAAGCTTCGGTTTATTTACGAGATGTTGTAGGGATTGCTTAAGGTATATGACTCTTAAGAAATGTATACTGAATACGATTGAGAGCGTACCTGTCTATTTTTTGTACATTTTTACCGCAAACAGTGTTTGCTGTAGTTATTTCGAAAATTAGAAAAGAACCGATATCTTGCAAACCGTGGTTCTACGGGTTTAAAACACTACCGGATGACCTTTACACCATTCTATGTGTAATACAATCCTATATTGGCTCTATTAATGCCGTTTTCGCGTATTGACATTTGTTTGATCTTAAATATTTCATTTTTTGAAGTGGAGTCTCTGCAAACTGCCTCTTGTCAATCGCTGCTCACTGGCAACCCAGTTGATGGTTAAGCAAAATTTCCTAGAACCTGTTCATTATTCGGGGGGTTTGGTAAATGCAAATTTTACGTTTCTTACTAGGTGGTTGAATCGTTTTGTTGTAGTCAAGTCTTTTTTTTTTTTTTTTGTAAGTGGATCTTTTTACCAACTGCACAAATATCAGTTCAATTTCTTTTTTCAACAAAGCAAACTTGAACTACAAAACCAATTGAATTTCATATACTACGTCCTCTTAAATATATCCAATTCAGAAAACCTTTCACATTATTATGACGTTAATCGTCACCGTAATAAGCATAGGACCGTCTAGGTATTTCATAAGCTTAATTTATGTAGATCTATACATGGGTTGGTCGATCCTGGCTTAATACCGCATTTAATCGCTCGTAAAAGTTCACAGTAAATTTATTTACCCTTTAGAATATTTAGTCAACAAGCATGTTATATCATTATTAACAACTAGTCGTAAAATGAATACAATGGTTCATGCCACTACATTAAATAATCTATTGATTCTTGGTCGATTCAGGTGTAATATCTTATCTAATGTACCAGTACATATTCCGAATGGACAGCTGCATCTACTGAAGTGATTTATCCAATCAGAGAGTTACAAATACGTTACAATTTAATCATTGCATGCATTTCATCTAAGCGTTAGATCAGGAAATCACAAACCTCTCTATAGATTCTCAAATAATGTAGCTTCTGATTACACCTGCATGCTCAAATTGGACTTCTGCGTCCATTAGAACCACTGTTTTACTGAAATACAACAAGTTTATTATATTATTAATGAAGCAATGCATTTCATACAATTAGGTTAGAACTTTGGGCTGGACAGTAACTAAGCAAATATCTGTTTGAACCTGGGCATACTATTATAACATCTCTTGTCACAAATATGACATTAAGCTATACTTGTAATATAGTACAAGGAAAACTAGTTTCTTCAAATCTAGAAGACCTACAGTTGCTGTGCTAGAAGATACTATTATGGTACCAGATAATGTTCATAGAGTGTGAACATTCAAGTAGTAGAATTGTAGAAGAGGGTATTGCAGGAGGATCTTTTTATTGATTTGCTTATGCTTAATGAGAAAAGGGCAAGTAGAGTGATAAATGATGAATAAATAGTAAATCTAAAGTGCAGTGTATGTACAAAGTGAAGGATCTTGTTTCTTTTAGTTGTATATCTGAGGTTCCTCTTGGACTTCATGATCCTTCCAGTTGAGTCTCATACCGCTAATACAGTACAATTAGTCAGCTATATACAAAGTGAAATTAGTTTATCTTACCTATCATTCCAATAAACGATATTGCTCTGCCAATTCTTTTGATCCAATTCTGCAACAAATTTAGGGTAATGATCTTTGGTCCAAGCTAACGTATCTTCCAAGGTTTGAAGATAGCCTTCCCAATTGGATTCTTTTGTGATGCCAGCTTTGGAAAGGCTATCATGGAACTTTAAAGAGTGTAAAATAGATCGAATCACATCGTTCGAGCCAGAGTCTTGATGGAACATGATCCACATGGTGTTATTATGAAAGTTTAAGAGATAGTTCTCATGCTATAAATATAAATCAGTTTCAACGCAATACAAAGCAAAGCGTATTATTAGTCTTACCTTGAGTATATCAACTACACCTTCTACTTCACCAGAACTACCATAAGCCTGTTCGGCACTAGGACCCATCTTGATCTTGACTGCAATCCCGCCCTTTTTATTTTTGCCATAAGAAGGTTTAATCCATTCACCAAACCCTACTTCACGATCCTTCAACTTGTCATATTCCACCACAATACCGTTGTCAATGAATTCACGACTGAGCAATGTCAATTTGGCTTGGTTCAAAATCTCAAACTCGGCAGCATCAAGCATTTTGATAGTGGACCAAATATTAATTGGTGATAAAACTGCAAACACGCCAAAGAGGAAGAGAGATGAATGCGACACAGAAATAAGGCCGACTCCTGTCAGCATACCCAATAGATGCGCAGTTGACATTTGAGCGTCGTCTTTTGCGACAATATCGCCAATATTGCCATTTGGCTATATAGAAAGCAATTAGATTAAATCGTGCTTTGGTTCTATTAGTGACTTCTTACAGAAAAGTGCTTGGTAAATGTCATATGGCTTGCAACCCAGACACTTTCATGAATTAATTCAAACATATTACCAGCTTATACAACCTTCGGATTAGATTTCTTTATACGATTCTCTTTTTTTTTTTATTATTATTATAGTTACCTGCAGCTAACGGTAAAAAGAGTTTTGGTGAAGCGATTGATGTACAGAGTTGCAGAAAAGAACCAACTGTTGAAAAGATCTCACAGACCTATACAGACATATTAATACTTGTAAATTGACGTATAAAAGGTGATCCACTTACAAACTTCCAGGTCTTGGGATGCGAGTCAAATGAACTTGCATAACGCTTGATAAAGAATAATTTACCGATTTCACCTATACCATCCTTTAGAACCCTATTCTTCATGTTTAGTCTTTATCATCTATAAACGCAGATCCGTTAAATTACCATTGGATAGCGACAGCACCACCAGCAGCCTCCATTGTGCCCAAACCCAATGAAGCCAACATTGCTTGCGAACACAATACACCGATCTAATGACATATCAAAAAGCTTGATCTACCATACCAATTAATCAAAACTTACCGCTGATCCCACATAGGTTTCCAAGAATAACCATCGATGAAACTTTTTATAGCAAGAATGCACTGTTTCTGGGTAGCTTTCAAAAAAGAATCGCGTTTATAATCAAGTAAAGAACATAGATGATGGACATAGTTTACCCCACAGGTAAGAACATTTCTCTCATATTTTGCTTGATTGAATTCATAGCGCTCGTTCCGTTTCTATTCTGTCGTAATTGATACCACTCTTTCTTTTGCTTTTGGTTATCTTCTTGTGGTTGAACCCACTGCCAAGACATAGGCGAGGTAGTGACTGGTGCAGCAATACGAGACTTGGAAGTGGTCGCTGGTTTGATTTTCCCAATGGTTTGTAGACTAGTGTAGATACGCTTTCTTCCATAAACGAGTTCTGTCAAGATAGGTTCACGTTTCTTTTGTGTATTTGACGTAAAAGGATCGATATTATAAAGTCTTTTCTGGTGCGAAGATTTACGAATAACACGACATAGCGAAACTCGTTGATCCGCCCATACTGAATTAGTCGGTATTCTATTTAGACATCTCCACATTGTGCGTTTGCTTATGATAAATAATAATAAAAAAAAAGGAAAAAAAGGGTCCCTTGTGTCAAATAGTTGAAAAAGTTTAGCGCTGACCAGGCTAATTGGTGGACGGCTTTCTAATCTAATGCTATTATTATTACTATTATACCATTACTATTACTACGCATTATGGGAAAAATAAAATGCATAAGGTGAATTCATGGAAAATTTAAGTTTAAAGTGAAATAACGTGAAATACAAGCTAATACATGTTATACTTTGTTGCTATGATTTTTCCATGAATTTCCATGTTTCAAATAGAATGAATTTTGGATTAAACTTGAGTAAATTGGGCGTTGCTTTAAACAGTAATACATTTCCATTTTGACAGATAGAGACTTATGTACACCGTTATATATTAGTATAGTTTGCGTAGAATAACATAGTTCTGTATTTAAATCAGTGAGATCATTTCCAACTGACATAATACTTGTATATGTTCAATAAAGAATTTAATACAGTATACCCTACAATGCTATAGGCTTTGATGATAGCCTTCTCGAAGAACTATTCCTTAAACCAGTTTGGACTTCAAACATGAGGTTTGAATGAAATCGTACTAACGTAGAGTATAACAAAGTGCGACCAGTCCAGCAAATGAACAAAGCAAGCCAGTAGTTTTCAGAAAAACATAGAAAGAAAATAAACTCTTTCCTAAAAGTCAACGTTGTAACTGTAGATAGGCATTAGCAACTGCTAAAGACACTATATCCTGAAACAAGCAGAGTCAGCATGATTTAAACTAATGTTCTACATTAATAATACAGAATCATGTTTAGTTCAAGAATGAACCGATAAATACTAATTATTTCTAAACATAATATTGACAATATTACACTTGTTACAACGGACTGGTATCTATAAGTGTACATCAACATGTAACAGAACTAGAGATGGATACACGTTATAGTCAGAGAGTAAAACAGGAAGTGAATAACAAACCATAGTAACTCTTTGTCATCATAAAAGCGCATGGAACTCAACAGTAAACCAAGTTAAACCTTCTATTCCCAAGAAATATAAAGCAAATAAAGCTCTTCCATATGATTCAATTTTTGCGTCATTCTGCAATGTAAATGATTACAGGTGACTAAGAGATATACCATTTCTTAGACAGCAAAAAACATAACTTAGATAGATACATACTCTAAGCCTAATGTTTTGTGCGGTATTATCGTAGAATGAAAAAAGGAATCTTTAAACCAAGTACTTCGTGTTAGATACTAGTCAAAGTTAAATGAGGCTATTCATACCGACTATAATAGATTTTGTAATACGCTTAAGTTCTTTCAGGTTCTCGGTGCTTTAGGATTACCTAGTCCAAGTTGTCAATACCGCTCAACAAGACAATCAGTTTCCTCCTTTATAGACTTTAACTTGGAGGGGATTGCTGCTTAAAAAGGGTGATATATAGCTATTAATAAATATGAAATCTCTCTCTCGTTTACCCATCAATACTTGTACAAAGCTGTTTACCAAACTATAGACTAATAGATCGAATAATTGTTTTCCTAAGCTGATTAGCCCCTATCAAACAAGCTTCATGCATAATATATTTATATCAGACAATGTGTGAGCACATCAAGTACTTATGGATCACTCGAATTGTTAAAGTGAAAACGATGGATATTCTGGACCTTTGTATCAAGAAAAATCATATGACTGTGTTAATCGGGTCTATCTGGAGAAGATCTTTCATTACTATAGATCCCCTACTGCTGCTAAAGTGAGTATATCTGTTCTATGATGCACAGATATCGCTATCTATCCATGGATGGTTAAAAGCCCCTACTCTTCAGCAGTATGAACTTCTTCAAGGAGAACCTTTTACACCTTTGTTATTCAGCCTAGTACTTAAAATGTTGTAATGTTACATCCTTACTTCTGATACAATCCCTAGTATTACCTTACCGTACGCGTCATTCTTTTCAACTTAGTTATCTCTTCTAAATAACCGCTCTGTTGGAAGTGTGCTCTTCCCAGCTGTTAGAAATATTAACTTATGCTGATGATCTAGCAGGTGTCATATCCTCAACTGCTGGAAGGAAAGTCCTAATTGCCATAATAAATCTGTATGGTCACGCTTCAAACGCTAAAATCAATATAGAAAAGGCAGTGGTGGCGATATCACTCTTAGAAGTTTACATACCGTACTTGTTTTAATATAATGAATAAATTTTATTTTGGCCTTTAAATCAGTTTCTTTCTAGATTCAAGATTTTGCAAAAGTTCGCTGTCACCAATGGGCTTTTTCAGAGTCAAAAATATATACTTTATGTGTGCTATTAAAAGTGTCGATTGCCACTTTTATTTACGCAGGAATCTCCTAAACTTGTGTGAAAGCTGTTTGAAGTTAATTCAGCAAACACAACACTTACAAGATGGATTTTGTGGCGAGAAACCTGAAAGTTCCCAAGCATGACAATCAATATAAAATAGAAAGAATCACTGCTAGTTTACTTTATTCATTGTTATTTTCAAGCTTTGATTATGTTTCAGAGTCAGGTGTCAGATCTCTCATGGAAAAGAATAAAGCTCAGAAGAAGTCGAATGATAGATTTTTGTGTACAGTAATCATACGATCAAACTGTTCGTCATTCTTTGGATCAACTGTGCCTTTTTGTGAAAGTCATCTTTTACTGAAATTTTTCGGTCTTAGTTCACATTCTCGAAGTTTTTTTTTTGGGCTTTTGATTGCATACATATACTTTGACAAATAATCAGCAATTTTAAGACAATCCCATGATAGCATTAAACACATTAGTATATGTATATATGCTTGTGATAAAATAACCATATCATTGTACTTCAACGAATAACATATCAAAGCACTATTGATTATCTTACAGGGCGATACGTTACCAATACATATACAAAATGGATATTAGTAAATAAGTACCAGTGTCATTTTAACGAGTATAAATACAAGCTAGAAAAACTAATTAGAAATAATAACCATCTTTAAGTCAAATAAAAGAACAGCCAAATTCTAATTGACGGCTTTAATGGTTCTGTATTTTTCAGCCTTCAAAAATTCAACTTATTATTTATATACCATCTGGTGAAATTAAATGGTGTATTTTCATTAAAAATAGAATCAGTCTGGCTGCCGTATTATTGACCTGAGAAAAGTGAAAGCGGTTGTAGTAGGTGGTTTTTCGTTGCAGCAGTATGGCTTCTGTCAGTTCAATCTCAGTAACTAACAATGCCCTTTTTCTGAGTACATTACAATCACAGTATTATTACGATAATTTAAACCCAGAAGAGATCTTCAGCTTAGAGCCCCGCTTAACCTAAAACTGAAACCCTGCCTGGACATCCCAACATTGAACCTTGTCGATAACGAAATATTTTTAATGGAATCTATATTTTAGAGATGTAAAATTGTTTAAAAAGATCGCATAAATGGATATATGCCTCACTTTGGATATATGAAAAAAAAACTGAAATTTATTGGTGTGATAGTCTGAAGCTTCACTTTTTTTTAAAAAAAAAAAATGGTACTCTAGAACCTCTTGGAAAGTTTTTTTGTTGATGTTAGAATTAGCTTTTGCTTTGACTAGTTTGTATATTTTGTATTTATACTTTCAAAAGAAATGGTGTATTAGTACTAGCATTCCAAAAGTTTTATGTCTTTTGTATGATTGATTAACTGCTTAAGCGGTGATTCAAGCCTCTGCTACAATTGGCATGCAAAGTCCAATATGTGAATTTCATCGCAATTATAATAAAAATCAGGACACCAGACAGAGACATAGATAGTCATATCCTACTGCATAAAATTTACAAATGAATTCAGTACAAGGAATAATAGTAACGCTTGCTTACAGCAAATTCAACAGGTAAATAACCAATACTCTTCTTCAAATATGGACAGATTGGTATATGAAAAGATTCACGTTTATTTTTTATTCATTATTATAGAGCTTTAAATGCATAGAAATGATGAATCCTTAAAGGTGATCCAACAGGAAATATAGCAGTAACAGGTGTCAGACAAAATACGATTGTTTTTTAAATTATAATATTGAGGTCCGTTTGTACAAGTTATAAAGGATATGATAACTTATTACACAACACCAATAAAAGCGCATTTACATTAACGAACTAGGTAAAACTTTTCAGTGACAAAAAATTGGAAAGATTGTTATCCGATTTGTTAGTAGTATCGTCCAGTCAAATGAGGTAGCAATACTAGTATCTTGTCCTGATCTGAATTTAACCCAGATGCAGGTTCATTGAAACCTAGCTTGTCAAAGCTTTTCTGAATAGCGTGAGCGGTGTCGGATTAATAAGGTACGATCTAACTAAAGAATATTGTCAGAGGTGTACATTATATTTCTGAACTAAATAAATTTTTTATCCCAAACCACTCAGCACAACTAGATAATATGCAGGGATAACCAAGTTGCTATTATTTGGGCCAAATGGCATGAGGGGATAACTTAGCCACTGTTGTTTGAACCAGACAATACATGGGGAAAAACAAGCTGTTTTCGTTTAGGGTAAATTGACCAAAAGCTTCAAAATTACACTGACTTTATCATATCTACATAAACTGTTCTGGTCAACGAATAAACATGTAACCATAAAACGTCATTGCAAAGTTATGCTATAGCTGTATATCCAGAAAAACATTTCTATGATATTCGTAGGCTATGGTAATGTCGATCAATTCGTAAGGAGATAGTTTTCAAATTTGGTTGTAATATTAAACAAGGAAAAACAACTAACATAACATTGCAACACACTGATTGCAATGCTTTCAGAAATTATCTTTAAACGTCTCTAGTTTTCTGAGCTGGTTCTAATTCAAAGTCAAATCATCACTGCATTTAGCCGAACCGATTTGCGAACAAAGTGCTACGAGTATAGTACATTTTCATAATCAGGTGTAAAATTCATAGATTTCTAATAATCTATAGATCTCTTGGTCAATCTCAATTTAATGTCACATCTGACAATTAACATATAGTTAAAATTAAGTACTGAATCGAGTAAAACTATTCTTTAATTGTGGTGCTACTAATATATCGTGCACATCAGCAATGAACTGTGCTTTATATATATCTTATTCATATATTCAATCTTTAGATCTTTAATTTCGGTAAAATGTCCCATCCAGTTAGTAATCCATATTCAGATCGAGCTGCTGTACCGGAGGTACCATTGTTTACTGGTGTGTAATAAATATATACTTATAATTCGTAGTCAATCAAATGTTGCCTCTGTTTAGCATGAGTATACTCGGGACTGTTAATCCTTTTCTTGTGCCGCACCTGAACGTAACTAAACCCACCTATGTTCAAACTCCTAGTAGTGCAAACCATATGCGCGCTATCTAATAGGATAATAGGGTTAGGAATCAAATATTAAAGCATCAGGCAGATTCTCGAATAGCTTGGTTGATATCAAGATTTTACTTTTGAAGCAATATAAATGGTTGCCAAGTAAGTGCACCGAAGAGTGGAGACTAGATTATCAATGATTGGTCATAGTTTACCAATCGGTCGAATAGAACAGTAGCAATTTATAGAACCGCAAATTGAAGCACTAATTACGAGTATCATTCAGGTAGATTTTCGCGTAAGATGGTTGTGTATTTGAAACCTGGTTCATGGATGCAATCTCAACCCTTTTAAAAAGGGAACAACAGGGAACAGACTGCATGGGCAACTTCCTTTCTACAAGAATGAAAGCGCCATCCACGTGTAACTCCAGTTAAAAATACCATAGATGCTTTATATGGGGTCAACAGGCTGTACGTATTGAAATAGTGCTGTTGCTGTTAAACAGTACTGAGAGACTGAATAGGTTCTATTTTTATGTAGCTGCAACGAGTTTTGACCCAGCTTCTTTTGCTTTCTTCTCCTAACTTAAAGGCTCACCTGACTTTAGATTTCATATTTTCTGGTGCAATTTTTATTTATTATCTCTTTTTCTTCTTTCTTTCATATATACAACAAAACACTAATGAGGAAAAGACATGACGAAAAAAAGCGATTCAGTAACAACAGTTTTGATACAGATAGCTTGAGTCAACAGTCAGAATATACCCCAAGTCCGAGGCCTGTTCGAAGACAGGTCTCCATGGCAACCCGTAGACGGTCACAAATGATGTATCTAGAAAAGTATGGTCTCAATCAACCTGGTTGGCATGCCTCTCAAGAAGACTACGAGTTATCCAGTCAACATGATAGTGTCAATGAACCCACAACTGAATATACTGAGGAGCCTGAAGAATTGACACCGACACCAACAAGAACCAACACCCTGAGTGGTATGAAGCGTCCAGTATCCATTCGAAACATCGCTGAGATTACTATATCTCAAAAACGACCGATCAACTACATCAAACCTCAGAAGTCATGCACAGATCAAAGCAGCAGTATCATACCAAACGAATTTCTTCCTGTACAGAAACTCATAGAAGATTATTCGGATAAAGTATATATGGAAGGCTATTTATCGAAGCGAAATGACCTTAATTCAAACGGTACCTCATGTGGTACCAATAAAAAATGGAGTAAATGGTACGTCGAGCTGTGTGGACCCGTATTAACGCTATGGGACGCAGAATCACCCACAAATCAAGACGTGTTTCCTCAATACATCAATATCACTGATTCAACTGTCAATATCGAGAACCGTTTGACTGCTGAAACAAAACCCAACCTATTCTCTTTGAATTCTGCTGGTGCCAATCGTTTCCTGTTACAAGCAGAAAATGCAGACGCCCTGCATCATTGGATTTTGGCTATTCGATTGTCTTGTTTTGAATGCGCTCGAATTCAGGAGATATACACTAAAGCGTTTATTCATCGTCCTCAATGTATTACCCAGCAGTTATTAGTCATCAAAGAAAACACAGCTACTACGACAGAAGGTTTTGTGCAAGTACGTTTCCCTGGTGCTACTGGCTGGAAGAAGTTTTGGGCCGTTGTCTCAAACCGCAAGACTGAAAAGAAATTATTCAATAAAAAGATCGTGCCAACTGACGGTCAAATCATGTTTTTCGAGTCCAAAAAAGCAAAATACCCCATGATGACTCTGGAAAGCGTAGTACAAGTTTATACTGTGTATCCTGAATCACCTCAATTGATCAACATGGCTACTCTGTTCAAGATAGAAGGCAGTCTGTACAAATCCAAGCCAAATAATCATCAGCAGCAATTGGTCAGTGCATCTTCAAGTGCTTTGGTTATGACTTCAAACACAAGCGAATTGATGCAATGGCTAGTTGGCTGCTTTGACGCTTTCAAGTTGTATGGCAGACCAGACTTGTTATTAGAAGATTCTCAAAACCCCAAATCGCTTTCTTTTGCAGCTGATAAACCTCAAGGTCGCTTATTTTTGGAATTGTCTGAAGTACTCTCAGTTGATTCAAGTTATGGATCTAGTTTGTTAAGAAACAAAAAAGAGTTTTCCGCTATTTTACTCGACAAGATCTTACGTGGCGTTCCTTTTGCCATGCGCACTTTTGATACGAATAATGAACAGCCCACTAGCCGTCGATCTTCTATCAATCAATCTAAAACCAGCAGTATCCACCAACAAACTCACCTTCGAACCGTCACTTGTGCGAGCGATGTGAGCGATGTGAGCGATGAAGAGGAAGAAGAGAACAGTGATAGCGATGATTCCTTGTTTAAACTGGACACAAAGCCCGCCATTGTCACCAAATCCACCTCCAAGCCCATGACACCCAATACATCAAAGTCTAGTTCAGACACATCTGAAGTATCACCTGCTACCATTCCAATCAACAGCAGTACAACAGATTTCTTTCTCTCTCCTGTCACCGATATGATGATTGACAATAATCATAGCTTTTCCAACAGCGTACTCCACCATTTCGATTCGAATCAAAAGAATCCTAGCAAGATCACAGTGAGTAGTAGCGAGGAAGTCCATAGTTCTACTTCTGAATCTGAAGTATCACATAAACCAGCACCTCAAAAACCATTTTATGCTCAACAGAAAAGTCATTCCATGGTGCCATTGTCTCAAACAAGTCAGCAGCATCTTCCTTGGCCCATGTACGGTTCCACTTCTTCAGTAGTGATGGGAGACTATTCTCAAAGCCATAGCAATCACAAGCATTGGGATACGGCTTCTTTGGATGCTAATATGATGCTGAATGGTGGCGATTATTTTAGCAGTCATGATACAGAAGACGACGATGATGATATACCCATTGCCAATCACAAAAGCAACGCCAAAAAGCGAGAAAGCTATTCTCGATCCATCGGCCAGCCTTTGATTCAAGTATCTAATCACAAAAGGAGCTCTCGGGCGTCTGTTCCTTTGAGTGTCATTTCTGAAAAAGAACAGCACAGTAGACGAAAAAATAGCGTAGACGATCAAATGATGCACGAGCGTATGATGTTGGAACAGCAGAGACAGCAACTCTTCATGCAACAGGTAAATAAAACTATCATTACATTTTGATAAGAAAACTAACGCTCAATAGTACATGATTCAACAATATGCTGCTAATAATGGCATGATGCCCATGATGATGCCTATGATAGACCCTAGAATGATGCCGCCTGTAATAGATCCACGTATGGTACAGCCTATGATGTATAACCCTGGTATCATGTCAACCCCGACATCGCCTACTATGATGACTCCAACATCTCCTATCTTGACCTCACCATTTGTAGGCATGGTTTCACCCAGCACAAGTACTAATTCTTATGGCCAACAATCTCGCCCACGCCAACAACATTACCGACAAGATAGCTTGGGTAGTAGCAATGGTGGTGATAAACGTAATCACAAAAGAACATCCACTACTGGCTCGTTAACAAATAGCGTGCAAAGTGGATCATTTTATTACGCAGCTTCCCCTACACCAACAAATAGACGCACAACGCGTAAGCATTAGTAATCCTCATTTCATGTAATCTCTTTCTTCATTGTAAATAAAAGTAGCAAACTCTTCTATAATATCTTACATCCAGATGTCATAACAAGCATGCACATTACTTGATTAAGATAGATCAAAGCGTTTAAATTGAAACACGCGCCTGCATACAGTATCTAGTGGCGTCTCTATCTCATACTTCTACGCGGCCTTGCCAATTATCATAAAAAGCCATGTATGCCAACCAAATATGTCTATTTCTGACTTGAAACGCTGTATGCACATACTCCATTAGCAAGTCAATAGGTTTTAATTGGGCCCAAAAGCATGGGCTAATAAAGGTTATACATTAACATACGTGCGTAAAGCATTTAATATATCCAAAACATTACATATAAATCCAGTTCTCATTAGCCGCAACATTTTATCCTGGACATATGCGAGATCGGTCGGAAATCTTATGTGTTGATTAGGTGCACATAGTAGTAGTAGTAGCAACAGTTAGTTGATAATTTTAGAGCCCTAAAATCTCAAATTAAAAATTAGAACGCCCTTTCGGTGACAAACAATTGTTTGTAGATGCAGTATGTATTAATAAGGTTTATGCAGAATTAGATGGACTATCCAATTATGCAAAGTGTATTAAACACGTCCTTTTATTGATAAAGTTGTCATCGATTAAAAGGCATTGTTTACCTCATTTAGAAATGTAAAAAAAAAAAAAAAAAATGCAACTATAACTTGGCTAATATTTTTATAATAAAATCCAACGAAACAGGTATTCTCAATAGTTATGTACCTATGTCGATTACATATTGTGTCTATACAAAAAGAATCCTTTATGCTCTCTTTATATGTAATAAAAAAAAAAATACCAACTTTGAGAAATCCAAGCTTATGAGCATCACCCAGCTAAGAATTTTTTAAACATTTCTACATTCCTCACTCAATTTCAATTTCAATTTAACATGCATCGTATCTGAAGACAATTAAACGTTTAAATTGAAGCACTGTATATGTTAGAATAAGCTATACGACTGAATTAATATGAGTATTCTATGCTTTAATGATTGCCAATAGAATACATGGTTTTTCATATAAACTAAATTTGAAGTTCATTAGATCTCGATTTGAAATCGTATCTAATTACAGATACAATGTTTAGGGAAAACTATTGCATCAAATATTGTTTAACTGAAATACAAAATATACAATACACATTGATTGCCACTAAATCACATGCATTTCGTGTAAACCGATGCTAATGATCTATAAATCTCTCGTATGATCCAGATTTAACGTCATATCTGTAATATAGTACATGTTCCGAATCATCTACTGTATTTATTGGGACCTTTATAAAGAGTAGATTTCGGTTGATTCAGAAGTATGCCACCTTCTTGCCCCAATTAGTGTCTTTCCTTCAAAAAAAAATTTTTTTTTTTTTTTTAATCTGAATTCAAACTCGATAAACTATACTCGTCGTACCCGTAAACCATCTTTGCTGCTCAGTAAAGATATGAAACTAGATCGAACCACATACTTCAACTAGCATCTCAAAGACAGTTTCTGTTTTTTCATTTTTTTTTGGTATTCAAAAATAATTCTTCATCGCCTGTCCACACTTGGTTATCCCTCTTATTGCCGGATCCAAGCTCTAGCTAAAAACGATGTTAAAGTATCAACAACGGTCAATAAAAAAAGCGCTTCTGTACTCAAAACCCAAAGTACCAAATTGTGGGTTGATAAAATTTTAATCAGTTCAAATATCATACCCAGCAATTTTAAAATGTGCTTCTAAACTTTTTGATCTCCACCATTACAGTTTGAACGCCAATAGGCTGGATGCGCGCAGTTCCTCCTCCACGCTTCTCCATCACATCCAAAAACTTGGTGTAATACACAATCAATTGTCCAAGTACAGCATGCAGCACAGTTGTGCCATTCTTAAAATTACTGAAATACTGTATCACAGACGCATTGATGGACTTGAGTGATTGGCGCCATGTTTGCGCAAAATGAGAACAGATACGTTCAAAGTCTGGTATTTCAATTGTAGTAAGGTCTTGCAGATGCTCGGCTTTCTTGACCAAGTCAATCATAGCGCCAAAGTAAGGCTTGAGCTGTTCATCCACAAATGCGCTTGTTTGTAAAGCCAGTAACTGTCTCATGTATTCCAGTTCTCCATCAACTGCCTTACTATGCGTTTCCTGGAACACTGAAACAATCAAGTCATAGTTGTTAATGAGGAAGGCGATACGGCGAGGCGATTCAGTAAACTCGTGTGACATGCGCGAAAGTACTGCTTCAAATTCATCGCGTAATTTGTGAACACTAGCATCTAGTGAATACTTGGTTCTTGTGATGTTACAAATGATACTTACCTCTTTGATAGTATAGCATCATCATAACCGTCATTTAATACAAGTAGAGAAGCAGCAAACTCGGAATATCTTCTAGTAATCTATAAAGGTTTGTAAGCATTTTGATCAATCGTTTACCATCGTCTTACATAATGAGGGTGGATATCTTTGACAGCACTCATGACGGATTTGCTATTAAACATCTTCTTTAGACTTTCGATATGTAATGACATGACATATTGGAAACGAGGCCAAATCAACATGTTTGTAGCATTCGTGTAGCCTTCAAGCGCTGGCACCCTTCTGCGTTGTAATTCTAGTGCTAGTTGAGTATTGATTCTAATACACAATAGTAATCCTACAGCATCAAATGAATTTTCTACATAGCTCTTTGTAAAGTTCTACAAAAAAAAATGGATGTTTAGTATGATCGTTGTTTTATTTGATACTTTTCTTACCATGCCTACTTTCTCGGTAGGCTCAAATATGAATTGGAACATGATCTTGGCAGTATCAGCAGCAGTTCTGGCGTCTCTTGAAAAGAATTCATAGATAAATAGATATTCAGAACTTGCGTTATCAATTAGCGTCAAGTTGAAGCTTCTAAATAGTTGCTCAAATTGATATTTCTATTACAAAGTGAGTGAACCATTCATTACGAAAAGCAATATAATATACCTGATCTTTCGCCTCTGCTACATGCACCAAGATAACGCCTGGATCTTGCATCCTCAATGTATCACTTCTATCACCCAAAGCAAACAAATTTGTTTTATCCTTGAGCGTCACTTTACTTGTACCAAACAAGCCGCCTTTACGATTGTTTTCCTCTACACCGATCAAATCGGATTTATCTGCAGAAACGGTCTGCAATACGTTGCATTAGCCTATTGACATTACCCTTGAACTCACTTATATACCTGCAGCCTTTGCAATCCTTTACTATATCTTTCAAAATGGTTCTGGAAATACCACCTCAGTGAATTCATGTAGGATTGTCTAATCTCTCGTGCTGCTTCGTGGTGTCTTTCTAGCACAAAGAAATGCAGCTCTTTATATTTTAGAAAAACAGATTGCTGCATGATCTGGATATTGGCATTTGGCACACAAAGCAGTTGGATGCGCGAAACAAAAAAGTCTCTGATGGTTGCTGATGCCTTGAGTCGTAGTTTCTCCAATTCAGGCCCTACGTTGCGCAATGCTTTGATAGGTCGATGCTGATTGGCTTTAACAAAACGCATTTGCTTGTTGATCGTCAGTAAATAGTCCAGCCAAAGCTCGTCGATTTGACCCTCATTGATTTTCTTGATGACGTTGGGCGCGATTACCATACCTTGTAAAGCTTTGCTCAGTCTACTTTCGACTGTCTTTCGATTCTTTAGTTTAACACTCATAAATGTCGATTGTTCCTGTAAATCCTGAATTTCTCCGCTGATATTGCCAAGATCGCTTTGAAATACATTGAGCAGTTGTTCCATGCGGCCCAATACTTCATCACATGACTATATAAAATTGTTGAGCAACAGCTTAAATACCATGTTCAACACGCATCGTACCTGTATTTCGGTATGTAAGTCGACAAAGGATTGTACATGTTCCAAGTCTTTGTAAACATGTTTAGTCTACCCAATACATATATCTGAAAACAAACTTACAATTATTCTCCAAGTCGCGTTGCACTGATATTTTTTCTTCTGCAATTTGTTTTGCATATTCACGTAAATCCATTTCGTTTTCCAAAGCCTGACTAACAATATCATCTTCCTGGAAAGCCAGCAATTGATCTATCCGAGAAATATAAGCACCCAACACCAAGCATACTACTCGTGCGTTATTTTATTTTTGTTTATTACCGTCTACTTCGTCAAAAGTAAGTTGATTAAAATCGACATCCTCCAGAGAATCGTCTTCATCGCTTTCTGATTCACTCGATCGATCATGAAGCTACAAGCAAATAAGTATGAATCACTCGACATTGAACTTTTGAACGTACTTGTTTCTCATGTTGGCCATCAGGCGTAGCATCGCGTAACAAAATATCAAGTTCTCTTAAGGCGTTTGGGCTCGATTTCTCAGCCGATTTGGTATCTTCCACACCAGAAGGTACAGGCATCGTTTGAAAGTTAGATTGGCTTAACATAGACTCCATATTATTAAAAAAAAAAGAGAGAGAGAAAAGAGAAAGCACTCATGTAATATGCTAGTTTGCTTTACTGCAATTTATTTTGAAACTCCATTAGTTTGGAGACAGTAAAAAGAATCGATTATCAGTCAAAAAAGCTAATTGATCATTACATGATTGAATATCTAATGGACAACTACCAATTTTAAAGTGTTGAAGTTGTTGGTCCGATCTGCTCAAGCACAAACTGCCTGGCTCTTCTTGACTGTAACAGATGACGGTGTCCTGAACGCTTGAATGTCCAAACGAAAAAGTTTTAGTCAAGCTTTTTTGAGCCTTGGGAGATGTTAGTGTTGAGAGTACAGTCGGGTTTAAGCTATCATCGATGCTGATAAGCTGATGTTTTGTAGTCGATTGATTTCTTGAAGATAATAAAAGCGTTTTTCCTGTACTATATGATAGCGAGTACGGTTTGTAACCTATCAAAGAAAGAGGTGAATAAAGTACTCTTATAAAATATGTTTTGATGACTGTACCTTCTATCCTATCTAGTACCTTTAATGTTTGATTATTATCCCATATAAAAGTTTCCATCAGATTAGAACAATAGATTTTAGGTCTGCCTAGATCATTTGATTTAACAAACATGGAATGGATTGGAGTTTTAGATAAGGTCTCCGGTGAACATAGCAAGCTTTCATAAGCTCGCGTATTCCGAATATCATACACTACAATGGAACTATCAGCCAAACCGCAATATACCTTATTGGTGTTGGTCTCGTTAAAGCAACATGACCATCCAGGCACTTTTAAAGGTATAGATATCACAGATTCCTGTGTGACGGTTGAGGTAAGCTTGAGCGTTTTATCCATGCTGGTAGATAACAAATAGCCGTTTGAATACTTGATGTCGCGAACTAGACCGTTGTGTATGGGTATAATGGGTGATTGATGCATATCCAACATATTGAGTGTAATAATGCCGTATTGATTAGATTGTTTAAATGATATATAGGCTGCATTCGATCCTAGATTAAGCGCCATGACTCTACATACGTGTCTGTTATTAGATAGTTTCTTGGATTTTGAAATGGAGTATCGGTTGGGTATATTGGGTATAGTACTACTGTTACTGATTGCAGTATTACTATTTCTATTGCTAGCGCCATTTTGGCTGTTACTGATATTGTTAATTGCATTATTTTGGCTATTAATGACTGTGCTTTGAATTTGGCTACTGCTGGCTATGCTTGTAGTATTACTGTCATTGTTATTATTCGCAGTGTTTTTTGAATCTTGAGCATTGCCGACACTAAGACTATGTGTCAGCGTTGAACTGGCTTCTCTTTTCGCTCTATTAAATATGCAATTGTCAAAATTAGACAAGTTATGAAAAGAATCATTTCTTGAATCATACCGCGACGATTCATATTTTTTCTTTTCTAACTGTCTTTTGTGCAAGTTCAATGACAACTTTGAAAGCTCCAACGTCTTTTCTTGCTCCTTAATACTATATCTCAGCGAATCTAGTTCCTTTCTCAAGAGATCCATATGTGTAGTGTCTTTTACAGCAAATCTCACTGGTTTAATTAGACGGATATCGTTCTTACTCGAGGTTTTTCTATATCTACGCATCAGAAATACAGTTCTTTTTTACATGGAGTTGACACCTACGAGCAAATAGGACATCCTGCCTTTTTGGCACCATATTTCCTAGTTTTATCAACAATCCAGCGTGTAATACATCTAATGAAAAACCTTTTTAACGGTTTAATGAATATAGGAATCATGGATAGATTACTTTTTTCCAAATAAATGTCCACATTTCAAACTGGCTAGACAATGTTCACCTTTGCTCTTCCAAACTTCAGAACATATAATGCACGAAAAGTTTTCTTCATCTTGGCTGTTGAGATTGAGGTTGGGCCTTTTATCGCGATGAGAATCGTCGATCATTTGACTATTCGAAGGCTTACTTTCGATATTCTGAATTGACATGGTTTAAATCGATTGCTCAAAATGAACAGGTTTTAACAGGATACTCTCGGTTGACTTTAGTAACAGTAATTACTTGTCTGGCTACTCCGCTAGCCAATAGCATTGTATTTCAAGGCAATGCCATGTCTGACTACAAAGAATATCATCATTCATGGTGTATAATTGTTGATAGATAGAGATATAGTAGAAGTTCTAATAAACTTATTCTTTAGAATACAAGTAGTTTGACATGTGATTTTGGACTGAGATTGTTGAGATATTTAGTGATTTAGAAATGCATATGAAATGGACACAATTTACTGTGAATTCGTAACAGTACGATGTGTATTCATTGTATTACAGTAAAGTAGAAGCTTTAAAAAAAGCAGCGGTCAAATATAAGTATGAATCTCCCATTAAATGTAACCGTTGGCGAGATTAGACGACAACGATCTATATATTTATTATAGCTCAGAGTTATATGATGATGATATAAGCGCAAACTAATCCTAACGTTAATAATATAATCTACTTATAATATTTTAGTTTAATAGCAGATATAGTAGAATTGTCAGCTCATTCTAAACTTTGACTATTGATTAGATTCGACATTTGACCAAGATCGGTTGAGGGATCTACACAACAGGAAGAAATTGATGTTTTCGATAGATGTCCAGACGGCGATACAATCTAATCCCTCGAAATACTTTAAGTAAAATGAAAAACCTCATTTGCAAGCACCAGAAATATACGTCGTATCATAATATGTTAAGGTGTTTTAGGGCTATTCTAATCTCGTAAATGCACAGAAATTTAAGCAACCCGACTTATCACTGAAAAAAATCATTATCAATTAAAGATAATGTAACATAGAAACAACATCATTCTATCATATACTAAATTTAACTCTTTACAACGCTTGCTAAAGCACATTTTGTGAATTGACACTTTTATTACTCAAAAAAAAAGCTCGTTTTCACCAGAGCTTACACTTCCAAATTCAAGAAACATCCAGAAAACAAACCCAGTAGTAATATAGTAAGCTTTTTATTTTTAAATTAACTATGCTTCTTATATTTCAAAAACTAAATTAGATTATTTTATGTATAGACAACCTAGTTGATTATTGTAAAATAAAAATATAGTGCATATCAACATCGTTAAGAGCAAAACTTTTTGGTTATAAAGAAGATGCATCTTGATCTATATACTATTTGAAATATGCATAAACACTGTCAATATACTCTCTTCGTATCAACTAGTTTTTACACCTGACACCCTCTGGACATGTCATATCTACAGCCAAAAGAAATGTTTATTTATTTTTCTTTTGACGTTTTTTATCTTTCTTTGATTTATGTTTCTTGGCCTTTTTACTTTTACTGCTACTACCATTGACTGGTTTTGATGTTGAAGGCACCGACAGAGGCACAGATGAGCTATCCTCGCCTAATATCACCATAGGCTTGTTATGACTAGGATCTTGCAACAATAGACCAGAAATGCCACCATAATCAGGCGCATCACTTTCCCCATCACTGCTATTACTATCACTATTAATAGTAGTATGCGCTTGTACATCTGTTGCTGAAGAAGAAGGCAAATTAGCCACCATTTTATCTTTCGCTTTACTGATCACTTGAACCAAAGGGTCCTGCTGTGGTTGTTTGGATTTGACTGGCTCTTTAATATTATCATCCTCGTCCGCATAATCATCTACAAATTTGGAGCGAGAAAAAGGATCTTCAGGATAGTCTTCGTCTTCCTCATAATCCTCTTCTTCAGAAATATAGTGCATATCCCTTGTATAGGCTCGTTCATTATCGTAAGATACGTTTGGTCTGTCATTCTCGCTTTTATCATCGCTATCGTCCGATACTTCCTCATCATCACTAACAAGATCGATTCTTCGTTTGCGGTTTTTTCTAATAGTTTGCACTTGCTCCCCTATTCAATTAAATATATAGCATAAGAGGCGACGTTATCAATGCTGAAGTTATACGCCTTTACCATCACTACTGTCATCGATTTCTATTGTTTGACATTGATGCACAACTTCTGTCACTTCATCATCTGAAGAGTCATCAGGCAAACTATGACCATCCGAGTATTCCATAGGCTCATTATCACTCACCACAAATCCAGAAGATAATTCCTCTTCCTCTTCATTGTCATACCGTGATTCTGTTTCTGAAGGTGGTCCATCAAGACGTAAGCCTGGTTCGCCGTAGTAAGCAGAGCATCCTGTACAATAGTTATCCTCATCCAATTCCCAGCCACACTCTGAGCAACGCAAACTGGACAAAAATAAATAAATTGATATTTGTGTTTGATGACAAGTCAATATACTTACATGACACCGTCTTGATCCTCATCGCGAATGTAAGCAGCTTGGTGGCCAACTGGAAATAAAGGCTTCCAATCTTCACGCGTTAAACGAGTAGTTGGTACCGTTCCCTCAGACCTCAGCGCATCAGCTGCAAAGTAATAGTCAGCAGACTTTCCTTTACTTTATTAAAAGAAAAAAAACACTTACAAAGCTTTTGTAAACTATTGACATGGATAGGCTGACGTCGCACCGGTTCTTTACAAGTGGGGCATATTTTTTTAGTTGAGAACCACTGCAAAATACAAAAACCGCAAAAAGCATGACCTGTATTCTGTATATAAATAGCTATACCATTGAGATTTGATAAACAGGAACTTACCACAGAAAAGGGCATGAGGATCTTCCATGACACCTTGACAGATAATACACGTCAAAGCTAACAAGTAGAGCTCTAAGTTTCGTCTCTTGTGGCAATTGCTACTGATTTCTGTAGGCATTACCTTCTTCTATTTTCTCCAATTTTTTCAAAGAATCTTGATGCGAGGTCATGCTCAATGAATCAATCATGGGTATAGACAGGAAACAAAGCACTTCAAATCATTGCAATTTTTTTAACAATTCAAAGTCTGATTGGCTGTGACCGCATATAAGCTTTTGCCATGGTTGCACGACTACGCCTAAAACGCGTAAAATGGTTGGCTTTGTTTGACGCGCTCGTATTACGCGTTGGCATAGCAAATCAGGTTTCATCGCAGTCAATCATCCGCTCTACAGAAAAAAAAAAGCCAAGGACCTTCACATCAATAATGCCAAAAATATACCCAGACATATTATTTGGGTCATAAATGGGATGACATGAAGATGGATATATTTCATTCCAATATAAAATATTCGCTGTACTCCATCTAAGCGAAAGTATCTCCAATAAACGCATTTGTTTATTCTAGTTGTGGATTGTTCATCTGATCTGTCCAGGATGAATAGACATATCATTCAGTCTACCAAATTATATAAAATATATAAAACTACCAGCTTATTATTGACGAATATGGCATATTGATTAAACAGTAATTAATTAAAGATTCTACTACGCGAAGTACATTCGGAACATGGAATACATGGCAGTCCTGATCAGCAAATCCAATATTCATACATATATAAACAGTGCTCTATTACCAACAGTATAGCTTCCAGAATATTGGCCGAAAGAAACCCGAAAAACAAATTATTGTAAACTGATATCTCTGCCAGGTAAAAAGTATATGAGTTGTCCTGCCTTGGACGGATTGTGTTCCGTGAAAAGTTTCAGGGTTTGTAGTATGCTTCAACAATGTTAATAGCTTGTAAAATATCGATACGATACACACGATGGACATTTTATCAATGTGGACAAACGCTCTGCTGTTCTGAGCTGTAATCAGCACGCCAGTTGATCCAGTTTATTGTCATGATCCTATTGTATGCATACTTCACTATGGCTTAGAAAAATATAAAACGATTGACAGTAGGCTGTCACCCGAAATGGCGCTTACGCATCTGTTCATTTTTTTAATCAACGCTCTGGGTGTGTACCAATGTGCATTTTTGTATCACTACCACTATGTTTAATGACCACGTTGCCAATTTACACCAACAGAAACAACACACTGCTGTTGTCATTAAGTGCAGTTTGGATAGCGAATATTGTACTTGAAGGATTTTTAACTTTAGTAATCGACCATCTATTTATTATTCCGAGTATCCTGATTGTCTCTCTTAGCGTCATGATTACACTGGGTTTGTTTACCCCACTTGTAGTTTGTTCTTGATCAAGTGTCACACCCGAATAAAAGCATCCAAGCAGCGCAAATTAGTTACCGCATTTCTAAACGTTACATATATTCATTTATCTGAATCAATGAAAGCTCTAAACGAACCAAGTGATCGTTTAATATCGTGTTTGACGCAATCATACATAACCCTGTTTATATCAACATAGACCAGTGTTAAAGCAGATTCGAAGCATTAGATAATGTTTTATTAAACCCATTATACCGTATCTATATCAACAACAAGTAGAGATATTGCTGCAATGATTGTTGGGCAATACATAGAGAACATGTTCGTTTCAATGGAACTATAATAAAAGGACTGCAAATAATGTATTCTTTTTCAATTCCTGAAGGCTGTGAAGTCATGCCTTCTCAAAATATGCCATCCCAGCCCAATCAATGACAATTGCGGCTCGTGGTTAAAACTTTTTAATGAATCATGTCATGGACACACGGATCAGACATATAGTTACACAACTCAAAAATATAGTACATTCAGTGCTCAGTTTGAACATACTATAACAATTCGATATGACGTTAAACTAGAAGTGATCGACATATACTCGCAACGTTAAAAATGCTTTAGTTTCTAAAAAGTCATGAGGAGTTTTATCCTTTTTTGTTGTTGTTGTTGTTGTTGTTGTCGAGAAACAGGTTAGATAGACCACATTTTTCTAAGATTCAAATATTTATTATTACAAGAACTATGAATCATCACAGACTGATTGTTCGAGCGGTGGCATAGGCTTCACAATTCCAGTTGCAGGATCCACCTGCATGATCTTGCATACTCTTGCTGAATACATCTTGGTGTTGAAATAAGGAAACAACTGATACCTAACCACTCCTCTGATTGTTAATTCGTAGGGATATCTTATCAATAAAGACCTATGACATGCATTGCAAATCAGTAGATGTGGCGTCTGATAATTATGTACACTATACCATCGTTCATTGCCTGTCATATCTCCTAGAGTTTCACCTGGGTTTTTAATCTGTACTTGACTTGTTGAAACACTTGACTTGGACTGGAAATAAAACACAGGGGAAGGGCCAAAGATGAGAGGGTCTTCCAACTTGCTGATGCTTCCAAGGTACTCTATTGCGTGTAACCGAGGTCAACAGAATGTCTTTATTGATTATGAAACTTCACTTGCCTTGTCTTGTGCTTAAAGCTAGGAGATGTTCATCGTTGGTGCGGTTCATTAAAGTCGGTACAAAATGACTAGCGGCAAACAAACTAATAGCAGCGTTTGATACTGGGATACTCCAACTATTCGAATTACTGTCATAATTAAAGTTAGCTTGCATCTCCACTTAATTGAACTGGATGTACCTTGCTTTCACATGAAGATCAAAAATCAATTGTTTTTGAGTAGCAAGCACATTGCCAAAAGACGTGACCTCGATAGAATTTAACGGACTAGCCAAAAATGCTACCATCAGACATATGATGGTAACGAGAACCGTAATAATACAGAACCACCAGAAACAAGCTGATCTTTTAAGTTTTGGCAATGATGCTTTGTTTATTGTTTTCCTATAGAATAGATGAGATAAAAAGACATGCAATCAATCATCCAGTACCTTCTATTAGAATGATGCCTACGTTTCACTGACCCAGATGATGAATAGTATAGCAAAGGTGTATTTTCAATAGCCTCTTCGTCGCTGGAAGAACATCGAAAATAGCTGGAATTACGGTATTTGTGTGGCTTTTCAAATTTGCAAGACATGGACTCGAGATAGAATGGTTTTACGCCTCTGGCCGGCAGATCAGACACAGTTGACCGAAGTGCAGGTCTACGAAATTTTTGATGGTGGTTTGAAAAATAACTATTGTGATCATCATTGTTGAAAGCTTATTTTTAATATTTAGCACGATTGCATGAACTATAGGTTTGTACTTGTTTCGTACCTGAGGAATTATAGATATTAGGTGATAATGGTGGATACAGACTATGATTACCATTTGTACTGTAAACATAGCCAGCATCATCAGCAGAGTCTTTATGATATGTTAGATTCAAGTAAACAAGATTATCTATGTGAATTTACCATCTACATCTAATACAGCCTCACTCAAGTTTTTTGCAAATATCTCTGTAGGCGTTGAATGATGATTCTTTTTCTTTTTAGCCTGGTTCTTTTTCTTGTGATTGAGCGATTTAGTGGAACCAGTCAATGAGTGTATGCTCCTTCCGTCGCTCTTGTGGAATATATGTATATCAGCAATAGATAATTCAAAGGACAGCCCTTTGTCTTTACTCACCTGTGACCCTTTAGTCATGTTATTGTTGTTTGAATCAGCAGCAAATGTAACAGGTTCCACAGTGATTTTTGAATTTTTAGAAATCAGCATTGCATTTTCTAATCTTTCGAGTGTTGGAAACCGAGAAGCATCTGAACTATGAATCGCACGTAATTTTGGTCTATTTGGCGTTGGTGAAATTGAATCCAGTGACCTATAGTGAGCTTTATTTGAAGGATTTGGCGTACAGAGACGCGAAATATCTTGCTGTTCTTTAGGGTATACAATGTTCATAATAAAAAAGAAAGGGTAGGTATACAAAATTGGAGATAAGTAAAAGAGAGAGGGAGAAAAAAAATAAAATAAAAATAGACACTAGTTCATCTTTGATCTCTATTTCGTTTTTCCCATACAATAGTATATAAACAATTGGCTTATTCGCCGGCGACTCTAGCTAATAATTTGGGTTTTATTCTTTCGGATAAGGTTGGAAACCTGTGACTTAGCTTAGAGCATAGACTTTGTACCTGTTGCCGCAGACCAGTGACGTACAGATGTAACTTGAATAATTAATAGAGCAAAGTTTTCAAAGGCCTCTTCTAACAGTTCTTGGGCTTCATCGTTCGAGAACCACCCAGTGCTATCGATGCTTTTGATATCGAGTTTCTCTTCTTTTTTACTATGGGCCATTTGTGCTCTTAACGTGGCTGGAGCTAATATAAATTGGCGCAATCTTTCTGCTTGCCAGTTAAATGGCGTACCTGGTTGTTGCTGAATTAAAAAGGACTCTAAAGCTAAGCTCTTTTGGTTATCACTGTCCAGCTGGCTTAAAGTCATGCTCGAGTTTAAATGGCTTAGTTTGTTCTGGTCATACTCTTTATCTACAATATTTATAGTACCACTTATGCGAAACTGTTCCATAGTACCATTCATATACCTTGAATACATTTAATACTTAGTAGCTTTTTTTCCGAGTTCCTGTTGGATATATATTACCAGTTAATTTCAACATTGGGATTGTTTCTAATCTCTTTCATCTTGTTTGAAGTCTTGTCAGTAAAGACAACGAGTAAATCGCTGCTACAACCAGTCTCCTCAGAGTGATGTTCACCAACGAAACCGCGCATAACGACGGTGCGAACAGCAGGTTTGTTTTCGATGGTGACGGTTGCTAAGGACGCATAGGTGGCTGAGGTGCCTACTTTTGCAATATTGTCTTTGAGTGAAGATAGAAGGAGCTTTTTCCAGACCGGCAACATGGTCATTGTCGCAAATAGCAGCTTAGAGAAGAAGAGAAAGGTTTAGGTACCAATATGCATACACGCGCGCTGAAATACAAGTCTTTCATTTCATTGGTTGACAATGTTTCAGCATATTGTTATTTTAACATCTCAAAAATTCATCTGCTTTTACAATGAATAGCGTTCAATGAAAACTAGCATAGTAGCACTATGATCTCGGTCAAATAAGATATCTGAGTGGCGGTGCTTCTTTAGAAGAAGTGCCTGCTACAATCACTGTATCATTGACTTTGTTAATATACAGTGAGTGTACTGTATTTTATGGGTTGGATGAAAGTTACATATTCTTGTAAACTAGTCGTTTTAATTATAACTAATATTCTTTCTCATCCGACCTCGGTCAAACATCGTATTTAATGACTAGTATGCGCTCAAAACAAGCTATTGTGTCTACAGGAGCCGCTATTGACTGAAATACCGCGAGTATAATTTATTTTGGAGATGGACTGTAAAATTACATACATTTCATAAAACGATCATGGCTAAATAGATTTTTCGATTGATATAGGTCAACAATATTGTATCTGGTTATTAAAATCACTATCTCACCAAAATAAAAGTAGGACATGTTGTATTTCCTCTAATAGGATGGCATATATTCGCCTTTTGGCTTCTAATTCATACCATGGTATATGTTGTAAACCATGCCTTTTAATAATAACTTTCTTGCAAGCTGTATCTATAGGTTTCTTGTTCTATTTATGTATATGTTGTATTGGATGACTAGTACAAGCTTAGAAAAAATTACTGCATATGCTAGAATTATCACTGAACTAAAGTGAAAGAGTATATTCTATTATTAATGATGAGTAATAAAGTAACTTCATTAAACTAGATTGAATACTCAATACAGTATTCGTCCGATCTCGGTCAGATATCGCATCTGATCCGTAGTCTATATTCAAAATGAGCTCCTACACTTGGAAATAGCTTCCATTTGCAGTCGTGTCTTAATATATAATAAGTTTTAGTAACACAGGCTTGGAATAGTAGGGAATTTGATCTGATTATAAAGTACACTCTAACCTTTTCTGTATAAAACAATACTGTCAACGAGAGTGTTTAATTATGAAATAGATAGTAGTTATTTATTAATGGGTTATTAGATTATATAAAAGATAGGAACGATGGAATGATTACCACCTTGTAGTATAAAATCACATCTCTTGAAAGCTGTGTATCATGACGCCAGGTCATATTAAAGAATCTCATCTTCTAATCGTGTTACCACGTCCTCCATTCTGATAAATCTGATCCAATTCAGCTTCAAGTGCTTTGATATGCGCATGCTGAGTTTCCAAATCCTTATTTAATCGGTCTCTCTCACTGATGAGCTATAGTAAAGAGTGTAAGTCAACATACTACTATTAAAAGGCATGGGCATTTACCTGTTGTTCCCATTGACGGAATCTGGATTCTTCGTCCTTGACTTTTTCAGTAAAGGACTTTCGAAGATCTTCTTCCTTTTCACGAAGTTTGGGATTCTCAGACTTTTTCAATCTACCCTCAATAGTTAATAGCAGTTTGATTTGTAACAAATCCTACTTACTTTGGCTCTCCAAATTTACGTGTAGCCATTTGCTGTTGGCGATAGTATTCATAATGATTCTCTTCTGTAGAGGAAATCAAATCAAGCATATGCGTACGGATCAAAAGATTACGAAGCTTCTTGAAATCGCAGTGATCGTCATTTTCTACTTCGGCCACTCCCCAAGTGTATTCGCGGCCTCGAACTTGTCTCCCGTCGGGTGTGCTTAAAACCTCTGTTGAACCAATAACAGCATATGGAGAAGCATTCACAATTCCTTGATTGCGTTTAGTCGTTTCTTCATCATCGCTTTCTACTGCGCACGCATACACGCTAATGTTATTACTTTGAATAGACTCACGAATCTATTATAAAGAGTCAGCTGAATATAGAAAGACAGGTAATCTTTTTTTCTTACTTACATTCACTTTAAACTTTTGTAAATCAGTTGGTGTTAAGGTATCAGCTTTAGCAATGACAGGAATCAAGTTGACTCTTGAGCCAAGTCTTTTCATGATTTCGATATCTAGTGACTTTAAGCTAAATCAAGATAGTATCAGAGTACAAAGAATTATTACAAAACCAGTTTCTTCTTTTACCTGTGTCCAGTTGGCCTAATAAAGTAAAGACAAGCATGAACACGCATGTCTATCTTTCCTTGACGAGAAGGCTGCTGCTCTTGTCTCATATAACTTTCGTGTTGATCATCAATGAAATCGACTACAGGCAACCAACTATCGCGATTATTTACGTAATCACCAAATCCGGGTGTATCGATTACTGATAACTTGACACGGAACATCTTTTCTTCCAACTCTAAAGCTTCTTTAGATAAAGGCTTCTTTAATTTAATATAATCCTTACCTGCTTTGGTGATCTCTATCTCAACCGTCTTGTCTAACTGTTTTTCGTGCCTTTTGTTAGGTGCTTTATACTCCTTGATGGTGGTAGCAAAGAGCGTATTAACAAATGTTGTTTTGCCTAGACCAGATTCACCTATTTATCGAAAATCAGTATATTAAAAGTTACAGGCACCTTTTTTTTTTTTTTGTTCATTTACCGCACACCATCAAAGTGAAATGAGCACCTTTCTTGGAAACAATTCTATGTTTCTGGTTTGGCAAGTGCGCAATACCAACACCAGAAGAAGTAGCACTCGTAAAAGTCATATAATATGTGTAGTTGAAGAAAGAAAAAGAAAGATAAAGAAAGAAAAAAAAAAGGATTTGGCTGCAAGTCAACCTTTTAGCATATTGCCGGGCACCACCAGTTTTTTTTTATTAATATTTTTTATTCAGATATCTGCATCACCTAATACTAATCGAATCTTATCTTTCAAGCTTTCAATAGCTGCCATCTTCTTTTCCAGTACATCATCTAAATGACCTAGATAATCTATGAATTCGCTAGACATCTTGAGCTTGTTATCTTCAGTCAATCCCAAAGAAACATTCGTTAAGTACCGGGTTTCCATTTTAGAGCATTCATTGGTTGTACGAATCTCATTACGGTGTTCAGCAAGAAAGTCTTCAATGGTATCAATGTCAAATTGGCCAACGACTGCTTTCACTTGTGATTCAGGATAGTATGGGGCCTCATTTAGAAAGTCAGTATCCAATAACGGATTTTCAGTAACCAGCGAAGGAAAATCTTCATTGTCCAATAGTATTTCATCTTCTTGACAGGTATTGATGATGGGCATGGTATTACTGCTTGTCATTATATCTATACCATTCTTGAGTTCTTTGACACGATCAGCATATCTTAGCGTATTTAAGGTATGTTCACTGTTGGATTGGTTGGGTGACACAGTAGCAATCATACAGGTACGCGAATTTCCCACAAATGAATCCTTGAGTACCTGAGTCAACTTACTTTGTCGAAAAGGCGTATGCTTTTTGTCTTGATCAAGCGCTCGAATACATTCTTTGAGCGCCAATAAACTCTTGTTAATTTCTGCTCCTTCCATTCGCGTCTTCAAGTCAGTTTCACCTCGGTCAGCACCACGCTCACTACCAGCTAAGTCGATAAAGCTCAATTTGCCTATGGGTTCCACAGATTTCTTCTTTCCTGCCGAAGCTGGCTTCAACAAGACTTGCATGATAGCATGCGAACGAGACGAGTCAGAGTTAGCACCCGTACTTCCTATTAAAAAAAATTGGTATTACTGATATATATATATGTATGTATGTATATATGTATGTATGTATGTATGTATGTAAGTGGACATACCTGTGCTGCGAATCTGGTTTCCATATTCAAATACTTGCATCAAATCAGATACGTTCTTTATACGATATTCCTTTAAACCAACAATAACTACATTCTGCTTGCCATCTTCTCTAGCAAACAGTTTCTTTCTACCTGCCAACAAATCATACAGCTGACCTTGGTAAATCTCATAAAAGCCAATCCAGGCGCACAAATGCTGGTATTCAGGCTGTTGGAGCATATCGAATATATCTTGTGCAGCTAGGATATAAAGTCCATGTTTTGGATCCATCATTGTATACGTCTTTCCTGACCCAGTTTGACCACTAAATCAAATGGTGAGTCATTTCACTTGATGAAAACGCGAAAACTTACTATGCAAAACAAGTTGCTTTACCACCACTAAAAATATACCGAACAAGAGGCTGAGCTGTTCTTTGATAGATCTACATATACTGTTGAGTCCAAATTTTTAACGCCGTCTTGATCCAAACTTACGTAGTCATTCGTAGCGTCAATATCAAAAACATCATCAAAATTGAATTCGTGTTGTTCAATATACTTTGTTAAATCCAGTTTGGTCCTATATAGGATCCATAAAAAATTAGGTGCATCCTAAATGCATGTAGGGTGCTTACTTGGGCTCATTGACATGGACTGTGCGAACACCTTTGACGGGTGTAATATCCTTTTCACTCTTTTCAATTTCTTTCTTGGATAAAGGTCTCTTTCTTACACAAACTCGAATCTTTTGATTCAGATCACTTTTCTTTTGTGAAAATTGAGTTCGATTGTTATTGGTTGGCAAACCATATGGATTCAATAAACCGTTATTCGTGTTTTTCACAATCTCTCTATCATCCTCTTCTTCTTCCTCATTCTCTTCAAGTTGTTGCTTACGGATAAACATGGGTAACTGGTTCTTTCTGCTTACAAACGGCGACCGACAAGAAGAGCTGATCCTAGGTGATGACATGCTGGTGGGTATACTGGGTGGTACATCTTTCTGTAAACTTTTCTTGACATAAGATACACTAGAAAGTCCAATCATATTATTTTTCAGAGGCTGTCTCATACGCGCTTGCTGTTGCTGCTGCTGTTGCTGCTGTTGCTGTTGGTTGTGAATGGGTTTCAAACCAGACAGAGATGATAGCATGGTTGGTGAATCATTGGAAAAGTCTCGATTGCTTGGCGAAGGCTGTATAGGCGTTGTTTGCTGCTGATAGCGAAGTGTTTGCACAAGCTACAATGGCTTGTTTCAGTTTCTTGTCAACACTTCAGAGTGTTTCTTACCTGAAATAATCTCTTTCTATCAGTAATGGATGTGATACCCAAACTACCATAATCCTGCATTGAAACCTAATAGTGATGATGAGTTATAACATAAGGGGTGCAGGGATTTATACAAATACCTGCGCCAAAGCATCCAATTGCGAGATGCCATAGGACAGAAAACTATTAGATATTAATACTCTATCAACAACAACAACAAAAAAAATTCAAGATCTAACCTATTGTAGTACTATAGAAACCATTTAGTAATAGAAAATAAAGCGCTTTGCCCTTACTTGATCAAGCTCTGACTTCTTTAAAGTGTCCAATAATAACGTGTCCGCCATGGCTTGTATGGTAAGAATGAAACAAAAAGAAGAAAGAAAGGGAAAAGAATGATATATAAACTATTTATTATCGTGCATTCACAAACAAATGTGCATGATAGTTTAGTCCCGCTCTAGAAATTCACAAACTGGCAGCTTTTTAATCAGAAGGTACATGAAATCAAAGTCGAGGCTCTATTCAATATATATTACAGCTTTCTCTACCATCAATGATTGGAACTCTTATCCAGCTTGTTTAACACTACATTTCTCTTGGATACCTTTAGCAAATTTAACCAACTCTGGATGTTGTACATGGCAAATTCCATGGCTTATAAAAATTTGAGCGCTGCTTATTCCACAACCTAGTATTATAGCTTATCTATTTTCAAATGAGTTCCATGTTGCCTATGCCTGTTGATCTCTTTATATTCGCCTTTAAAGTAGATAAAACGCGTATGGTAGTCGATATGAACTTGGCAATTTCTGGCTTAAAACAATTCCTTGATATTATTGGTTGCGGCGATTGAATTATGGCTTTCTTCTTTTTAGGCAGCCCTCAACAAAAAAAATTCACAACGCTGTCTATGTCAAGAAACAATAGCAACGAAGCTTTGAAGTCCGGGAAATATGTAGAACAAAAGGCATTTGCTTTCAGGAACTAACTTGTGAAACAATAAAATGAAATATGCAGGAGATAAACAACTCCGAAATAGTGCAAGTTTCAACCATTCATAAAAAAGTACTCTTACTATACCCATATTCTTGAAAAGAGAGCAAAACACTATGAAAATCATACTCCCTACTCCAAGCATAATCTTGCTGTAATCCGCAATGTTATAGTACTTTGCGTTTAAAAATATAAAAACTTAAAAAATATGATGTCCAATATAAATTTTGTGTGGCTAATATAATTGTTGTAAGCTTGGTATACATTTTGGAAGATTAATATAATTATTTGACTATCAATATAAATATCACAAACTCGATATATGTATATATATATATATATATATATATATATAGTTCAGTTTCAATACTTAATAATGATTAGTAAAATTTTCTCTGGTGGTATAGACTTTACTTATTTTACTAGGTCTGCTACATCATGACAAAGACCTACTACAGCTAAACAAGACTTGCTGTATCTTGTGCAAGACCGTAGTCTTACTGTGGTCATTGTTTTTTTTTACTGGTCAATCATAGTTCATTATACCTTCTTCTTATCTTTTTTTTTCTTTTACTTTGTTCTCTCTTTATAACATCAAGGTTACTATTAGTAGAAATCACACATTTTTCATCAATTATCAATTAGAATTCAATGAAGAGAATACTGCTAAAGCTTTAAAGAAGTTCTAGCCACTTAATAACGAGCACGAAGTTTATTGCCTGGATGATTCTACTGTTCCTGTGCTTACATCTAAACTTCAAATTTTAAATTTTCCATTAACCTTTCACAATAACAGTTTCTATGAAAGTACAGATAATATTTCCCCTGAAAGATTTAACGAGCATTCAAATAAAAGAGGCTGTACCTGAGCTTCCCAACGCTCTTAATTTTCATTCATTTTCACCTTTTTGCCGTTTATCTTTCAATAGCATTTACATTCTTCTTTTATTGAAATTTGTAAACTAATTCTTAATTTGAAAATAAAGGATTTGACACGTTCAAAATTGAATTTTTGAATCAAGCATAAACTATTAAAAGTGCCACAGATCAATATACAACAACCACATTGTGGATATTAATAAGCTGTTGATATCGCAAAGAAAGAAGTGTATATGTTATATTCGAGGCTCTTATACACCTCTGCATGTACGCTCTCATACTCTAATTATTACAACTTGAAAATAAATCATATGAATACAGTTTTACATAATAAACGACTATATAATATATCCTATTTTAGATATTTCTGTTGTCATTATATGATAGTACATACAAATATAAAGGCCACTTTATATGAATTCTATTAAAGCTGTAGTATTGCTATTATTTAATTTCAATTACAGGTTGTACCTTATTTACATTTGTCAGTCTGAGATATTTCCTGAGATGTTCGTAATTAGTTAGGTACGTGTTTAATCGCCAAGATAGAAAATAAGAGAGGTATTTATTCTACTACTATCAGTGTTCTGTTATTAGTAGGATACGCCATAGTTTTATAGAGTAAATATATGAAAAATGGTTATACCCACTACATAGCCCTTCGTAAGTATAAATATGTACATATATATACAAGGTATATATAAATATGTATTAAATTATACAAGTTTTATCACTGCAAAATCAAAGCAATGATTATTATGAAATATATAAATACAACTTACAACAGATCATGAAAATATATTCATCTGGGGTATTATTTATTACAGCAACACTTTATTATTTTGTATGATTTTGAGTATAAAGTTAAGTTCAATTCTTTTTGCATCTAGCCGATCCTCAGTTCTTATTTTTTATTGACTCTATTTTTTTTATCTGACACTCTTGGATTATTCTGTACATACTTAAAAGGGCAATTTATTTATTATAATCATAATATATATATATATTTACAAGGATTTTTACAGTTCCAGTTCTGCAATTGAACTTGTTTAGCGAGGCTTTATCCTGGAACACGATCTCTGTTTCATAGATTTCCGCCTCCATAGACACTGGAAGCCTATAAATTATGATTTTTGTGATGTTAATGTATTCACTAATATGCAGATTTAGTTAGATAAGTGTTAATTATTATAGTATTGGTTTGTTACTTGCCTTGAAAACTCTTGAAGATATTTAACATTGGTTGATAAACTTGCATAATCTAGTATCGCCAACTTTATTGGCTTTTTTTTTTGCCTTGTTGAGATATTTAATTAAGTTTAGAAAATAAAGTATATTAGTTCAAGTTTGTTTTTAACATGTACTATGCATTATCCACTATGGAACCATCTTTTCCCTCTAGATCATACTATTGATTTATATCGCGTTCATGTATAGGTTAGCTTGTTTTTGAAGTCTTTGAGACAAAAACCTTGTCAACCAAAGATCGAGTTTTTAATTCTTCAATGATCTTTGTCAAAAATTTTGTTCTGCACTCTTCATCTATGTCTCCTGGTGATTTTCGAGCATACTGATGACTTTCATATCTTGTTCTTTTTGCGCCAACATAAATACCTTATGCTTGTCATTATATTCAAGGATACTATTAATGGAATTTGCTATAAATTAAAAGTCAATAAGGACATTAGAGCAGAATATCTTTATTTTATCTTGATATTTTTTATCCAAGTCATAAAGACTCCAATACCGGGTATAGAATATATCTTTATTTTTAATTCTTTTTTTGGACGACGCATTTTCTTTTCCAAGAAAGTGACATTATTCTTCTGCAGAATGAAGTGAAACTTTTAAAGAATTTGTTGTTAAAAAAATTGAATGTTGTAGCATTATACTGAAGATGTTAAATAAAAATACAATCTCTAAAGTATATAGGTTGCCTTGAGTTGGTTCAATCGAGTATACTTCATTTATAAATTTAACCTCTTGAACCTTCATTTCTAATAAACTTAAATCACAAATTAATAAAATCACAGATAGAAAACTCAATTGCATATCAAGCTTGACTAAAGGATTATCGCTTGCAACCCTATTCTCTTCTTCTTCGGTTAGATATTCTTTAAATAAAAAAGACTTGCCATAAATTTGAATTTTAGATGCAAACACAGGAACAGTAGAATCATCCAGGCAACAAACTTCGTGCTCGTTATTAAGTGGCTAGAACTTCTTTAAAGCTTTAGCAGTATTCTCTTCATTGGATTCTAATTGATAATTGATGAAAAATGTGTGATTTCTACTAATAGTAACCTTGATGTTATAAAGAGAGAACAAAGTAAAAGAAAAAAAAAGATAAGAAGAAGGTATAATGAACTATGATTGACCAGTAAAAAAAAACAATGACCACAGTAAGACTACGGTCTTGCACAAGATACAGCAAGTCTTGTTTAGCTGTAGTAGGTCTTTGTCATGATGTAGCAGACCTAGTAAAATAAGTAAAGTCTATACCACCAGAGAAAATTTTACTAATCATTATTAAGTATTGAAACTGAACTATATATATATATATATATATATCGAGTTTGTGATATTTATATTGATGGTTAAATACCATTCATCTACTCTCTCTATATAAATGACCTCCTAAAATTACTTTGTTCTTCATAACTAGAAGAATTTCAAACTCCAATTAAGCTTACAAGGCACTGTATTTGAACTCCATCTGCATTTGGGCATAAAGTTCTAATTTCTGAACTTCCCGACATTGACCAAACTTTAAGCGCCGATAACAGGTCGTGAAGTACAACAAACAATAGATCTCTCGACCGATCTCGGTCCAATGTCGCATTCGATTAATAGTCAATACTCAGAATGAGCCATTACAAGTATTGGTACCTCCGATCTATTTAGATTTGCTCAATGCCGTTTAAACATGGGTTAATGATCCAAAGAATTATTTTGTTCGATTGCCTTACTATTGGACGCGTCAAAGTTTGCTCTTATCGTACACGAAATCAAAAACAGGGGATCCTCAATCTAGACTATGATTAAAATCAGATATCACCAAATTGAGAACTGATGATAGAGAGCCCAGAAAAAAACAAGAGCCCTCGGTGATATATGTTATCCTGTTTGTTTTTATGCCAAGTTAATTCAAACCTGTTCAATCATAATTGTGACTTATAAGACTAGTACAAACTACAAACTTGTAACTACTAAAAGTCTTATTAAGACAACTGGAAACGGGAAAAATGGCTGGCTGGCTACACAAATAAAATTTTTGACATATGTCAACTTGAATCGCCGAAATTCAGTATGAGTTTATGTGAGTCATTATAGTTCCAAAGACAATCAAACAGACTGGACTGCTTTGTTATAGCTTTAGTTTATAAAAAAAAACTTTGCTTTACACTCCTTTTTTTTATTTTTTTTCCCTTCTTTACTCAAACTTACATAACAACCAAACATGATGGAAGATCTTCGTATCACAGGTTATAATGCCCTTTTGACTCCTGCCTTTTTGCAAGAAGAGTTCCCCACTGTAAGTTTGTGTGTATTACCAAGACATGGGATCTTATCTAATCTTACATTTGACAGTCTGAGAAATCTCAACAGACATCCACTGCTGCTCGTCATGAATGTTCTCAAGTACTTCAAGGTAAAGACGATCGTCTTATTGTCATCGTTGGTCCTTGTTCTATCCACGACACGGAAGCTGCCAAAGTATATTGTAAGTATTTGGTTGGAGGATTTAAGATATCGTTTCTTATCTATACATATCAGGTCAAAAGTTATTAAAGGTCAAGGAGAAACATCAAGGTGAACTTGTCATCATCATGCGTTCTTACTTTGAAAAGCCCAGAACTACTGTTGGTTGGAAGGGTTTGATCAATGACCCTGATATCAATAACAGGTAACACAGAGAAAGACATTCTGTCGGTTTTGAAAGCGCGTTAATTAAATCCAATATTGTCTATAGCTATGATATCAACAAGGGTCTTCGCGTTGGTCGTAAGCTTCTTTGTGAACTCACCGATATGGGTATGCCCGTTGCCATTGAACTACTCGACACTATCTCTCCTCAATATCTTGCTGATCTTCTGTCTTATGGTGCTATTGGTGCTCGTACAACCGAATCTCAATTGCACCGTGAACTTGCTTCTGGAAGTTCTTTCCCTGTTGGTTTCAAGAACGGTACTGATGGTAATGTTCGTGTCGCTATCGACGGTATTGGATCTGCCTCTGCTCCCCACCATTTCTTGGGTGTCACCAAGAATGGTACTGTCAGTATTACACATACTACTGGTAACCCTGATTGCCACATCATCTTGCGTGGCTCCAATGATGGCCCCAACTATGCTAAAGAACATGTTGATAATGCCAGAGCCGCTTGTGAAAAGGCTGGTTTAAGAGCCAATATCATGATTGATTGTTCTCATGGTAATTCTTCCAAGGATCACCGTAATCAACCCAAGGTCTGTAAGGCTGTAGCTGAACAAATCTCTGCTGGTGATGATGCTATTATCGGTGTCATGATTGAATCAAATATCAACGAGGGTAAACAAAGTGTTCCTGAGGCAGGTCCTGCTGCATTGAAATATGGTGTTTCAATCACTGATGCTTGTGTGGATTTTGCTACTACTGAACTCATGTTGGATGACTTGGCTGACGCTATCAAGAGAAGACGTGCTCTTAGACATTAATTTGCTTTATATATATATAGAAAAGCATCTTTTTATCTCATTAGCATTCATTCATCTTGTCTATATGTTCAGCATCCCCATAATTTTGTAGTAAATACAGTTTCATCAACTCTCCAACTTATATATACTCTACCACACCTAAAATATTTATAAAATAAAATAAACTAGACCCCTTTTTTGTTATTATGATTAATGTGTTTTTTTAATATTTGGTATATCCATTCTATAAAGTTGTAGATTAACATCATTCTCTAATATAAGCGAAAAGACATATGCTTGTTCAAGCTCTCTGTGGATATTTTAATAAATACAGCAATTCATTCGAAATGGCGTGAGGATCGAATGCGGCATTTGACCGAGATCGGTCGAGGTTGTTTGCTCCGATTAGCGCTATGCCAAAATTCCTGAATATGGTGATAAAATAAAGCTTGATTTGCTCTACTACATAATGAAACTTATAATCACAAAACCATTATATATATATACCTGAAATTTTAGAGCTTAACGAATATCGTGTATACTTGAATGTTCTTTTCAATATTGCGCGCTTTGCGAGTGAACAAGGAGAAAAGGCTGAGAATATAGAAGCAAAATTGGACATAGTGCTGAAGGTGTCTAGCACATTTTTCTCACTAATGTATTGTTTTAGCAACAGATACATTGTAAAGGGTGTGTATTATGTTCCACATGTCCTGAATTACATAAGGTTATCCTGATTCAGTAATGAATTACATATAGTTTTATGGATTTGAAGAGGCTTATCTTGAAAGATATCGTAGAAACTTTTTATTATTTCTTTCACCAATAGAGTTAACACTTCCACATATACAAAAGCATACAATATTAAGAAATATTGATAGACATTCTCTAATAGATCTATAGCTTCTATACCATATTCTTTTATATTCCGTTATATTTACGGTTATTTAGTGCAATTTTTTTTTTTTTTACTGATCCTTATATATATCAGTGCATAAAACTTAAAATGTCCCAAGTTAATCTTAGTACAAAAGACATATTAACCAAGACGCAGCTACCAAATATTTTTTTAGGGTGTCCTTTTTATTTCTATAACACATGGAAATTAATCCATCAGTCTACCTTCTGCACATATAGCCCCTCATAAAATTCGTGTCAGCACTTAGGAAACAAAAGCCATCGCATATCAGTACTTGCGAAGATAAGATGGTAATAGCAAGATTTACTAGATCAAAAGCTGGCTAGGATATACGGGTACACCTTAAAAACGAAAATAAACGCCGCTCCAAGCATGAAAAAAAAAAGGAGCGTCTACGTCAGCGTGACTTGTAAAGTCACAGCGACGCGTTTCGCTCGTTTTCTTGGAGCTCATTCGAATTCCTCCTATTATTTCTTTTACACATTTACATTCATAAATACCATAATAATGTCATCTGTTCAACAACAACAACAACAACAAAAGCTAACAGAAGAGCAATCCAAGAAAAATTTGGCTCAACTTGGCGCTCTTGAAGAGGACGATGAATTTGAGGAATTTGCTGCTGAAGGTAAGATTTTCGTGTGGCAAAGAAAAATGTCCACGAAAGTGCTAATCGTTGTTATTTGTATATAGATTGGGGAGAGAATGAAGAGGATCAAAACGATGCCCATTTTTGGGAAGATAACTGGGATGACGATGATGTTGAGGACGATTTCTCCAAGCAATTACGGTAAGCAAAAACAGTGCGCGCACGTTGATATGACAGTGTACTCATCTTCGTCCCTTAACCAGTGCTGAACTCGAGAAGGAATCTATTCAACCTCAGCCTATGAAAATGTAAAAACATCATTTACATCGAAAAACCACTCCATTGAATCATATCAACCAAAACTTATAAGCATATACAACTCTACTCGTCTTTTCTTTCGTACCCGTAAGAGAATAATGTACAACTACACACAATAAAGAAACATACTTGAAGCGACTTATAGTATTTGCTAATACATTTTTATTACTGAACAAGTATGTACAAGAACCAAGAGAATTAATGGGGGGGGATATGTGTTATATACAAAAGGTTTACACAGTAAACAGTTTGAAAGACCAACAAGGGAAGCTTCTCCCGTACAGAATCATACTCGTACGAGTAGGACCAGTAGGACCAATAGGACCAGTGGAGAACGCATCAAATTTAACTCCAAGAGCTTGAAATGAGATCCTTTTGAACGTAATCATCATAAGTGACATTCGAAATACCAAACAAAGTTGAAGATCTACGTCGTTTCTCATTGATTTCAGGAGCAGAGGAATCAATGGAGATAGGGCTCGTAGTAGCAATTGTATTACTTCTGCCTAAAGCATTTGTATTGTTTGAGAACAAGCCGTGCTTATCGACGTTTTGCAATTCTTCAGTAACGGAAGGTCGACGAGAGTCTGACGAATATTCACTCGAAGAATAATGTTCAGAGTGCTTATTGTTATTGTTTGCTCGATTGTTAGGGTTACGAGCAATCGTTTCACGAATGGAATTTATAAGCCTTGTAAACATGTTAATGAAAAAAGGAAGAAAGAAAGGGATTAATTGCAATGGTAACATGAGCTTTTATAGTCTAAAAGTGTGGGATTTTCTCGAATGTTTCTGCATAAAGATATGAATCTGAACGAATTAGAAGTAAAATGTCTATCAAATTTGCCTTTTTCTACAATTCTTCATCTTCATCAATGATTGGTCCTGGCATGGAATTGAATTGGAAGGGCGCTGTTGTTGGCACAATCTCTTCCTGCATCATCATATCATCGTCTTCATCTATCAAGTTGTTGGAATGAGTACCATCTACTTGTCTTCTGGCCTTCTTTTGTTGAGCTTTTAATTGTTTCTTTAATTGTTGATTCAATTGAGGATTGAGCTCTTCTTCTGCCTGTGAAATAATATGCTGAGGTCTGCTGGCGGCATTCTTTTTTCTCATCATCAACATCTTATCTACTTGAATAATAGGTTGTGAAGCTTGATTATTTGTGGCCATAGTCATGTCTTCAGTATCCATTGCTGCATCCATACTAATATCATATATGTTACTACTAAGATATCACGCATAAAAGCTTAGCCTATTTACCTATCCATTTCCGCTTCTTGCAGCATTTCCGTATCGTCATTGGCTTGCTACAATAAATATAAATCAATAATTGTAAAACCTGTGGCGCTTATAAGGTTTTACCATGACTACACTGGAACCAAATTCGTTACTTGATTTGAGTCCGGATAAAACTACATCAGCAGATTCAAGATCAATGTCCAACTCTTTACCCCAAGAATTCACCACAGAAGCCTCAATATGACTCTGCTTTGAAGAAGGTGGAATGGTATAAAATGGAATCTTTCCTCCATTCCAATCTGTCAACACATGACGAGCAACTTGGTGTGTATCTGCTACACCACCCTATGAAACAGCGTTAGTTTAAGCTTAAAGGCTTCTATTTAGATTACCTTTTTGAGTTTACCGCGCTGTTGAGCCAATAGCACCAAGAATTCATGCGCATTATTAAAGAATGGCACGTTATACATCTGCATCAGTTGTTCAGTTGTACATCTTGAAACAATCACTTCGACTATAGATGTATTAGCGTGATAATAGAAACAAGCCGACTGATAGCTTTTTTTTTCTCTTTACCTGGAGTAATAGGATCATCTAATAACTCAACCTTAACACAATTTCTCAATGTAATCTCGGCTGCGTTTTGGCCATCTTGACCTTGTTGAGCAAAAACAATACCGGGACAATCGAGCAGTTTGATATTCTTATCTAATGTGATCTGTTGAGCGACCTTGGTGAAACCAGGTGTAGATCCTACACCACAGACTTTGGATCTCTTGAGGGAATTGATAACAGAAGATTTACCGACATTAGGATATCCAACAATACCAACTGTAATTGAGGTTTTGATATTGACATTTCTACAGTAATTCTTCAATAGCTTAATCAATGTATCGGCACCCAAACACTCTGCTGAATTCAACATATTGGTACTTGCTGCATCTGTAGATACGTTGGATTGACTGAGGTTGTTACGTTGACTTTGAGTGGAAGCTTTAAATGCAATAGCTGGATACTCGTTGCGCAAATATTTTAACCACTGCTCAACATTCTCTTTGGGAACCAAATCTAATGGACCTGCACTAAGTACTTCCTTTCCTACAACATTGGATTGACCTCTTACCAATCTTATTCATAACAAGAATAATCTTTTTATCAAGACCACTGTCCATAACCATACGTTCCACACTTCTAGTACGGGTGCCCAAAGGATCACGAGCATCCAAAACCTCTAGGATCACATCTGCGTTTTCTAAAACTTTTCTGAATTCACGGTAATAAGCCTTTTTCGAGTTGTCTTTTTGTCCAGTAGCTGCAGCATCTTTAATCTCTTTGCCATCTATATCTGTCTCAGTGTTCTCCTCAAACTCCTGACCGCGTTTCTCGGCATTTTTGACCATATCAAAGATGTTCAAGTTTCTGTTGCGATTTTGCAGGTTTTGGCGGGCTAAATCCTGACGTTCCTTATTGCCAGCAATCTATTATTCTGGTTAGGAACTGCGGATTCAATCAGTCTGCAATAAAAGTCTACCTTCTTTCTGTTGGCTTCTTCCTTGTTTTGTTTCTTTTGCTTAAAGTTGGCAAGGTTAGGTACTCCGGGATCTTTCTTTCCCTCTAACAAATCACATGTTGTTTAGTTTCTATGCTTGTGATTCTATTATTAATACCTTACTTGCTCCGTTTAAACGATCGGCATTACGTCCTTTCTTGCTTTCTAATTTTAAGTAAACATGAGAAATTATATCCAATAACTACATTATATATATCCTCGAGTAACGAATGACGTACTGATTCCTGCCATGCTAAGTCTAGTGTTGCTTTTATAAAGGCTGAATGGATTAAAATCTTTTTTAGTTGATCAAATCAAGCTTTTCGTTTCTCGGATAAACCGTCACAAAAGCAGTCCAGATCATGAGCCAGAACGAATTTTATAATCATCGATAGCATGAATACTCGAGTTTACTTGCATTATGAACATGTACTGCTAATCAGATGCAGAATTAAACCAAGATCAGGAAGAGATCTAGAAGGAAAAAAAAGGGGGACAGAATGTGATATGATACTTATTTATTAGTTGAAAAAAAAATGAGTATAGCTCAACAATTAGTAAGTGGCGGTTTGTTTTTCAGTATATGCATAGAAACAAATGAGCTCGTTTGGAAGGTTATACTATTTATATTGACAAGCGTAAAAATGAGCTACAAACTTTTAACTGTAATGAATTTTTGGCACTCTGCAAGAGCATGGTCCCTATTTTAAAGCTATCATGATACTTGGACCATTTGAAAGAAAGAAAAAATAACTTTCTATAATGTAGATAGGATTCTGAAGGAATAAATCCCAAATACTCGTCCAGTGCAAGATGATATTGGTTTTGACACGCCAAATTTTATTATATATTTGGTACTCGAAAAGTAGTGCAGCGCTATGTTCGTTAAAACTCCGCGCTTATATAAAACTCCTCTCGCTTATGCATTTTCTCCCCTTTCTCCCCTTTCGTTGCCTTTATATACATTGTTATATTCCAATGCCAAATAGTACTAGCCATAGTAAGTACAGATATTATATGACATATATATATATCAAATGTATCCAATATTATATAGTTGGTTCTAGTCCAACTACAATAAAGCTTATATCTCAAAAGCAGAAGACCAATTATAATCTAAGAAAGGTCATCTACATTACAGGCTATAAAACAACCACATAATAAAAAGAAAAAAGAAAAAAGAAAAACGATTTCTGCCGATCTCGGTCAAATGTTGCATCAGATTTGTAGATCATATTCGAAATGAGCAATCTAATTCAGACATTTAATTTACTGTAATATTCCTGTACATGTCTTGTTTCTCTTGATTAATCGATACCCTTCATTTAAAAAAAATAAGCTGGGCTTTCTTTCGTCTTCCGCTAACTATCATCTTATCGTAGACAATTATGTTTGTTCGAGAGACCCATTTTATAGAGGAAATCGGGTTTGCCCAGTGCTACGTGTCCGGAATTTGGGTCCTACCATTACATGTATATCATGGTCATGCCAGCTATTCCTCAAGTGAATGGTACCACCGAGACTTCCGTCCTACAACTAGTAGAGGCACTGCCTGTAGAAGAATATGAGGATAATGACAAGCTAAATAATGATTTGATTCAATTGAATAAAATATTCATTTAATACAAAATAAAATAAAATAAAATTTACATACAATGGCCAAATAGGATTACATACGGTGGCCGCATTTACAAGTTTTGTATTGATGTCTGTGTCGAATCATTTTGATAATACTATTTCCAAAGCTAAGAGCAGCTTCTCTCACTTCAACAGCCATATCCAACCAGTAACTGACAGAAGTAGGACCCTGAATCAGGTCGTTCAAGGCATTCTCCCATACCTGATCAATATGGGACTTGGATCGAGCAAGTGTCATATTGATGTCATAGAGTTCTTTAATATCCGCGTGAAGCAAGTTGGCAGCATGTTTTCTTAACACCTTGGATACTTCTTTATCTTCTTCAGCATTGTGAATATCTTGAGAGAGGTTCTGTAATTCAGTGCGAATATGATAGCTGAGGTGACGAAGACGATGCTCGATATGTGCACCAAACAAGTCGTGGCGGATTAACTGTGTTTGTTGAATAGCATCGTGGCGAATACTTTCAAGTGATAAACGAAGGTCACCTGCTAAACTGGCAAAGTCGTTAAATTCATGGTTGATTGAGTAAATAATTGCATTGAATTGTTTTTGGTTTTCCACCAAGAAATGGTTGACAGCATCTTCCAGAGTGACGTAGCCAGAGGCCAAGAACAAAGAATCGGTAAACTCAGCATCAGTAGCTGCAGTAACAAAATCCTCAGTAGACTTGATCAATGAGCCAAAACTTTCAATAGTATTAGCAATATAGTTATCACCTACGGCATGGCTAGAAGATTTTACCCAGGCAATCGCTTCATCACGGATAGCAACCACGCGAGGACGGACAGTGACAGGAGTGGTGCGTAAGACCTTGGAAATATGACGGCGGCGGGTGACTGAATCTTCTTTCCAAGCTGTTACAGAGTAAATCCAACTAGGAAAATGCTGTGCAACCGTGAATGTAATATCATGGACCGAGTACTCTGTTGAAGGTCTGCGATTATCATTTGCTTTCAATTCACTTCGCGCACTAGCGACCAACTGCTTTACGTGATCAAGATAGTTACAAAGTCTTTGTTGGAGGCTGAAAGGGCTAGGTACAAGTGAATTGTCATAAAGTGGTGACGAGACAGTATCCCAGGACGTTTGAGCTTCTGCTGCCTGTGCCTTGGCAATGACGTTCTCGTCTGCTTTAACCTATTCAAAAAAAAAAGGGGGGGAGGAGACTTAGTAATAATTCAACCCATATTTTAAAAATAACATACAACAAAGAATAAAGTAACTAGAAAAAGTATTATTCTTGCAAAGCTTTTCATTTCTCAACAAGTTAATGGTATTAATGAGAAAAGAGTAAAAAATAATAGAGCCACTTTTTGCCCCATTTCATGTATTTTTTGGCGCGTTTTAGAACCAACGTCACTTTTCAGTCGATCTGCTTATACCTGCGTCTTTTAATATAAAGATACTTGATTGGCTGTCAATATTTCCATAATTAGCGGTGATTATAAACTTGCGGCTGTCTGATCTCCAGACGTGTTACAATCACTATTATTTCAGCATTGAAGCAAGATACACGCGTTATTTCCGGGTAGCATATAGTAAAAAAAAAAAAAAAATGCGCTCTTTCGAATGACACAAGTTTATTAGCTGTATTTTAATATAAGCAGGCATTCGATTACTTCAATGTCTAATGTTTTTCGGCCTGGTGGTGATGAGAGCGCAAATACGCGTTCGTTTTAGCAGTATATCTCTATTACATCGTGTAATCAATGTGTCATCTAACTATACCGCCACAACTATGGCCGAAACTCGATCAATTAACAACCAAAATGAATCCATAGCACTCTAAATGATCGAACCCCAAAGTCGCTTGTCGAAACAAAGGTTCATTGTATGATTCAAATCAGGTAGTATCCATCGAGCTAACTAGTGGTGCGTGTAACTCCCAGGCTTGCTCGTTTCCCTTTTTTACACGTCATGCGGTGTATGAATGCTTTCTTGGAATCTAATAGGCTCGAATAGGTGCTTAAAGGGCTCAAAGTCAGTTAATTTATTTTTGTGTCTTTCTATACACATACAAAAAACCATATACAGTAGAATAAAATGGCAAAGCTGGACGTCAGCAGCCAAAAGATACTCTTGAAAAGAGCTATTCTCGGCTTAATTGCTGTGGTAGCCTTTTCGTCGCGTCTATTTAGTATTGTTCGCTATGAATCTATCATTCACGAATTCGATCCTTGGTAAGCAAGAAAGCATCGCGCTTTCCAAACTAGCATCTTACATGATAAAATAGGTTCAATTATCGCGCTACTCGCATGTTAGTTAAAGATGGCTTTTACGAGTTTTGGAATTGGTTCGATGACCGTTCCTGGTATCCGCTTGGACGCGTCGTTGGTGGCACTATATATCCAGGCTTAATGGTCACTGCCGCTATTATTCACAACGTCTTGCACTTTTTCCATTTCCCAGTAGATATCCGTAACATCTGTGTGCTTTTAGCACCCATGTTCTCGGGTTTAACTGCATTCGCCACCTATCTCTTGACGAAGGAACTCAAAGATAGCTCAGCTGGTTTATTAGCAGCCATCTTTATGGGTATCGCACCAGGCTATATTTCTCGTTCAGTAGCGGGTTCTTATGATAATGAAGCTATTGCCATCTTCTTATTGATGTTCACCTTTTATCTGTGGATCAAAGCACTCAAATTAGGTTCTGCTTTGTGGGCCTCAGCTGCTGCCTTTTTCTACTTTTATATGGTAGCTGCGTGGGGTGGATATGTCTTTATCATCAACATTATTCCTTTGCATGTATTCGTCTTGATGCTGATGGGTCGTTTCTCTAATCGTATCTATGTCTCTTATTCGACTTTTTACATTTTGGGTACGCTCATGTCAATGCAGATTCCCTTTGTAGGCTTCCAACCTACGCGTACTTCAGAACACATGGCTGCTTTGGGTGTCTTTGGTCTTTGTCAAATTATGGGCTTTGTCAACTTGCTTCGTAGCCATCTTCAAACCAAGCAGTTCCAGATTGTACTTCGCGCCTTTGTCGCAATCACCTTCGTATTGGGTTTCACTGCTCTTGTTGGTTTGACATTGGGCGGCTATATTGCACCTTGGACAGGTCGTTTCTATTCTCTTTGGGATACTGGATATGCCAAGATCCATATTCCCATTATTGCCTCTGTATCTGAGCATCAGCCTACTGCCTGGCCCATGTTTTTCTTTGATTTACAAATGCTCATCTTTGTATTCCCTGTAGGTGTCTATTTGTGCTTCCAGTTGTTACGTGATGAACATGTCTTTGTTATTGTCTATGCTATCTTTGCTTCATACTTTGCTGGTGTCATGGTCCGTTTAATGTTAACTTTGACTCCCGTTGTTTGTATTTGTGGTGGTATTGCTATTTCTACTTTACTGGATACTTATCTCGACTTCTCCAACACACCTACTGTAACCAGCACTTCCTCTGAAACCGAAGAAAAGAAGAAAACTTCCAGCAGTAAGAAAGAAAAGAAGGAAAAGAAAGTATACGGCATTATTGGTGCCGATTCTCGTTTCTTGGTAGTCGGTACCTTTGTCTTCTTCTTGTTCATGTTTGTCTGGCATTGTACCTGGGTCACTTCCAACGCCTATAGTTCTCCTTCCGTTGTACTCGCTTCTCGTAATCCTGATGGCTCCCAGCGTATCATTGATGATTTCAGAGAAGCCTATTACTGGCTTCGTAAGAACACAGATGAAGATGCCAAGATCATGTCATGGTGGGATTATGGTTATCAAATTGCCGGCTTCTCTAACCGTACTACTTTGGTTGACAATAACACTTGGAATAATACGCATATTGCTACTGTTGGCCGTGCCATGTCCACCAACGAAGCTGATGCCTATGAGATCATGAAAAAGCACGATGTTAACTATGTGCTCGTTATCTTTGGTGGTCTCTTGGGCTATTCAGGTGATGATATTAATAAGTTCCTTTGGATGATTCGTATTTCTCAAGGTATCTGGCCTGATAAGATCAAGGAATCCGATTTCTTTACAGCACAAGGTGAATATCGTGTGGATGATCAAGCCTCAACCGCTATGAAGGAATCCTTAATGTACAAGATGAGTTACTATCGTTTCAATGAAGTCTTTGGCGGCCGTCAACCTTATGATCGTGTCCGTAATCAGCCTTTGCCAACACAAAGCCCTGAATTGTCTGTATTGGATGAAGCTTTCACTTCAGAAAACTGGATTGTAAGAATCTACAAGGTAAAGGATTATGATAACCTTGGTAGAGATCATAAAGATGCTATGGCTTTTGCAGCTGGCAAGAAAAAGGTGAAGGCAAAGAGAAGCAAGAAGAGTTCAGAACGTAGAAGACGCTCAGCGGCAGCGTATGATGATTTGGATTAAAGCATTTTACATATCATTGTTAAACCAAAACATTCCCCTTTTCTTCTTTAATAAAATTTAACATGTCATTATACGATCAGCCTCAATTGCAAGCATTACTCATGAACCAGTTAATTGAGCTGGCTGTGATTAGATTCTTCTAAAGACTGCCAACTTGCTATCCCATTTCTTTTATTTACCATTTGAACAGTTAGAAAGTGTTGACAGACAAAAAATAGGATAACAGAGCTTATATGGAGTCATTTGCATACTTCTGAATATACTATACATATGCTGTTAATAGAGTGTAGTTTTCAAAAGTTATTCTTGTGCTATATTAAAAAAAAAAAAAAAAAAAAAAAAAAAGGGTACTAATGCTTGTAAATTTGGGTCTAAAATATTCCCTTGAGTTTTCCAAAATTTAGCTATCCATTTCCAACACCTCAAATCTCACTATTGATTAGGGATTTAATATCGGATCGGATTATTAGTTCATATTGAAAATACGCTACTGGATCTACTAGAACTATTATATAAAGTAACTTGCATAAGTATATTATTTCAATAATGGACAATGTCCTAGATTCTTTTCATATGTAAACTAGATTAAATGATATATAGACTTTTCTATTGATCTCAGTTGAACGTTGCCTCTGATTGGTGATCCATGTTCAGAAGGAACAGTTACATTTGATAAAGACTTCAATTTGGCTCCTTGGAACAAGTTATTTGCTAACATGGTTCAGATACTTATACAAATACTATAGGAACGCTGTACCGATGAACACACAAATATGTTACAGTAGTAATAAAAACAGTATATAACATATGTTATTCTGGTTTTGTATTTACCAACAATTCCACGACTAAAAGCTTATTTATTTCTTGCTTGGAAAGTTGTATATCTCAACACCTTCAACACCTTCAACAGGGAAACCAAAGATTTGGCCATAAAACCATTGTTCAACCTCCATGGTACGCTTAATGTTTTCTGCTCGGCGGAAACCATGAGCCTCACCTTCATAAAGGACATAGGCAACAGGAATGCCGTTTTCCTTGAGCGCATTGACCATCACCTCAGCTTGAGAGGGAGGGACCACCTTATCCTCAGATCCCTGGAAGAAGATAACAGGGCATTCGATCTGGTCGGCCTTGAACAGAGGAGAACGTTCAATGTATACATCTTTGTCTTTGGGATACTCGCCAATCAAACGGTCGGGATATCTTGATTCGAATTTATGAGTTTCTTTAGCCAACAAGGTAATATCAGAGATACCATATTGACAGCAACCAGCTTGGAAGACTTTGCGGAAAGCCAAAGAAGCCAAGGTAGTGAAACCACCAGCACTACCGCCTTCAATAGCTAACTTGTTACGATCTACTAAGCCTTGCTCGGCCAAGTAAAGAGCAGCGTTACAGCAATCATCTACATCAACGATACCCCAGTTGTGTTGCAAGCGGTTACGGTATTCGCGACCATAGCCTGTACTACCACCGTAATTTACATCGGCAATAGCAAAACCTCGAGTAGTCCAATATTGAATAGCACGATTATAACTGTTATCAGTGGCAGCAGTGGGACCACCATGAGAAAGAACGCGAAGAGGTGGGAGGCCTTCTCCTTTGAAGCCAGGGTTTTTGGGTGCATAGTAATAACAGTATGCAGTCTTGCCATCAGTTGTAGGGAAAGTGATTTCTTTACCTACTGAGAGATACTCTGGTTCCAATCGAGTAGCAGCAGACTTTTCGTGAATATGCACGATGGATTGCTTCTTGAGATCATAAGAAATAAGTTCACGAGGCTCAGTAGTAGAAGACATGTTTCCAAGTAGGTATTCTGTATTGTCTTCGCCGAGATAAACACGCAAATCGGAAAAGTGATCGTATTTACATTCAAGATTGGTCATGGTCTTCTCCTTCGTATCCAGAATAGCCAATGCATTTTTGTTAATTACCAGTAATTGATGAGGATTGGATTTGAGAGGTGTATAAGAAGAGGAATTGAATCTCCAAGAAGGACCTACAAACTCTTGTTCAAGAGGTTTATCCAATAGCAAATTGACATCCTTTCCATTGTAACTGTACAAGTTCCAGAAACCAGTTCTGTCAGAAGCAAAGTAGAGCGTATCATCCACACCAAATTCAGGTTGCTATTGCAAATACGTTAGCTGCGTTAGTTTTACACTAGTCCAACTTACAGAGATACTCTCATCAATCTTATCACCAGCTACACAAACCAAATTCTTCAAAATCAGCTGGTCATTGTCATACTGGGTCTCGGCGTGGAAAAGACGAGTAAAGTCCCAGGGCATATTAGGGTGACTCCAACATACAAAAGTCAAGTCGTTCTTGGAAGAAAGACGAGGGAAACTGTAAAAGTCTTCCCCTTGAGCAATGACAGTTTCCTTGCCTGATTGAAGGTCAATAGATACCAAGACATTCACTACGTCCTTGGGCTCCTCGTTGGCAAAATGTTCTTCGCGGATACAAACCAAGAAACGGTTCGACGCGTCAATAGCCAAGTCGGCATAACGATAAAGCGTGCCTGCTTTGGTTAAGGGTTTAATTTCATTATTGACAATGGTGTAAAGACGAGAATCGTCATTATTGGAAAACACGACAAGGCCGTTGGATACTTTGAAAGCACCACGTCCATATTCATGGACTCGAGTAGTGCAGTTGTAGCCTGCAGGTAGAAGTGCTTCAGGTGCTTGGCTACTGTCGCTACTGCTTTGTCTGAATATCTGACCGCGTCCTTGTTCGCGTGCAACTGTTTCGCACCAATAGACATAGCCATTATCTACACAGGTATCAGTAGCTGCAGAGCCAGAGGATAAGGATTCAGCTGTAATGGGTGATGGCCAAGCGCCATAAGGTTTAATTTCGACCATTTTGTTAATGAAAAGAACAAAGAACGCGAAAAAGTCTACTGATAAACTTTAAGCGCGCTTGTTTAAACAATTATTACTAAAACCGGGAATTCGTTCCATTTCAGAAATGCAAGCCATTAGAACATCCGTCTTGACTCCTATAAGGCCTTACAAAGAAGAAGTAAGGGACATTAGTAGGAAGGGGTCTTGTACATATGCACCCTTTGGGTTGGTTGGTTTTCTATTTCTTTTTCTTTTATATATATATATTATCTTTTGGATTAAAAGCCCATGTTCGCTCATTTTCATCAGCAACAGCACGACAGCGATAGTAAGCTATAGATACTTGTAAAGAGTCGTATATCTTATGAGCTATTATTTGTTTTGAATAGTAACGTTGAACTCGCCTCAACAGCACCTAGAACCACCGCCAAGACAACATCCTCGGCTTGAATGTGATACGTGTTCAAACTGCTCGGGTGCAAGTGATTTACATGGCAATACCTGCCATACTTGTGATCATAGTCAAATAGAAACTGGATCAGTATGCAACCAAGATTGCAACTGTTCGGCTATACAAGATCATTCTTGCTATCATCATAGCGAGTCCTCCTCTTCTTCTTCCCATCATCAGCATATATACTCTGAAGGATCATCATGGAAAGAGCATCTAAAACCATCATCTTCACTATCATCCTGCAGCGCATATGGCCATTGCAAACAAAGTCATCCTCCTAGACCAAAACCAATGAAAAAAACCGCAGCCGCAGCTAATACAGTACTTCCCACAAGTGCTACGATGAAATCACTTGCAGCTACCAGTAATACTTCCAAGCACCAGAATAACAAACAAAAAGCTCGGTTTTGCTGGTGCTGTTGCAGATCACGAGCTCATTCCAGATTGATTGTGTTTCTCTTCTTTTTTATATGCATATTGGGAGCCATTGCTACCTTCTTTTGCTGGCCAAGGACGCCTCGCGTCTCGATGGGTGGTGGTGCTGATGCCATCAGTGGTCCACCCGATTGGTGGGCAGGAGAAAGACAGCCTCTGCCTGCACCTGATACACCCATACCTTCCCGTCCATCCTTACGAGCTACTTGGCAAATCAATGTCACGCTAGATAATCGCGATAATTGGATACCTACCTATTTAACCCGTTTGGATTTTGTGATTGTCGATAGTTTGACCTTGTCCAAGTTTGCTTGGGCTTCTACTGCTTCATCTATGGTATTGGCTCCAGGCATCATATCACCATTGAGCTTGACTTTCAATGTAAACTATCAGGCTCCTGATCGAACAGACCCGACTTTTCAAAACTTGTATAATGCATGTGGACCCTTGGCTGATTCAACGGCCAAAAGGCCAGCATTGAACGTTTTACTAAGAGTAGGTTGTTTTGCAATTGTCTGTATAAGGTTACTCAATGAACTATATAGATTTCTTTTCATATATTTGGCATTGTTTGGACGCCACTTGTTACCGCAACACCCTACACTGGAGGCATCCTCTGCCCAGTAAAGTAAACTAATGGTGCCACCAACATTTTCTGTTAAACCATGTATATTTTCTCTATATTACTTGAAAATTAAACTATCTATACTTAATACCGTATCTGGTAGTCATATTGAGCCGTGTAGTACCGAGAAAGATGCATAAAGGAACTGTCTAGGCCAACTGGCTAGACTTTAACTTTTTTTTTTTAGCTTCCGAATTCAGATGCAGCATGAATTGACCGCTGTCAAGTAAATACTACGGTAGGCTTTTATTTTTGAGAAATGGTAGATCGGCTTATGATATAAATGATAATGAGTATGGTATTATGTACTAGATGAAAGGAGGGGACATGAAGGAGGTTTAACTAAGATTTGAAGTGCAAACTAAAAAACCACTTCCATTTCGAAAGTTATAGAACGCATGTAAGTGAAGATCAGGTTTATGATTGAACTTTGTAGTTGTTTGGCCTTGTTCTTGTTCTTTTTCTTCTCGGTCCAACTCTTCTAGACACGTTTCAAACCATTGATGTTCCAGCTCTGTTGTAGGCGAAGGCTCGCGTAATAGATTGGTGATCAAAACATATTTGCGTATTGGCAAATCGATACGTGTTTGATCATATTCTGCTAGCTTTGAATAGCTGATAGATTGAATGTGTTGATTATCGTTATAATTATTGTAATTGTTGGTCATTAGGTATCGAATTTTTTTTTTTAAAAAAAAAGAGAAAAAAAAGAATCAGCAAACTGCGAAAGACTAATAAAGGTTATTTAATTTAGCTTTTCTATCTAAAATAGCAGTAGACACTGCTGCGGCTTGAACCAAAAACATAAAGTGACGTCTATCAAATAGAAGCACGATGATACTATCATTTATAACAATTTGATTCGGAAATAATTATGACTTGTTTTTACAGAAGATCACGACATCGATACCCTTCTATTAGAAATCTCGAGTTGTATTCCAAATGATAAGCCATTTTTTGGCCTAAAGGCGTAGCTACTCGAAGAATAAGGAGGATCTGATCCAGGTTGACTTTCATCTGTAAAACACGAACCAAATGGCATGAAATTTTGAATGACACATGTTTTGTAATTTCGAGTTGGAGCATTAAAAGCAGTCTCGATATACCATCAGCAATTAGTAGGAGTTTCTATTTGTGGGTAATGCAACTAAGTGAGTCTCAAATGATCCTACAAAATCAAGACATAATACGCTTCGATCCACTTTTAACGGATTAACCGATATATGGTATACCAAAATGTGTATTAATAAACTTTGCGTGAGATTTATTGGTGCGTCGACTGATGCATATAATACAAGATATATTCTTCAATTATTAATGTGATTCTCAATAAAACACAGTTTTTAGGGCCTTGTATTAATGCATTTATGAACTGAAAGTTTTTATATATCCCCCAAACTATGAGAAAAAAAAAGCATTTACATTTTCGCGCTTCAAAAAAAAAAAAAAAAAAAAAAAAAAAAAAAATATTGCTTTAAAAATTAGGCCTAAGAGAATCCTTATGATTTTTTGGCATATTGAACTTGACTCTTTTATTTGTTTGTATTTAAGCAGAGTCATGGGAAACAGTGTGTACGTTTGGCATTATATGTAATGGAAGGATAGTATGATAAAGAGGTATGTATGTATAAGAGCGATTTGTATATGATAGGTAGTATTATAGATAACAATGGAAATCAAGGTCTAATGATATAATTTTGGACAGTCCCTACTCAAGATGATTAGTAGTGATTTAAACTTTATCATTCCATACGTACCTTGTTTTATGAGAGAATGAGCCACAAGTACAGCATTTATGTGTGATATAATTCACTGGTAAAGTAATGTTATTGTCGACTGGATCCATCTTGTTATAAATGTATATGGGAAAGAAAGAGAGAAAAGAAGAAAAAAGAGAGGGATGGTAACCATATATATACTAATAGGAGGGGTGAGCAAAATAGGAGTCTATTATAACAGTCTTCCGAAAAAGTCGGTATTGCAAAGTATGACAGTTTCTGTCAAGCCTTCTTGACGATCCAAAGCCATAGGCGACTTTTGCTGAGTATTAAGAATAGTGCAAAATGCGTCTTTTGTTCAATTTAATATAAAGAATGTATGAGATCTTCTTTTTTATAACCAGATAGGCATTGTATTTTGTTTTGTATAGCATCTCAAGTCTTTAAATAAATGCTGCATGTTGAAATAAGGCAGTTTCGTCATCTGTTTTGTATGTTCCAAGTACATGCTATGCTTTATTCATTAACTAAGTTCACAATGCTACTTCATATGTCCTTCTAGAACCAGAGAGTCTTCATAGTTTCGTTTGATATGTTCACATTGTACCTTCACCTTTAATAGAGTAAAACCATCACCATATTCAACTGCTAACCGGATAGGCTCCACTTGACAGAGAAGTTTCCAAAATCTAAGCCGATGGTAACTCGGGTTTTGAACTATAAAACTGCATGTAACTTAACTCAACAGCACTAAACAGGCAATTGTAGGCTTCACACCTGGACTTGTCATATAGTAACACTGTTTCAGATCGCGTTCAATACATTGATCAATAATGGCATATAGTATTCTCGTTCAGGTGGTAATTTCATTCAAAAGTTACATTTTTGGGTGAACGTTTCGGCTGATGCAGACCAATAAAAACGATTGGAACTTCAGCACACATGACTCGAAAGTAATTTGTATATATATGTTAGAATTAACTATTTCCGCAATTATAAGGTTTTATGCTGAGTGCCCTTGTTATATTTAGTAATTAGAATATATATGATTTGAGTGCGTGTGTGAAGTTGTTTTGTTTATATGTCTCATATGAATGTAAAGGGAGGGAAACCTGGAAATTGTAACAGAAGTATGCATATCCGTTTTCAATCAGCACTCCGGGTCTATCATTATGTTTCATTCTATCCACATCAAATGTAAGAGAACATGATGACATAAGTATTGTGTCTTTAAACCTTTGTTCCTTTTGATGTGTAGTTTTCAACATAGTCGCATTCGAAAGAGCGCGCTTCTGTTTCTATTTTTCCCGAGAATCTTTCAATTGCCTCGGTTCATTGCTTATTTAATTTAGACGTAATTGTATGATTTGACGCGTGTATCTCGGATCAACCGGTGTTTAAATGGTATGATATCAGCACATAATAATAGTCTTTGATGATACATAGTGTTAGCATATCATGATAAAAATTGTCCCATTCTAAAGAGAGTGATATTGGTTGTATTTTTTTTTTTTCAAGAATCATTGATCTCCTTTGGTTGAATGTTGAATTGGCGGTATTAAGCGGACATATAATAATAACTTAGTTGCATCCCGAAAGCCAATGAAATAGACGTATCTTAATAGTGGTGACATTTTGCATACTGCATTTCAGATAATAAACGTATGATTCAATAATGCATGGACGCTGAGACACTTGTATTCTCACTGACAGTTTTAATCTGATCATATTTGGCATGATGTAACCAAGCGCTGCATTAAAAACAACGTGCAGATCAAATTAACTATTTCCCCATCAATTTATAAGAAAAAGGACTAGTGGTAGTTAAGATTAGATCAACCGGAAACACTTTTAGTATCGTGGCTTATGCCATGATGCTTTGGACACATATAAAAATCCTATTTAACTACAAAGACACGTCAGATAAATGTAAATGGTATCAACTAGAGACAGTGTTCATGATATATATTAGAACGCGTAGTATTCATTGAGAAAATGTCAGATAGATAAATATATGTATTGGTAGAGCGTTTTATCCACTATTAAATCTAAATAAACATTGCATACAATAACAAGTACCCGTATAATGTCCTTTGTTATCACACTGTTTTATATCTTAGCTTCAAATTAGCAAACTAGGACTACTGAAATCCTGCAGCATTGTTAGGGCTAAAAACGAGTCCCTGCCGTAAGGCATATTTGATTTGGTTGTACAGTGTTCGATCGCATTGCCTAGTAAAGGAAACGCGTGCGTCTTTTGTTCCTTCAAGGTAAACCAATCCTTTAAGGGCAAATAATCGTACATTATCACCTTTCTATGCCATATCAAAGACTCGTATAGAGTAGCATATACCAAAAAAGAACTTCCATATCAACCAGAACAATACTCCGGCCTACCAGTTTAAGCACGTCCAATAACAATCAACAGTTGACCTTTCTTTCGGGTTAGACCCAAACAAATATACAGATATATATCTTTCGGTTGAACAGGCTTACCGGGACAAGCGTGAAATAATCCTACAATGCATTGCTATAAATGCAGGCATTTATGCAGAGATAAAACGCAGGGCATTGCCAATGTATAAAAATCTACTGATAATATTGCAGTGGAAGAAGTGGAAGGAAGCTGATTGGAACAAAATGTGTCATTTTATACAGTCTACTTTTATTGTATTTGGGTACAATACCTTGATATGTGTGTGTATACACATTCTATCTTTCATATTTTGTTACAAAAAAACTTGTAATTGTGTCTGTGCATCATCTACAAAAATACCTAAAAAAAGACTGTACTTATTATATAAGAAATAAGCTCTGCCCTGTATATTTATATATAAGTGTATTGCTTAGGCAAGAAAATTCTTATAGTAGTGTATTTACAACTGCGTAAATCAAAAATTAAAAAAATTCCAAGCCCTGCTTCATAACAAATGATCATTTAGGAGCTTAGATGATATTCAGTGAAAGCCTGTTTGTTTATTCAGAAAAAATAAATAAATAAAAAATTACGAGTTCCTATTCCCCATGTTATTCCTCCATATACACTACGTAACGCACCATTGAACAGTTTCATAAATTCAACTCGTTCCAGAATGAGTATCACAGGGTACTTTGTTCTATTAAAGAGTATTACTTGTTTCATACTGACTCCTTCAGTAAATGCACGTGGTATGGGCTTTGTTCCATATACTTCATAGTGAATGATACATAGAGATACATCTTTAAGAAGATTTTGGAATAGATAATCATTGTTATATATATATATATATATATAGATTATTTAATATCTTTTAGAATCAATACCGCTATTCATTATAACGTGAAAAAAGTACTAATAGCGGTTGGGAGAACAAGAAAGAACTACTTAAGGACTAGAAAACTATTAAGCCTCTTTAAACATTTGCTTTGCGCGGCATTATTCCCATTTCAGCTCCGTCTAGGCCCCTTCATCGATTCTGGTCAAATATCCGATCCGTGTAATGGCCCAAGTTCATATTAAACAACTATAACTACTTGGACATATACTTGATTGAATTCTGATAGCTACATATGTATATTTAGCAGTTATTAGTATACATTTATTGCATTTCATGCAAAATAAATATAATGATCTATAAATTTCTCAGTAGATTGCGGTGCATGATTACTTTTTTTAAGAATTTCAGGTCCAGAAGAGACTGCTGCTTCTGCAAGAACTAAGTCACAGCGATTCTAAAACTGTGATAGCAATGGATTTACATTTACTTACATTTGGTGTTAAACCTGATTGATCTGCAAATTTCTTGGGCTGTCTTTGTCGTAATTCGTAATTGAATAGAATTTCATATCTAAAATAAGGTACAATATTTCATAGAAAGCTAATTAGGTTCAAATATATGACAGGTTATACAGATACATACTGATGAAATAGTGCTAATTTTAAAAAATAACAAGCCTTTATGACTATTTCGGTTTGGTAAATTGAACCAACTATAAATTAGCAAAGTTTGCTTTAAATGTTACAGTTGACGGCAAGTTGTTGCGTACGGATGAATTCATAGTATAGGATTATGTATAAGTGATGATACACAAGTCTTTATAACTTTTTTCTATTATCTTCATAAATTATACAAAAAGAGCTAATCATTCAAAGCCCTCTGTTCAGTTGGCAGTGACTGTTTTTTCGTGACTATTTTTAAAATTGCAAGTTTTTTCTGACACCTCAAGAAAACTCCTTCACCATCAAGCTTTTCTCGTCCAACACAATATCATCATGTCTGGAGCAGCCGTAGAACAGCAAAAAAAGAAATCGCAACCTAGCCGTAAGGGCAAGAAGGCATGGCGTAAGAATGTAGATATCACGGATGTTGAAGAAGGCCAAGAAGAGATGCGTTCTATCGAAAGAGTCGTGTAAGTGTTATTATAGTAGATCAAAGATCTGAATCTAATAGATCCCTTCTGATTTCAACAGTGGTCATACCCAAGAAATGAAGGACGATGAGCTCTTTACCATTGATGTTGCTGGTGACACTGGTGGTTCGTATCTTTATCCCAATCTTGCTGACCTATACCTTAACACCTTTTGTTTTAGTAAAGCGTAGACTTGCAAAAGACAAACCTCTTCGTGTGGATGAAATCTTGAATCAAAGATCAGCTGTCCCTGCTGTCAAATCCAAGAACGCTTTCAAGAAACCTGAGATGACGGATCGTGTGCACTCAAAGTATGAAAACAAGACATTGAAGCGTAAAATCGAGAACAATGCACCTGTTGCTCCCAAAAAGAAGAACAAGAAAGCTACCAACACCAAATCTTATGATCTTTGGGACGAAGGTAAAAGACTAATTTTTTTAGTAGACATGTAATACTGACCGTATTATTTTAGAGCCAGTTCCTGAAACACCTGTCAATGATTACTTGCCTGTCAAAGCTAAGTTGACGGTTCCCAAGACATTAGCAGTGAAACCTACCGCTTTAGAACACATCCCTGCAATCACTACACCCGAAGGTGGTCACTCTTATAACCCAACAGCCGAAGCACATCAACAGCTACTTGCTAAAGCCAATGAAGCTGAGGAACGCAAGGCTGAGATTCTCAAAAAACTTCAAGAGCAATTATCGTACCGTGACGAATTGAAGCAATTGGCTGGTGAATTAGCTCACTCTGAAATCACAGCTGAAGGCAAGATCATTTCGACTGAAGCTGATATTGAAGATTTGGAAGATTTGGAAGATTTGGAAGATAAGCCTACAGATGATAAAGCCACAAAGAAGCGCAAGGCAGCTGAACGTAAAACACGTCAGCAACGTCAAAAAGCATCTCGTTTGGCTAAGGCTGAATTGGAAAAGAAACAAAAGTTGCAAGAACGTGCTATTCGTCAACAGATCGATAAACTTCGCGAGATTGAATCAGAGATTGCTCAACGCATAGAAGAATTAGATTCTTTAGCTGAACAAAGAGATGAACGTAAATCTGAGGAAGAAAAGAAGGGTTTGAAGAAGATTGGTAAATACTATGTACCTGAATTGCCTGTGGATGTTCAGTTAACAGATGAGTTATGTGAAACACTCCGTCAATTGAAGGTTAGTTTTTTTTTTTTTTTTAAAAAAAAAGGTGTTGGCATATGCTAATATACAATCAAATAGCCTGAAGGAAATATGTTCCGTGATCGATTCCATAGTATTCAAAAGCGTAATATCATTGAGCCTAGAGTGCCTGTTCTCCCAAGTAGAAAGTATAAGCTTAAGGAATATGAAAGAAGAGCTTACAAGAATTTTGACCAACAAGAAGATATCAAAAAGAAGAGAGCCATGAACAAGAAATAGATATCAAATAGATATCAAGACGTTTAATATTCACATTGTTTTCCTTTTTGCATGTTCATTTAATCATTTTCCCTCACCACCTTTGTACGATTATTATATAAAATAAAAAAAAATCTTAGTAGAATAATACAATAGGCTCTCAGTTCATTATTACTTTGATGCGTAATACGCATATGGCTTACTAACCATTAACAACACTGATATGCTATACTCATTATAGTATCAATCAATATAGGTCTTATCAGATGCAACAATACAACATGGGTAAGAACGACCAACCAAGTATGGTATTTGATAGAGATCATTTAAGAAGTTGCGTTATTGTATGCAATGTGTGTAGATAATTTAACTGAGTTGAAAATAAGCACTATCACTAGTTCAAACGGATATTGGTATATTCCTGTGCGCTAGATTGTCCAGGATATCAGTAGTTGGCAAACGCTATTGACACTACTAAGTAATTAAATAGTTATTAACAGCAGGTGGTCAAATATGTTGGTACAACATACACATTTCTTAAGAAAACAATCGTAAGACTTCAAAAGGTACATACTCTCATAATAAAAACAGGTATAACAGCAACACATATATGTCAATCAGATTTCTGTCATTATAGTTCACTTATAACGCATATATACATTTAACAGACGAAAAATAGTCTTGAAACAGAGTATTACGGCCACTATAATATTTAATATTGAAATATCAAGGGTTTGATAGCCCAGCGGACTTGGAATTAGTGTAATTGAGGCTTGCATGATGGCTTTATATCTTTGTTTCAAATTTCCCCTTTCTCTCTCTTTTTTTTTTTTTTTTTCTTAGAGAAAAAAAGATGACAAAATTGAAAATAACGCGTCGACAAACGCGTCAATCATCTATTATAGATTACCTTTCAAGAGAGAAGCCATTAAAAAAGAAAACCAGAGTAGTGATAGTCATAGAGCAAGAAGGACCGTCCAATACCATCACAGAAGAATCACCTGTACTATTCGAGTTGAAACAAGAACAAAAACCGCTTTCAATTCTCCCAGGTCAGTGTGAAATCAATTTGCTATCAAATTATTACTTATTTATGAACCTCAATAGAGAGTTTACCTAACGTGGATGATCCAAACTTTTACTGTAACCTCTGCAAATGTAGCAAAAAAACGCGTCAAGAATATAGAAAACATCTTCGGGTCGTGCACAAAATGAAACTTGAACCTTTAGCTAATGAAGTACTCCAAGACCCCAATGTTATTCCGGACATGTATGACCCTCACCACTATTGTCGTTCATGCAAAAAAACTTACAAGAACCGCATTACATTTCTTTACCACTTACGTATGATACACCACATTCGATACAAAATAGCGTCTCAGTGTCCACCGGAAATCGAACCTGATTTTGATGATCCCAACTTTTACTGTAGCTCCTGCAAAAGGCATTATAAAACCATTAGGACGTATCACACCCATCTGAAGTTTTATCACAAAATACGAGGACCTCTTAGTATCGATCATAACACAGGTTCAGTGCTACAACCTGATATCAATGATCCCAACTTGTATTGTCGTGTTTGCGACTTTACATTTGATGACCCGGATGCGTACAAAGCTCATTTGAGAAGAAAGCACAAGATGGCCGTTTCATATGCCAAAATAACGCCTGCTAAAGGCATATTGCCTGATATCAACGATCCACACTATTACTGTCGCGTCTGTAAAGTGAAACGCTCTTGTAATACCTTATACAGGTATCATCTTCGACATGTCCATAAGATAGAGCTAGTCCCACTGCGTGTACCTTATAAACCAAGGCCTGATATCCAACCTGATCCAAACGATCCAAACTTTTATTGTAGATCTTGCGATAAAACATTCTTGTATTCACGCAGTTTTAGGCGACACCTCCAAACCATTCATCATATGCAACTAGATCCTTATTCTCAACGAGAATGTAAAAATAAAGGAATGCCTGGCGTTGAACCTGATATAAACGATCCGAACTTTTACTGCAGAGCCTGCAACTTGAAGCACAAAAGCCTTGGATACTATCGAGATCATTTGAGATATAAGCATAAGATAAAGTTGGTACCCATGCGAGGATTAGTGAAAGAATGCGATGTTCAGCCTGACCCGATGGACCCTAATTTCTATTGCAAAGCTTGCGATGTACACCTTAGTCGACGTTTTAGCTATATTAAACATCTTCGACGTAGACACAATATCGAACCACCCATCCGCAAAAAGTTGAAACCGAACCCAGACATTGAACCATATGTTGATGATCCTAACTTTTATTGCAAGTCTTGCGATTACAAATTCAATACTGCAGTGCTTTATCGCCATCATTTGATCAATAATCACAAACTTCCACTCCAAACATTGAGGCCTTATCATGTACCTACGCCAGGTATTTCGCCTGACATCAACGATCCGAATAATTACTGTCGCTCCTGCGACTTATCTTACAAATCACGCCAAGGCTTTAGAACTCATGTACGCAAAATCCATGAAGAAAAGTATGTCAGACCCAGCCGATCTCGTGTCAATCCTGATATTCAGCCTGATCCAGAGGACCCAGATAACCATTGTCGCTCTTGCAATAGGACATATATAGGCAAGATTCAGTACCAAAGTCACTTGCGCAGATGCCATGGTATACGATGCAGTCAGCTTGGTCCTCAACCTACACCAGGTGTATTGCCAGATGAAGATGATCCAAACTTTCATTGCAAATCCTGCAATATCACCTACAAATCTTTGAGCGTGTATCGTATTCATTTGAGGCGTAAGCACCTGATGATGCTTGTACCTTTAGCCATGTTAAATAAGCCTCTTCCCAACGTGGTCCCTGACTTGAACGATCCACAATTCTATTGTAAAGCCTGCAGTCGAAAATTTGCCACTAAACAACGCTACATAAATCATTTGGGAGATTGGCATAAAGAAGTCATGAGTATACCAAATCGCATTAATATGCAATAAAAGACGGGTCCTTTTTATTATTATGAAGCACGTCTATTATTGGCCAGTACTTTTAGCAACAATTAAAAAAAGCCTTTTTTTTTAATCATTGATACTTTGTCTTCTTTTTTTTTTTTCTTTCTTTCTTTAACATGAAGTATATTTCAAGTAAAGCTTCTTTACTTGTCATAGTATTCTTGTCATATATCATATACCAATACCAAAACAAGCCCACTTCTAAAAGGTCATTACTGTTTCCATTCAATCATACTTTCTCGACTAGTTCATTAGCTTCAACAAGAGACCCGAATGAGAAATATTTGACCTTTTTCACCCATAGTGGGTTTCAGAATCAATTGATACAAGGTATACCTGGTTAGATCGATGCATATCGTGTTCTAATCATCACCATAGTCGAGAACGGCATCCTACTGGCTTGGTACCTTAACCGAACACTCATATTACCCAAGGCAGTATTGGGTGAATCTTTTGGTTGGAATCACTTTGCAAAACTGCAACTCCAGCACAAATTACGTGACACAGACAATGATTATTGTAAGCAATTCCAAGATAAAAGATCTAGAAAATCGGCATCTTGCCCTGATCCATCGAAATACGCGCTAGCTTCTTTCGAGGATTTGTTTGACCTAAGTTGGGCAAAACAACATGTCAGAATAGAGCAACGTGAATCAAGCGACTTTCAATGGTTAGAACAAAATTATGGAATCAAACGGTCCTATTTAAACAATAACCAAACTACGGGGCCTTACATTGATGGTGATATACTCTTCTTTAAAGGTGAGCCCTTAAATGGCTAGATTATGAACAATAACCCAACAATTCATTAGATGAAACGCGCTATGATTGGCGGATTTATGATATTCCTGTCAAAAATCGGTTTCTTGGCAGATATGCAGATAGTCTCGATGTTTCTTTGCTTCAAAATCACAGTCAACGCTTAATTCACTTTACTAGCTTGTTTGGCACAGGAAAATTCCCCATCAAAGATCCTAAAAACGCTCAATTCTTCAAAACACTACAAGAAAGTATTACTTACAAACACCCAGCCGTATTAAAGATCACAGATATTGTGGTGGAAGCGCTAGGGGGTGCTGGTAACTTTGTCGGCGCTCATTTGCGAACTGCGGATGGACTATTTATTAAAGCTCTCCCCGAGAATATACAGTACATGATTGATCGGATCCCTTCAACACCCAGCAACCATACAAACACAGACCTACTCAGTTGCGTCGCGCTTGCAAAACAAAAGCAAACGACGCTAGTTTTCTTGGCAACAGATGCCATCAATCCCAGAAAAAACCCCAAAGTTCGACATTTATGGACCCATTTACCTTGCACTTTTACGCTGGACGATATATTGCACAACAAACATCCTCTATGGATTCATATGGATCAGTATCGAACTTTACATACCGGGCAAAGCATGCGGAAATACTTGATTCCTTTGGTAGATGCACTGGTTGCAAGTAAAGGCCATTTATTTGTGGGCACAAAAGGCTCGACTTTCTCTGGTTATATTCGTAGATTACACAAAACTTATTGGATGAACAAGTAACATCGCTTCGACAGTGTAAATAAACCCAAAGGCAACCTCCCTGTTGAATTCTATCTCTGTCAAAAAAAAAACAGCCTCTTCTTTAGCAGACAAAGGCTGGTTGAAATAATTTTAAACTGACAGAAAACATTACCGCAACAGGTTAAAATTGTATATATAAATAGATAATAGATGTAATAATAAAGAGCAGTAGTACAAGTATTTGTAAAGAAATGCTCTCGTTTGATTAAAGCAAGTTTTCTTGATCTTTGAACTTAAGATAGAAGGCAAACTGGGATTATGTATCATCCAATGTTGGCAAAAATGTGATTATTTGTTGTAGTAACTACAGCTATCAGAATTGAATGGCACTACGGAGGGTATTTCTCAGCCTCGGTTCGTTTTCGTAGCAAGGGGCCTATAAAAAAAGTTATAAAGATTCAGAATATATTCTAGGAGGTCCAGAACAGATAAATGAACGAATAGCCTAAGCCTAAAACATACAAAAACAAGTATAATACAATTTATTGATAATTATTGACAAGTATATAGTATATTCATTGTATTGTTCTTAAACAAGGCATCTCATAGACACAGCAGCTCATTTTGAATATAAAACACTAATCAGATGTGATATTGAATCGGGATCGACTGAGAAATCTATAAATCCAAGTTTAATAAAATGCGTATAGTATTTTACGTAGCCAGTTATTGGCGAGTGTAATCTATTGGACGTTTTTCTTTTAGCTGATAAAAGATTCTGGAAGATGCTACAACTCAGTCTATGTATGAACTACTTGTCAATTGCGATTTTGTATCAGGGTCGGGCGAGTGATCTTTGAGATCTGTAAATCTAGCAGTAAACTATAATATGAGATGTATATAAATCAATACTATTCATTAAAACATTATATATTCATTGTAGCTTAATCAAATAATACTATAGTGTATAAAGTATTTTATCTCGATTTTGTATAGACAACAAATGCAATATTGAACTTTTTGAATCGGTTGAGAAATGGAACTTTTTATTGTAGATATTAAAGGTGGCAATAATGGATCATGTCTGAATTTCGACAAATCTTGGCTAAACTTCGCATCTGATTAACAGCTGCCAATGTTCAAAAATGAGTTACTACATTTACTGAAACTTTAAATATATTTCAACATTTTTTATCCTTTTTTTTTTCACCAAACAACTTGTTTTCCTCTTTGCCCCACTAAAGCCTTGTGCCTTCTTGATTTACTGATATGGAAGAATCATTTGTTTATTGCCATATATAATTATATTCCGTTGAGAGTCAGTGGTTTTTTTTGGGGGTGTAGGAGAACAGAACTTCACTGGCTAAAGTTCATCATTAGTATCAAAACCACCTGCGATGAAGTTTAAATGATACTCAACTACTATTTCAAATATACCGGTAGTCGAGTCTAAATTATCTTCACCACAAAATAAAGGTGGCTCATTGAATTCTATCAGGGAAGGCTATATTAGCTTGAAATGTACCTATTACAATGTAACATACCGATAGTGATCTCCATCTAAAAGAAGAATGGTTACATTACTGTAGTCTTTTGCTTATTTTTTTTCTCATTATCATTATTACTTTTGCTTCATAGATCACCTCCTATTAATGCAAGTATCCATTGACATATAGCGGCAACTAGGCAGTAAAAGTGAGCGCAGATTAACCTCTAAAAAAACCATAAAATGTCCATATAAAATCTTTTCCTTTCATTTTCCACAATTGGCTTTTTCAGTTCTTGATTTGCCTTTTTAGGTAACCATTCTCACCCTTATATGTCGTTTGTGTTAGCTACAGCCATGAATCCAAGTCTTCAAAGGATGATCACATCTGTCCAGGAGCTAATAATTCCCTAGCTTTTGGTTCTAGGCTTGCTGGTCGGAGTTTGGATTTGTGGCTGTAGCTATTATCTATTAATTTGAGATCGGATATGCTTTTGCCTTCTCGTGGCTGATCTCGTTAGTATCAAAGTTAATTATGATCTTGAAAATTAAAAGAAGTGCCCTTTTTTTTATATTAATGAAAATGAATAACACTTTTATAAATGATGAAAAAAAAAATTCTTAATTATACCAACTTTTGAATACACGCTGTATTGATCTCATAAAATATTTGATTAACAAAGAAACTTTGATAGTAAGCTATAATGCACGTTTTTGTTCTATTAAGACCAAGTTATGATCGACGTGCTAATCTATACCATTCTGTGTTAAAAAGAATTAGACTAAGCCATATTACGCGAAAGATAAAGCACCTTTATTAAATTTTTTACAGAAAACCATGCATAACATTATGTATTCCATAAAGTATTAAATAATGTGAGATTATACACCTTCGCCCATCATCCAAGCCTTCAAAAAAATAAAATAAAGGATCCATGGTGCTTTGTGAGAGTTCGCTAAGAATTGGAATAGTAGTTTTACCTATTGTTTGTTGAATTATCATTCACTTGAACTAAAGACAGTTTCCAATAAAATTGGAAATGCTGCCATAATTTGAGTATTTCATATAAAACAAAATATGTTTGGAGCCTCCTAGATATATGTAACTTACTTTTTGAATAGACTATGCTACCTTTGTGTGCGTTTTTAAGCATTCAGACCTAAAGTAAATATGCTTGTATGTTTTTTTTTTTTTTTTTTTTTTTTTATCATTTCTTCATTTCTCGAGTAATTCTGATTTAAATGTCGCATTTGATGATTAGTACATGTTCAAAATGAGTCACAGCATCTATTTAGCTCATTATGAAATTGCGATACTATGAAGGTACTCTATCTTAGTGATTGGCCGTATCTAGGATGATATGATATTTTGTAAAGACGGGGAGCGGTTCTAGACCCCCCTCCCTCCACCCTGCTTCACAAACCCCTCTTTGAGACCTATCTAGACAGTCAACTATTCGTATAGGGATGATACGCGTCAAATAGTGTATTAATAGCAAGATTTCTTTATTTTTAGTAGTAGGTAGTAGTAGGTAGTAGTAGTATTAGTAGTAGTATTAGTAATAGTGGGTGGTGGTATAAGTTAATTCTTTTGTTTTTGATACATGGCTAATGGTATATCATCTTCATCCTCTCGTGTAGAAACAACTTCATGCTGCTTTGGTGACGAAAAAGATGGAAGCCAGCTAGTCGTTTTATCGCTTTTACTGAACAACGAATACTTCTTTTTTGATTTTACTGCTTTGAGAGTCAATGCATCTTCAAGGTCCAGTCCTCTTGTGCTGTCTAACTCATCAGAAGAAGAAAATTCGTCACCAGAGTCTTCTTCATCTTCTTCATCTTCAGAACTGGAATTGCTTGACCGAAGATGGGTTCGTTGATACCTTGGCCTTGCTCCTAACGTAGGCGCCGAGACATTTTTCTTTTGCCTGTACATTTGCTGTTGTGAATTCTTTTGCTGTTTATGAAACATATCCATAGCATTGCTACTATCGGGTCGAACTTGATTAGTAGGATGCATTCTTCGCTTGTTCTTGTGATTCTTTTGTTGGTGTTTAATTTGCATACGGCATGATTTAATATTGATAGCAGGTTTGGGCTCGCTCTGTGAATTAGCAGTCGTTGTTTGGCTAACTACTGAAAGATACCAAAACATAAGATTGGAAATGGTCACTTGGTCGTGCAAAGGACGTCTTGGGTTAGTTAGTTTCATGTGTGATAAACGATAGATGGCTCTCTCGGTATGAATAGGAAGTCGAGTGTAATTGAACTGGTTGACACGTTTGGGAGTTTCGAAAAGGGTTTCAGTAGATGACAAGTACGGTGAATTGGGATCGAGACTATGATCAGGTGCTTTCTTCTTTTTTTTATCATTCTTTCTACTGAATAAAGATGATAAATGAAACTTTTCTGGCTTGGAACTGGATCCGTCCGAGTTCAAAGATGCTGATGATGATTTTTTAGAGATCTTTTTTGTATTGGCTGTATCATTATTACTACTACTATTACTACTGTTGCTGCTGCTAGAAAATATTCTTCTTGGAGACCAAGATGATACCTTTTTCTTCGTCATAGGAGTTACTGAAGGGGAGCTAGGTAGGGACTCAGATAGTTTGGCAACGGAAGACATCGTAGTAACAGAGCAATCCAATGTCTTTGTTTCTTCTTGCTCCGCTGATACAACCGTACGCAAATCAATAGCAGAGTCGTTTGGATTCATGGCAATGGCCCCTTTTACATCTTCTTCTTGAGGAACAAGTTGTTCTTGATCAGATTGGGGCCCCTCTTCATTTCTTTCCATTGATAAAGCACCATCGTGATTCATTGAAAAATAGCCTGGTCGACCTTGCTCATCTTCAACTAGTATAAACATGAGTACGTTTTGGTTCGAAAGTCTATACAAGTACTTTACTAGTAAATGTTTGATTCTTTTGAGAATACAGTTCATCTTGTTCTTGTGTATCCAGCTCCCTCGACTCCTGGTGCTCCTGTATCTCCTCGCTTTGAATATGATCATGTTCATGACTGCCTCTTTCCAATGCGGCCAGTGTTGTTTCTCTATCAGTGCGAATGGTTTCTGCTTCATCTGCTGTAAAAGAAGCCGACAGGACTGATTTTCTACGCTTCACAATCGATCTCTTTCTATTGGCAAAACTATGCGTTACAATGTCATTGGTAGTGTTTGGTATCTCTGCTGCTATCGTTGTACTAGCGGTCGTATTTGTAGAAATCCTAGATTGAACACATATAAATAGGTAGGAAAACGTGTCAGTGTGTATGGTTTTACCAGAGCATTTGCTGCTGATCTTTGGTCGTATCCATCAAATTAAGCGGTATTTCTAGTATTCTTGAAAGGCCTGTAGATCCAAGTGAAGGCGCGTCATTAGCAGTGTCTAAGAGATCTTTCGACAATGGCTGTCCATGACCTTCTAATGGGTAAATGTAAAATGTAGACATAATAATGTATAAAGAAAAAAAAAAAGAAGAAGAAAAGAAAAAGAACTGCTAAATATACTTTTTAGAGAGGTATTTTGTTTATGTAGAATGTTCTTGGTAAATGCAGAGAATAGGAGTTGCTTCAAGTGTAGCTACATGCATTGAATTGTTTACATATATTCAACCCCTTTACTATCTAATGGATCCCCTTTACTACCTTCTATATAGTATTAAGCTTTTGATTGGATTCCTGGTATCATTAAGAGCATTATTAACCATGTCTATTTCGAACCGAAAAAGCTCGTTTTTATGTGCCTAAAACAACATGTAGCAGCACTTTGTTATTATCCCCTTGTTATTCGATCTAGATCAGCAGAAACACTCGGCAGTAAGGATCCGTTCGTCATCAATTCACCTGATGACAGTTTGCTCGAATTGTATTATAGAAAACATTCATACTGTAGTAGTTCCTTTTCAAGACGCGCCATGTGGAACTATAATTAATCAGTTTGTCCGCTTTTATCGTGTTACTCTTTAAGAGTGCAGCTGTAGATTAACAAGTGAACGTATCTAATCCCGGTAGTTTCGATTGACACGTTTATTCTTCAATTTCGGCAACGCTTTCGGTGGCACTGAAGATGGGTTTAAATTTCGACTCAAATGTCATTTTGTCAAACTTTTGGCCGATCATTTCATAACATAAACTATGTTCTGGAGCATTAGGGTCTGATTGAAAAATAGTGCTCATCCTTCAAGACATATTTGACTATTTTTATCAGTATTTTTGACTCTATATAAAGCTCCATTATTGATTCAGAACCAAGAATCCTTGTAGCTAAATGAAACTCTACCAATACCTGTACTTTTTAAATGCAATATGGAATAGTTACAAGAAACTCAATTCACAACCGAGTTCTGTAGAAACTTTGTTAATGTATATAATATCTACCTAAAAGAAGTTATTCAAAGTGACATGAGATAGATTTTTCCTAACGCGATAATCAATAATCGCCGTTGCCAATAAAAAGAAAGTTACTTATGGCGGCGATCAAAGTATTACATCTCCGATGCCCAATTACTTAAATTAATTTTTATGAGAGAATATAAACTCCGTTTTTCCTTTACAACCATTTATCCGAAACATTAGGTTGAGGTTTTTTTTATTATTTTATCTACAGACATTCAAATTTCATAACTAAGTTTTATTTGTCTCATATGAGAGCATATAATGACGTGTTTTCTGTAATTTCTTTTTTTATATAAAAGTTAACTTAACGACTTAAACTCAAAGTATCCAGAATAAATTACAATTTAAAAATTAAATCAATATTTACATTCATTGCAGTACTTGATATATATATCATTCGATACACAAAAACATTTTTCTGAACTCTCTCAGGGTACTTTTGCGCTTTTGCTATACTATTATTATATCAAGTTTGTATCAAAGCAATTAGAATTGGTTACAATAGATTTTTTTTTTTTTTTTTTTTGTATATTTAAACTTTCAGAAGCCACACATCACGGAGAGGTGGAGCTTGAATATAAGTATATATATTAACGAGGAGGTGGGGATAATAGAATACTGTGATTAATGGACTACAAGTAGCGTTTATGTATTCTGAAGGTAGTATTTGGAATTATTACAAATCTGTTGGATTGTGTAGTATTGATATTTGTGATTCAATCTTTGCTATGACCGTATCTGGTTACAGTAGATATAAAAAACAATAAAAAAAAAATTCGCATAATTAAATCACAGCCATCCAATTAAATCTATGCCCTTCTTCAACCGCAGGTAAATTAAGCGAATTCGATGTATCTCCGTAGCTAGTGACATCACTTGCTTCTATTCACTTAAAATTTTTTGCTGCCGTATTTCTTTCTATCGTTTTCTTTCCGGATTCCTTTTCGTTGAACCAAGAACACTTTATATAAACACACAAAAATGGACGTTGATGTAGAAGCCTTACTTGATGCTCCCTATCAAGAAAAGAGGGTAAAATGACTTATTGTATTATCAAAATTTTTTTTTCTAATGCGTTGATGGTAGGAGGACCAACCCATGTCTTCTTCTCACCGAGATTCGCACCGAGACTCACACAGAGACTCCCACCGCGTCTCACATAGAGATTATAGAGACGATGAACGCCGGTAAGATATATATACACATGATAGAATCCAGTCTAATGATACTTATTTATTCAAAAGCAGCTCACGACATGGCCATTCCTCTCGCTCCGATTCACGCCATCGCTCTTCCCACCACCGATCGGACAGCAGCAGAAGATACAGACGTTCTTCTCGATCACCTAGCAGAGAAAGAAGACATCATCATCGACGCTCTCCTTCTCGTGAGTATAAAAGAAGAAGTAGTAGTAGAAGACGTACGAGTGCAAGTCCTCGTCGTACTAGTAGTAGAAGACGTAGTAGTAGATCGCCCCCACTGCCTATTCACCACCAACCTCACGATAGATATCCCGAGAGAAGAAGAGGTAGAGGTGGTCGATCCCCTTCTCCACCTGTACCTGAGGAAGAAAGAGATAGAAGAACTGTGTTTGTCACTCAACTAGCTGCTCGTCTTACTACCCGTGAATTAGAAGACTTTTTCTCTCAAGCTGGTAGACTTCGTGAAGCAAAGATTATTACTGACAGAAATTCAAGAAAATCAAAAGGGTAATAGTGTATGAATTAGCCAAGAGTACCTATATACTAATATTTGTGTGTAGTGTTGGATATGTTGAGTTTTATGAAGAGGTATCTGTACAAAACGCTTTAGCATTATCAGGACAAAAACTTTTAGGTATTCCGGTGATTGTTCAATTATCAGAAGCTGAAAAGAACAGATTGGCATTACAAGCACAAAGAAATGCGTATGTTGGTTCAATGCCTGATATGATATGATGACTAACTTTCTTTGTATTAGACTGGGGATGTCTACAGAACCTACTTATCAAAGATTATACGTTGGCTCACTGCATTTTAGTTTAACAGATGAAGATGTGCGTCAAATCTTTGAACCTTTCGGCCCTTTGGATTTCGTTAACCTTCATAAAGGTATGATCGAATGAATGTCCAGTATCATCATACTAACTCCATATATACTAGATCCTGAAACAGGTCGTTCAAAAGGATTTGGTTTTATTCAATACAAAAAAGCTGATGACGCTAAACAGGCTTTAGAAAAAATGAATGGCTTTGAACTGGCTGGCAGAAATGTAAGCTTGATCTTTTTTTTTAAAATTTTTTATTTTTTATTTTATAAGCACACAACTAACCTAAAAAATATAGCTCAAGGTCGGTCTTGTTACTGAAAAGAATACAATGGCAATGCATACTAGTTATAATCTTGATGATGAAGGTGAATAGAGCTAGAAATGATTGTCTGTTTACTGGGACTGATTTGTCATTTATTATATAGAAACTGAAGGTGTTGCACTTAACTCACTTTCAAGAGCTGAATTAATGGCAAAATTAGCTGCCAGAGAACCCAGTGCCTCAGAACACGTACACTCCCCTATTGCTGCACCCGTTGCTCCGTAAGTTGACTTGTTGAGCTTTTAAAAAAAAACCCTTCTTCTCATCCTTCACTAGTCCCAAGCCTTTTATTCCACAATCCGCATCTCGATATGTCATGTTGAATAACATGTTCAATCCAGCTGAGTAAGTTCTATCATTCGATTGTATCCATTTCCATATACTAACTTTGATTATAGGGAAACTGAGCCTGATTGGGTAAGCGACCTTGAATCTGATATTAAATTAGAATGTGAACGCTATGGCCATGTCGAACATATCAAAGTCAATGCTGACTCCATGGTAATTATTCAATGACCAATCTTTGTTTTAATCATACTGATACATTTAATTATAGGGTGAAGTGTTTTTGAAGTTTGATAGCGCTAACTCTGCAGAAAAGGCAATCAGTGCATTGAACGGAAGATGGTTTGGTGGTAAACAAATCACTGCTTCTTATGTATCTGAAGCTATTTTCAACGCCAATTCTCTTTAAAAAATCATCTGTTATAGTTATCATTATCCCTTCCAAGTGCTCAAACAAAGATATTATTCACAGTGCAAGTTTTATCATATAGGAATCCTTTTTGCGGTATTACCCATAATAAAAAAAAGAAAGGTTACTGAAGAAAAAATGAACAAAAGGAAGGTTGATTTGATTTCTTTTTTTTTCTATGTAGCTTTTTACCATGGGTTGTTTAATGTGTCCTTGAATTCGTTATGCTTTTCCCTATCTTTTTGATATCATAGATTTCAAGAAGCACTCTTGTGCTTGCAACAACGGGCCTGGACATTTTGTTTAAGCGTGACAAACAAAGAATGAATTATGATCTATGGTAAGAGGAATACGTGTTGATAATATAGACAAGCATAAATTTATAAAATAAACCTTTGTGTGTTATACTTTCGAATAATGCTCTACTTGTTTTGTTGTTGTTTGTTATTATGTATATTTTACCGAACTGTTATTCTACGCGTAACTTTAATTCAGAACTGAGAACTCAATGTTATACCTAATCACTGAAAAGCATAACGTATTGATTGTACGGCAGTCAAATAACAACCCTAATATAGGCAGCAACTCGTCCCGAGCATGTACTGGTTATCAGATGCGACTTTAAGTCGGGATCGGTAGAATGATCCATAGATCATTGAACCTCATTTACATTTAACCTAAGTAATTTACTATTGAAGAGTAATGTATGAAATAAATATTGTATTCTGAAGATATAAGTATCTTACTAGATAATAATGTTTTATTCTGAGCATGATATACGTACCAAATGTGATATTCGAACAGGGATCAATCGAGTAAACCATAAATCATTAGATCCAGTTTACTTGAACTGTATGTAAATTACAATACATTTCCAATATGTAACATAGTCAATAAGAAGCCTTTATTAATCGATAGTTTCGATAATTGCAATAGTTTATTGCATCGTAATCATCAGATGTGGCATTTTAATCGAGAGCCGGTGGACAAATGTAAATTACAGAAAATTTGCGACAGTTCCCTTGGGTCATATTTGTCAAGCCTTTATTTGTAAAGCGTGAAAAATATATTTTGGAAGTATAATCTAATAATAGTAGTATATATAGTATATATGATAATACCTAAAAGTGTTTTTTTTAAAGATTTAATGCCTATTATAAAGTATTCTCCAATTGTGGCTGCATTTCGAAAAAAAACTCCCCCAAAAAAAATAGCGTTTATCAACGATAAATCCAAGCACTAAAGCAAACATCGAACAGTTTTTAAAACATTCAATGGGACATTTAATTATACACAAATTTTGTTAAAACGTCTTCTCTTCATTGGTATTTTTTGGCTATTAACAACGCAACAAGCAATTTCTCTTCTACTTTCTGAATGAGCTTCTTACTAGTAGTAGTCTCCTCTGAAATCTCCGTCAGCCAATAAGACCATCAATATAACTAAAAACCTTCATAGGCTTACAGTAAATGAATGTAGTGCCCGTTTAAAATAACAAAGTTGCTTCTAGTTCAACAATCAACAGAGGTACTGCAGTCATTCTTGGATAAAAGATGAAAGTTTGTTCTATCGAATCCATTGACTTTTATAGTTAGATATTACCAATGGAAGATTGCACAAATCAATAAATGTTAGTGTGCTGATATTAGAATGATGGTTTGTGATGCTTTTGCAAAGAATATCTTACAGTTCAATAAGGAACCAATATAATCTTTTGATTGTTGGGGGGAAACCATAAAAGAGAGCACGGTATTTCCAATACAGTAATTGTCATGATGGAACAGGAACCTATTCAGACTATGGAAGCCTCCAATGTTATACCGTTTTCGAACAAATCGGATGGGAGTTTACTTGTTTACTAGAGACTGACTGCTTTATCAACACAATATGTCAAAATCCCAGAATTTGATCTGAAACTGCTATTATAATTTTTCCCTTAACCCTTACCGATTATCGATCTTGATATCATTTCATATAGGAGAGGTATGGATAGAGTATCCTGCATCAAGTCATTTAAATACATCCAAGTGCATTGTTAAGAAAGAGGGAGTTTGACTGGAGCACCATGTGTAATGAAACCTTATTACTGCTATTATTACATCTCGGGATTAGCCGTACGTGTGTAATACAATCCTCCTTTTCTACAATACAAAGGCGGTGGTACTGATGGCCAACTTTTTTTTTTTTTTTTTTTGAATAGTAAATTGAGGTTCACTGATGCCTCACTCCTTACAGTGATCTACTTCACGGTACATTGTTTTTGTGGTTTTTGTAATTTTTTTTTGTGGTTGAAAAGTTACGAAAGTGTGATTGTAACTGTCAAATCATTGATTGTGCATATAATTAATATATACATATAATTCGTATTGATCCAATAAACATCTTGTATTATTTGAGTGAGATTAATAAGTTATTTGACGGGTTTAATGGTTGTTACGACATTCCCTTAGAAATAATGCCTATTTAATCTCGTGCGTTACCTTTATATTTGAATACACGTTACGTTCTATTTTTCCTTTCTCTACGTTAATGTACGATATCTCCCTGTTATTCTTTATATAAATATCCTTTCATTTTTTTTTTTTATTGTTTTTCTTTATCATTCATATCTTATAATAATAATTATCATAATACTAGGTTGACCCAAGTATTTTTTTTTCTTTTGTTTATACATATACATATTATTTGGCTTGTCCTAATCATCACGTATTGTTTATCATCTTTTTTGCATATTGATATCTAAAAAAGTGATCCATTACTATATACATACCATCCTACATTCATTTCTATTTCTCTCTTTTTTTTCCTATGATATCTATTTATCCAGACATGTTTAACAGCCTTATGGCAAAGAACATCTATTCATTACCGGTAATGACAGATCAACCTGCACAAGCACCTATTTTACCTTCACAGCAACATCCCAGCTATCATTATCATCCGTTGACGCATGGTATCAATGATCACAAACAGCAGCATCACAACTTATTGGCGCATGACGCATTGAATGATCCTCATAATTTATCAATTGGCATGCCATTGATGATGAATACTCAGTTCCAGTATCACCAACAAGTAGATATAAGCCCGTTCCCCATGTATGATCCTCGATACTGTTATCCCAGAGGTATGATTATTCAAACTTTCATTATTCATCAAGACTAACAGTTCTTAAATAGCGCCTGTCTACCACCACATGCCTCAAAGATCGTCCACTTCACCATCGCAAGATACACTTAGTACAAGACCAGTTACCAAAAAGTACAGCTGTCGTTTATGTAACAAACGGTTCACACGCCCAAGTTCACTGAATACACACATGTACAGTCATACAGGAGAGGTATGTATGCAACAATATAAACAATACGGATATAAGCTAATTTAGCTATAGAAACCTTTCAAATGTCATGTCGAAGGTTGTGGCCGCAACTTTTCCGTAGTCAGTAATCTACGTCGCCATGCCAAAATCCACATTCATACTGAAACTCCTTAGCACACTCCTATCTTTTTTAGTGTGGCAAAATAAAGTGTATTGGATTACATAACCTAATTATTTATATGTACTTACGTCAATATTGATTCCGAGGCATGTCAATTATATATACGCATACACATAGTCTAGACTTGTCACAAGGTTAAAAGCATTTATATCGAGATCCTTCCTCGGAACATAGGCTTATTATATAAGTGAAACTAAACAGACTGAGCGACCTACCATCCAGACTAAAGATTACAAACTCGTAAATATTTCAGCACATTTATTGGATTTGATTGTATATTAATTTTCATCACATGCGACATCTCATTTTGAACATGAATTGCACATCTGATGCGACATTGGACCACGATCCACCAAGATCGGTCCAAGATCTATCGTCAATAGAAGATTCAGCATCACGGAGTATCGGCATTTTAATTTCAGAAAATAATCGTCAAGCTCAAGCATTGACAAGTTACAACAATCAAATGTTTGACAGGCAACAACTTTGGATTACTAATCAAATAATCTTGATTTTTTTTTCTTACTTTTCTTTCAAATGATGTTAAGCTTTTTTGATCTAACCAAAGAAAACAGTATCACATTCGAGTTATTGTATAACATCTTGCAGTTCGGTTTAGTATTCTAAAGTGCTCATACGCGACGACCTTCAAATTCATTTCCACTTATTTGATGAAACCGGCATATATGTATAGGGACAAAAAGATAGAGTGCAATATAAACTGACGTTTTAGAGATTCGATATCAATAGACAAGTGTGTAATAGTAATTGATGAACCCAAGTCCACCATAATTGTAGAGAAGTCTGCAGCACGTAGTATTTATCAATACAATCCATTTATCAGTTCTAAAAATTATGTACGAACAGGAGGGTCGAGAATCTACTTTGCATAAGAACTCTCTGCCTCGAAGAATGCCTATTATAGCATGTACCACTTGTTGAACAATAAGTCAGAGGCTTATAAGTTGCATATTCAAACGTTTCATAGTACGAACAAGGATAGTGTACCATCAGTAAATCAAAATAAAATACCCACAAAAAAAAAGTCAGAGTTTTAGTTGAGTTCGACCTCTTCATTAAATTATGGTTAACAAAAGGTTTGTTTCAATTTTTTTTTCTCGAAATACAGCCATAGCTCGATTAATTTGGACATTATAAAATCTTAATAAATCCATTGACATGCCCTCCAATCCAATAAACATACATCATTAATATGCATGGTTTGAAAATGTTCTCTTTGCACTTTATAAAAGAAAAGGATGTCTTTAAAAGATTTAAATTTGAGGGAGGAGGATATACGCTTACAAATTTTCTGAAACCAGTTCATCCACATTTCTCAGTTGATTCGGGCTTAACACTGTATTTAACTAGCATATGCCCAAAATAAACTACAGCATCTATTAGAACTTTTATTTGGCTCTAGTTCAATGAGTATTACATTCTATTTACCGACGCTACTATTGCTAATTCGAGAGCCGCCTCTCAGAAGAGTGGTATTGTCTTTTTCATTACAACATCAATTATTAGATCTGTAATGTCATTAATACCTTTACGACGCGTCATTACATTATTCAATGTGGCCGCAAAAAGGGACGCAACCCCCTTTCGTCATTATACAAATTCCAGCAAGATGGTAGCCGAGCAGAAAGAAAAACCACTGACGGGCTACCGAAAATATGCAGAGCAATTCAAGAACAAGCCAGGATCGTACATGACATCCTTTGCTATACTTCATGAAGCCACCGCTATAGCCCCATTTCCTTTTATTTACCTAGCATTGGATGCTTCCTCGGCTAAGATACCATTCCCCGAGAATTTAGTGTCAGAAGGCAATCGATTCATCAATAAAGCTCGTGTGTATTACGGATATGAACCATTAGAAGCTGATAATCGCGTTATGACAAACCTTGTCACCACCTATTGTATAGTAAAGGCAAGTACCATGCTGAGTAACATTGGGTTTGTCTTGAACTCAACATTTCATATAGGCTCTATTACCGATTCGTATTGCGGCCTCAGCAGCAATGACGCCTTATTTTGCAGAGCGTCTTATTGGGCCCATGGTAGCTTTTGTACGCAAAAGGTTCTAATAAATAATTGTGCTGATCTATTTCTCATTTAACGTCTTTCCCTAAGATCAAATGATTGAAGGAGAAATGCCTTTCAGGAATGAGAAGCTGAAGCTGTCCATATAAGCAGGCGCTTTATAGGATAGCTCTTAGATATGGCATTATGTAATAACTGGTTCTAGTAACAACGTCCTATGTCACTCATATGAATTGAATCATCAGATCTAAGTGAAAATTATGATTCAAGATGTATCTATTGCGAAACTCGAGCTCAACTGACCAAATATATATATATATATATATATATATATTCATCTTCGTAATAATACCTGTCAATGCAATCTTACAATGATAAGTGTACAACCATGTCTTTTATTGCATTTAGAACAATAGATCTTCTTTATCTCCGCCTCTACCGCTTGCTTTGACAGTATCTGCGTCCATACCCAGCACAATGACATTTTTTAATCGATCCAATCGATCTCTTTGGATTTGTAGTAATTCTTCCATATCTTCTTCATCAATCGTAGCCGTATTGTCTTTTGCTGATTGTTGATGATCCATGGTATCATCCATTGACATGGACACGTCCATCTGTGTTGATTCAAAGTCCATATCTGTATCTACGTTCATAGCATCCATGTTTTGCTGTTGCTCAGATTTCTCTAGCTGCTGTTTTTCTTGTTCTAGTTTCTCAGCTTTCACTTGGATCATTTTCTGTTGATATTCCAGTTGCAACACGCGTTTAGATTGTTCCTACACAATCATTAATATGAACTACCTGCGGTAAAACGTGTATGAGAACTTACAAGAATGAAATAGATCTGATCGCAAACAGTTTCAAAATCTTCGCATTTCTCTATCAGTTTATTATTTAAATGAGGTGGGGTTTGGAATGATGTAGACTCAAGTTGACTAAATAAAAATTTGCTATTAATCCATAATGCAACAAGGAAGTTCATTGTAACTTACCTTTCTTTGGTCACAGCAAAGTGATCGAGAATTCGCGCTGCTTGCTCTAAAATGTCCTGGAAAATAAACGTATTGAATACAAACAAGCTAGCCCATTAACAAGCGTTTACAGTACTGTTCCAAGTAATTTGTGTAGTGTTAAAATCTCGTTGTGTAGAGGTCTTTGACTCGTAGCTGGAGTTGGTTGAAATCGCGGTGGCATATTATTGAGTGATAAAAAAAAAGTATAAAAAAGCATTACTCCTGCTTCATTTCTGGCGATTATCGGAGATTAAATGTTGGTGATTGAATCGCCACAAGCCAATAAAACACTTGGCGTTTAAACTCCTATTGACGCGCCCAGGAAGAGTGGTCAGGGAAGCGCCCTAATTGCGCATTCTTGTTTACCACAGATATAAGATGGTTCTTCTTAGAATGATGCAAAGCTCCTTTGTTATTGTGCATTCATGTATATTATCGGCGTTTATTAAGTAGAAGCATGATTATTATGATTATTAGTATGATTATAGATGTATAAGTAATAATAGTTTATATACAGAGCCACATTTTATCTAGTTTGTAGCGGAATATTGGAAGTGACAGTGGTGTCTAGAGCAGACAGTTGACCCAAATCGCCTTGTAATGTATTTGAAAGGTTTGAGCCTGCTGTAGTAGCTGGTTGGATTTCATAGATTTCTTCGGCGTACTTGCGTCTTGCAATGTAGCTTTTTCAGCAGTTTAGTTTCATGGATAAATATTATTTCCCTTTTTTGCATTTACCTCTTATTACGTGGCCTACACAGTGTATGATACATGTTCTTGAACGGATTGCCAAAGTCATAGGGATGATCCTCAAACGGCATCGAAGCAAGATTGGATCGTATCTAGTTTTGTATAACATTCAATAAGAAAAAAAAAAAAACTCCCTAAAAAAACCCAAATCAAAACGCACCTGTTCATGTGTTGTGACACCTCTCATCACTAGAAAGCAATGATATCCAGTCAAAGAACCGATAGGGAAAAGTAATAAAAAACAGAGTATCGCTACTAAAAGACTAATAGGTGTCTGCAGCAAAGAATCTGCAAAAGAAAGATCACCCTCAAGATACACCGACAAAACATGGGATAACGAGAATGCTATCCCATAACAGCACAGAAGGGTGGAGCAAACGATAAAAGTAAAAAAGGTGGTGTAGTTTCGTTTTCCAATGCAATTATTGAGCCAAATACAATGGTGATCTTCGTTCTCTGTTAGGTTTTAGATTCTTTCGTACATGGATCAATTGGATCTATTCATTTGATTACCTGCCTACACAGTTATCGCATTGTCTACAATGACTAGCTCGTGGTGGTCGGTAAATACAACACGTTTCGCAGTATTTTAAACGAACAGTAACTCCTTTAATCATCACTTCTTTAGGTAATGGAAAACTACCATCAGACATGGATGAATACCTGTATCCATACCTTTCTTGCTCTTGTCGCCGCTGGTTTAAACTATGCACATCCAAGTTTCGAGGCAAGATCTACATAGTATTCGTTTAGTTTATGCAAAGGAAAAGCTTCAGAATACTTACTCCAGGGTCAGTCCAAGAGGCTTTCAACATGGATGCAATAGTAAGACAAAAGAGATAGGCAAATATAATAGGAATAGCAGGTGATATATGGTACCATAACCATGGGCAACTATCAAAAGTGTTAATAAACAACTTCTAATTCATATTACGCCACGTCTTACGTAAATATCAAGAACAAAATAGAAGGAGCAACCAACAGAAATAAAGACAAGGCAAAGGCCCAAAAGGCTCTACTAGATAAAAATCTCCCTCCACAAAAGAAGATAGTCTTTCCAACATAAAGTTTGTAGTTTCGCGTATTAGTTTGACGTTTGCCTTTGATAACAACTGCAGGCATTATATCGTTTGCTGCTGGTATATTCACTGATTGCTGTCTGGCCTCTGTTCTATGTTGTAAAGGCCGAGGTTTTGTCAAGTTGAAGTTTTCAAAGCTTGTCTCCATTCCTGTATTACTGCTTCCAAAACCAAAAGGCTGAATGTTCCAGTCACGAGTAGTTGAAGGTGACTCCAGTAGAAAAGGTAGAGACGGTTTTGCTCTATTTCCAGGCTCATGCTCTGACATGGATGCTTTTTTAAGCCTTGGCTTCTAAGTGTATGTGGTAGTTTTGGTTTGGTAAAAGTAAAAGAGCAGGATTGAAGAACAAAAGGGCATAATTTCTCCGCTTTTGTTTTATTGCCTTGCCCACATATGGGAACGCACCGACAGCGCGGTCTACACTGTTACCTTGTACCCGTGACTACCTAACTGTGACTTTTAAAACAAAATGTAGCTAAGTTTTTGGTAAAAACTGATCAAGATTTTGGAACCTGGTATAATATATTCATATTTATCAAGGGAAAAATATATTACAATTTTTAGATAATGGCCTCAACGGTAGATGGTGCAAAGCTTTTTCTCATTTTACTCTTTTATCTCCTCCAATATCATCTATCTTCAAGCATTCATTCAGTTTTCAACCCAACCTGAATGTACACTCCGCAAAAAAAAAATTTTTTTTCTTTGTAGACTACAAGGGCATATAAAAAGCTGCGCGAAGATCATAATTCTTTTTCTTTTTTCTTTATGTAACAAAACAAAAAGAAATGGCAGTCTTTCATGGTAAGCAAAAATGAAAAAAAAAAACTTGACGAAAGGGTATATATACTCGGAAGAAGATATAAGAGGATCATAATGATGCTTTTAGCAAAAGTATTTTTGTTGAATTTCTTCAAATGAACTACCAAACATGATTCAAATGACACTCTGAACGATGCTCTTGTTTCTTTTTCTTGATTATATATACCCTTATTTTACGTTTATGAATGGTTTATTAATCATCTCTTCTTTTTTATAGATTAACTCGTGATATACTAGCTTTTTTCCTTTCTTAATAAAATGCTATATTAAAATATTACATTTTCGTCTTTTTTTATTTTATTTTATTTTTATTTTGCGTGTTTCTTGATGAGTTTATTATTTGACCCAAGCTGATATCCAGCTTGTGCTTACTGACAGACAGTTGTAAGTTTGGTCATCTTTAGTTTTTGAGGCTTAGTTCAGTCATAGTTTTGACAGATATGATAAACATATTTAATCCAAATGTAAGCTTGAAAACAAGACATATTCATATGTACTCATCATCAAATGCGACAGTAATTTATAATTAGTGGAGGAATGTAGAGTTCAAAATAGGATGATTTCTGTGAAATCGTAAAGGCATTTTCGGCCTATAGTCTAAAATGTTTTATTTTGTGAAGTGAAGATGGCTTTTTATTTGGAGCATAATTTATACCCAGCATAGATACAATGTGGCTGTTGATGTTCAAAAATATTTGTTTTAATATCAAATGATTGAATTTCTTGAAAATTCAAGGGATTGTTTTGGACAACTGGTAGCTCCTTTGATTGAAGAAAATAGTAAATGGTCTTTGCGCCATAATATAGGCAATTTGATTCTGAACAAATTTTGGTAGAGCTCTTTTTCACATATGCATTGGAAAGCTTTTGCTTCTAAGAACGCCATAGTTCATTCTAATAGGGGATTTTTTTTTATCGAAGTGAGTCTTGTTGAATCTCAACAATGTTCTGGTGCTAGTATGCCTTTTAACAATATTGAAGACATTTAGAATTTTGATTCGCTATTCGACTTTGTCTCATACAGTATAAAGTATATAGGAGAGATTTGATTGTCTTATGGACGCCCAGAGGGGCCCAGCTGTTAAAGTTTAAGCAGGGTATAGCCTCCCTATTCAATCCTATATAGCTATACCAGATGTTTAACAATCCAAAATCGTTCTTTTATATGCCTTGTCGAATCTGCGATAGTTTTTCTAGTCGGCCGTAATTTATCAACCTGTGCTTTGACCCTTCAACCCCTCTGAAAAGTACATCATCATGGCTTATTAATAAATGAAGAATAGCAGAGATCAGTGTATAAAGAATACAAAACGATAATTAAAATGAGTAGTAACAATGAATATCATCAACCATGTCTGGAACAAAGAAAGGCGGCTAGTAACAAAAGAAAACTAATAAACTGGGGGCCTATACGAGAGTACACCGATTTTATCGGCTGACAATGATAGACAATGGCTTTTAACTGATTCCACTCGACGAAATTCTTGCAAATCGTCTAATTTCAGAAATAAGTAACCGAAAATTTTGAGAATCGGAAAAAATATAGCATAAAACATGTATAAACTAATGCATGTGGTTCTGGGATTATACACCAAAGAGAAAAGACGATATCAGCTACAAAAAGTATAGAGTTTTTGCTCTCTGGAACGATATGTCCTATTCCATTCCATTACAATATACATGTCACTCAAAGGTAGACTAAATGCTCTACGATATCATTTTTTGGGCCCATGGGTCTAAAAATTAAATAGACGAATGAACCATTTTTATGCATAAATTTACAGCCCACCAACTACTAAAGCTCACTCTAAACGCAATTCTTTTCTTCTTCTTTTTTTTGGTAAGATTAATAAAATTTCTAGATATATAATACTCTAATGGTGTAAAGGTGATCAAATTCGCCTTCCAGCTCATGGAGTTTCCTTTGATGAAAATTAAATATCTGAATCTTTTAGAAATATAGAGTCATAGCTAGAGTCTTTAGTATCATATATATAAAAATTTTATCTACATACTCTCATATATTCCAAACATATATCGTTAATGGACTATGCCTCCAAAATGCTGCTTTTATACTCTGCAAATGAAACGTTTGGCCTGGGTTTATACTTGGATTTTTCGGAAATCATCCATTTTCAGTACTTCAATATATTATATTCATCAAGTAAATAACCGTAATTGATATTTATTTTCTTATGAACTGGAACTAATGACTGATAAATCTGTCGATTAATATCAGCTACAAGCCGTATGGAATTGGTGCCCCATTTCAAGAATGAGCTACTACATCTAATAAAATTTTAGCAATACTCATAGAAAGCATGTTTAACGAAAAAACGAGGTAGTTTTTATTTGAGATTCGGGTAGTAGTGCTATAGTTATATCTTTAGTTAAAAACGTAACGAAGCAAATGAGATTTGAAAATGCATGCAAACTAAACTTAAAGGAAAATTATCAAGAATCAGGCACGAAATAGCTGAGCGTACATTGCAGTGTAGCTGTTCTTTTATACTTTTTCTGAAATCACAAACCAACCCTAAGTTTATTAAACAAGAGCATCCTTGAAGGCAGCTGTCTGTTTGGAATATATGAGAGTATGCAAACAATTTTTTTTATATATATGATACTAAAGACTCTAGCTATGACTCTATATTTCTAAAAGATTCAAATATTTAATTTTCATCAAAGGAAACTCCATGAGCTGGAAGGCGAATTTGATCACCTTTACACCATTAGAGTATTATATATCTAGAAATTTTATTAATCTACTTTTTTTTGTATTGACATCATTTTGTCCTTAACAATGGAGTCAAAGTGATTACCAAAAAAATAAAATAAGGATTATGCCTTAGTAATCTATGGTACGCTCAACGAAAATCCACGAAATTTAAAAATGCATATACCACAGCAATGAAACAAGACGAATATTTCACAATGAGGATATATATTTAATCCAATATGCACTAATTCAAATAGTTATATTTGACTTTATAAAAACCCAACGCTGCCCCAGTCTACGGGATAACTCAACATTTTTCCCTTTATTTTGTTATTAAACTTATACAATTAAAACTTCAAGCATCCCTTCTACGTGTTTCATTAAACACTCGAAATGAAGAGATGAATTAGCAGCCTTTTATACTATAATTATTGTTTTTTAAAGCAACCTAGCAAATCTGCTTCGATTAAATTTCCGCTACGGTGCCTCAACACAGAGAATTCGGTTAATCTCGGCTCAATATAGCATTTGACTAGTAGTCCATGCTCAGAACAAGTTGATGGGCTTATCAGGAACATTAATTGATTCCAATGTAATAAATATATTATAAATTGCTAATGATTAGTAGTAGATTACATCTTTTTATACAGACTACACATGATCTTTAGATTTCTCGGCCAATCTCAATTTAATATCGCATCTAATTAGCTCTTCATACTCAGAATGAGCGACTGTATCATGTAACGTTCTAACTTTGCTTAAACACTCATATGTTTTACTCAAATATAGCCATCAATAATTTTCATTAGCTTCATTGGTTTGAATCAACGTTCGACAAAAAATAAAAATAAAAATAAAAAAAGAACGCTGGTGTTCAAAAAGCGACTATTTAATTAGCTTTCTCGATTTATTTGTTTGTCACTTCTTTTCCCCTTCTTTATTATTATCGCTCAAGGATGACTATACCCGCCCAATCCACTCATCGAAGACTATCTTCTTTACAAGCAGCAGGTGTGGGATCATCACCGTCACCAGCGACACCAGCAACAACGACAAAGAAAAAGACGGTGAAGCCGCCTGAACCTATATCTACGAGTGCTGCTGCAAGACTGGCAGCGCGTCGTTCTTCCATGGGCCTCACAGTAAAAAGCCCTGCTTCACCAATTCCTTCGAAAACACCTCTACGACAAAGTAATGGGACCACTCGACCAGCGTCGACCATTAATGCATCACCAACCACAAAAAAGACAACAATCACACCAGGAACCACAAGGAGAAGCAGCAGTCGACTCTCCATGCATGGGCCATCAGCCGGCTCTCTTTCCGGGATCACATCACCAACTGCCTCTTCTATTAATGGCACCAAGAGGACGATCACCAGTAACAGTAGCAGTAGCAGTAGCACTAATAGTAGCAGCATCAAGTCACTTGGTATTCATAGTCCGCCGAAAAGATCGTCCATTTCGTTGGCTGTTGAAGAATTAAAAGACAAGGCAAGTTGACTTTTTAAGTCAAGAACATTATGTAGCACATACACTATATTAATCGGGTGATTCATATCATTAGAATAGCGAGATACAGAAGTTATTGAAGCAGAATCAAGAATTAGTAGCTCAGAAGGACAGTCGAGTAAAAGAACTGGAAGGTAAATTGGAGACGTTGCAATTTGAATTAGAGGAGAAAACCTCGGCTTTGGAAGAGATGAGCGCCAAGACAATAGCTGAGAAGGATGGCTCAGCAGCAGAAGAAACTTCATCTATGCATGAGGATACGCAGCAGCAGAAACTGCAGCCAATAATAGATGCATATGAAACGCAACTCCAGGAAACCAAACAAACCTTAGAAGCCGAAAGATTGGCTTGGGGCCAGCAACAGGAAGAAGCAGAGGAAAAGAACCGAGAGAATATGGATAGACTGCGTGAAAGGCTGCTAGGGGAAAAAGAGATTTTAAATAATACAATCATTGAGAAAGACAGAGCTCTCCATAAGCTACAAAAGAATATGGATGAAATGCGGGATAACATTCAGGTAAGCGATAGTGTGCCTAGGCAACCGGAAAAGGCTGATCATATAATACAGGAAATGCATCAGTCTCATCAAACTCGACTTACCTCGTTAGCCAGTCAGTTGAATCAACAGCATGCCAAGTATAGATCAATTGAAACTGGATTATGAAAACCAATTGAGAGTGATGAACGATAAGCAAGCTGAATTCGAGAAACAACTTGATGAGAAGCAGAAGGTATATGCATACATATACGAGCATAGTACGCTTAATTGATCACCATGACCTAATAGGAACTGGAACAGCAGCATCTTCAGATTTCCACTAATATAAACTTGGAAAAATATCAGGAAGAGTTAAAGGTATTGTATATACATCAAAGCAGAGAAACACTGGATAACAAAGCATTCGTAGGAGCAACTCGGTGCGCTCAACAAGGATCATACCAACACAATCGAGGAATTAAAAAAAACCCATATTGAAGTTGAGGTATTTACCTGATCAACCCGCCAAAGGGGCTCTCAGTCATGTAATAATCCTGTTTCAAATACGTAGACAAAACTCAGGGATAAGATCAGTAACGCCATGAATGAACTACAAATAGCAAATAAATGTAAAGAAGAATCGGTATGTGACAGGAGGATCGATTAGAATACAAAGTGCGTACTAAAGGGGGTCGTTATATAGATCGCAAGTAACCAAAAACTCAAGTCTCTAATAAGTGAATTGAAGCTGTCAGCTGAGGCCGATATGGCCAATCTACGCAAAGGTCTTGAACAGCAGCATTCTATACAGCTTCAGCAGCTCTGTGAACAAAAAGACAAAGAAATGAACGAGATCAAAGCCCTGCACAAGTTGGAGCTAGCCGAATATGAAACAAAGATGAGTGCAGATATTGCGTATGAGAACGAAATACAAGAATTAAAGGTAAATTTGGCTATCAACAAGACATCAAACACATATAAACTCATTACTGTTAGTCTACATATGAACAAAATTCATCTAAACTGAATTCTGCACTAAAAGAGTCTATCGAGCAATATGAAACCTTGCAGGCAGAATACGGATTACTAGAAAAGGAGCTGGAAAAATCGAGACAAGCCGAGCACCGGGCAGTTGCTGACAATGTAAGCTAAACATGCAGAAGCATTTATGTTAAGCATTGGCCGAGTTTCGTATTCATGTTTTTGTATGAAACACAACAGGAACGGGCCAATCGTACAATCTCAAGTCAGCAGACAGAATTCGAAGCTGTTTCAAAAGATCTAGAAGCAGAAAAAGCCAGCAATGAGAGACTGATGAAAAGATATGACGTGCTAATCCAAGTTCAGCAAGCGGAGCATCAGAGGTTTCTAGAGTTACAGGCAAGTTATACTATATAGACTCGACTCCAAAGGCTAATATGCAAGGTATAGAATGAGATGCATGACTTAATAGCTCACCACGAGTCTGTTTTAAATGAACTGAAAGAAAATTGCAGTCGCGAGTTGAATGCAATGCGAGCAAGTTCCCAGACTGAAATCGAGGTAATTACACTGTGTGACGATGGAGTTTTGATCGAGAAACACCTTTGAATCTAACAATTGCCTGTATTCAGACATTAAAGCACCAATTTGAAAGTAAAATAGAGGTGTTAAATCAAGAAAAACAGGGTCTCGAGTCCAACTTGCACGCAAAAGATCAGAATATGAAAAACGCGGAACTAGAATATTCTGCAAAGTGGCAAAATTTAAAAAACCAACTGGATGAAGCCAGAAAGCTTGAGGATGCCAATTCAAAAGAGTATAATGAGGAGCTACGGGCACAAGAGCTGAAGCATCACTACCAAGTGAATCAACTGCAAGATCAACTGATCCAACTGCAAGCAGAACTCAAGGTAAAAATGGTACAAGGCGGTATTGAGTTGAGTTGTAATAATGAAGCAAATTTTTTTTTTTCACTTAGGCGTGTCATGTTAAATGCAGCCAATCAAAAACAGAGAAACTTAGTGATAGTAACGAGCTCAATTCTGTAAAGGCCTTCTTTGAAAACCTATTGGCTGCTAAAGATAAAGAACTGAAACGATTAAAGGATCATAACCACGATAAGGTAAACGATGTTTAAAGCACGATAAGCAGATATACTGAATAGTTTCATTAGAGTGAAACAGAACACAAACTACAGGGTATAATTGAGCAGCATCAAAAAGAATTAAATATGCTTCAGAATCAGTTCCAATCATTACTGGATATGAAAGACAAAGAGTTGAAAGACTTGTCTTTCAAACTAAAGACCACCAATGGATCACTGAGTAGTCAAGTAGAACAAGAACTGAGAACACAATTGCAAACACTAGAAGAAGATATGAAATCGAAAGCGATGGAAATGCGATGGCTAGAATCTGATAGCGAACATAATGAGGTCTCATCATTTATATTTTTGAATTACACCTAGTTACTTAATGATGTATATAATAATAGACTAAACTGAAAGAACAAGGTATACTCGTTCAAAAGTTACAATCCCATACAGCCAAATTAGAAAAGACCATCAAAAGATATAAACAAGAAAATGAGCACATGCTGAGGCAAGTATTAATACCTATTCAGAAGCCACAACTAGCTTATTGTAACCCTTCATGTAGGCTAATACATCAGTTACAAGGTTCTTAAATAAAAATAGCATGTTAAAGCGCCTACCAAACAGTCTTTTTTTCACTATATTTGGCATTAAAAAACCAGAGAGAATGTGTCACCTCTTTTTCCCTTCTTTCCTTCTATTATTATGAAATGAATACTTTTCAATATCCCCCACAACAGCATCTTTATCAGAATGCTTCTCCTATTCCTTTAAAACGCACTCGAGCTAAACGAAGCTGTGATTTCTGCAGAAAAAGAAAATCTCGATGTGACGCTGACTCTTCCACTCCGTGCTCCAATTGCAAGGCTGTAAGCATACTTATCTATATGATAAAACATTTTTCTAATCACTGATATTTATAGTGGGGATATACCTGTGAATTCCAGACAGTTCGAAAGAAACGTGGACCTCCTAGCGTGTAAGTTTAAATGTCCAGGTTACCATATTTTCCAGACTAACCCTATTTATTTGAAACCAGCTACGTTGATAATTTAGAGAAAAAATGTAAAAAGATGGAGTCTTTGTTGGCTGCTTTAACCAACTGCTCTATCAAAGATCTCGAACGAAACGATTTTCAATATGCTGGCCATGTTCAACCCACCTCGCCTCTTAACCCAACCGATTCCTCTTCCTCTTCTGACGAAGAAGACGATTTCTGTCCAGATACAAAGCCTGTCAAAGACTACGACTCGATCAAATACACTGGCCATTCATCTGCTGGCTTAAGATTATTTGATAACGATCTCTTTAAATCACAATCTTCTATTCCATGGCCAGGTAGACAGGATACTTACTTGAAGCTGATGGCTCAAGATGAACTTATGATAGTTCGTACCGAGAAAGGGAAACCAGACATGCTACTAGACGTTGGATTATCCATGCGTGCACCTCTCTTTGCTAATGATGCTTCTCGGTTCGCTCATGCTTCTGGAAGCAATGCACGAAAACCGGCTAAGCACCAGTTGGACAAAATCATTGGATTGTAAGTCTAGAGCTATATCTGCCGTTTAAAATGACTGACCTTGATTTGTTCTGTAGGTATTTTAGCCACCTTCATTCGGTCATGCCAATAGTCAACAAGAAGAGGTTTTTGGAACAATATGCAACATCGACTGGTCCGCTTTCCATTTTGATGCAAGCTGTTATTGCCCTGACATTTCGTTTTGCGGGTCAATATCTACCAGATCTGGTCATAGACGCAAATGAATTCGCTGATACCTATTTTAGAAAAGTCATGAAAAGACTACGCGATTCTATCAGATCTCGGTTATGCCACGTCCAAGCTGCTCTTTTGATGGTTCTCTATTTGGACATGGATGATGGCGATGTAGAGTCTGTTCAATGGTACACTATTGGAAATGCTATCCGAATGGCCCAAGACCTAGGCTTACATCGTTCCTGTACGAAATGGAACTTGCCTCGTTCTGAAATAGAGACCCGTCATCGCGTATTTTATGCTTGCTACATCATGGATCGTTGGATTGGCGCTCGCGCTGGAAAACCCCTCACTATTCTTGACCGAGATTTTGATACAGATATGCCTTCTCCATTCGAGATCGAGGATGATGAAGTATCGTCGCCTTCCAAAGGCCCACCTATCTATCGCTCTTTTATTGCTTTGATCAAGCTATCAGAAATACTAGGACGTGTCTTGAAAGCGTTATATGCACCTAATGCAAAAATAGCCAATACTAACGCTGGTCTGGATGATCCAACTATACTTGCAGTATTTGAAGCTCGTTTACAAAACTGGAAAAACTCGCTTGAAGAGCCTCTTGACGGAACGTATTTATCTGATCTCGATAAAAGTAAGTTGAACAGTACTGCTAGCTTATCAATATCATTAACATATTCTCTCTTCTAGTCAATTTGCAACTCTATTACTATACTATCATTATGCTTTTGTATCGACCTTTTAATCAACTTTCAGTAATAAAGTATCCCAACTTGAAATCAGTCGTTGCTGAATCAGAGAAAGCATGTACAGATGCAGCCAACAGGATATCTAAAATTGTAAATCAACGCCAATATCAAACCGAAGATCCCGCCTATTACTTTGTTTTATGTGCACCTTCTTATTATGTATACGCACTATTCCAATCGTCTCTCGTTCACTTATCAAACGCTCTACGAAACAAGAGTTCTCTGAACGTACAAAACTTGCACCAATCCATCAATATACTCAAAATGAATGAGGACGTGGGGCCTGCTCCTCGAGCTATTGAAATACTAAACATGCTGACTTCCATCAACGGTTTATATCATGACGATGCTAGTTCAACTGGAGCCCAAGACGATTCAGCCAATACAATTACAACTACATCACCAGAAAACATGGCTTACTCTACAAACTATGTTCATCAAACACACATCGATTTGAATCCAGCGCCCAAATCACAGCAATTCTTTCATAATCGATTGATGAATACAAGTATTGTAGGCGGTATTACACCTGATATTCAAACAGATATTGGGCTTGCCATGTCTCGTTCTGGTTTACCTAATCACAACCGACAATTCCAATCACGCCAACACCACCATCATCACCAGCAGCAAAGAACGCTACCCTCACAGGCAGATCAGCAAATAGATTCGTATAACCTCTCATATCCAGTTTACCCCACTACAAATCACCATCAACCCACTCATCAAGTCTCTCATCAACGCTCATTTTCGCTTGACCAACTGAACTCTACACAACATGTCTATTCACACACTAGATCCATCTCCCACGATCATTTTGACCTTTCCAATTTACACCCTGCCTCCCCCTCTGCTACCGCCGCTACTGCCAACAATAGCATGCTCAACCATCATCATAGCTATCCATCACAATTACCGCCGCCCCAAAGAAATATGATGATGCCTTCTTCTTCCTTCGCAACCCATTCGTTACCTCAAGCACCTCAAGCATATACAGCTGCTTATGATCCAAATATGAATGTATCAAACACAACTTTACCTCCATCCAGCCTAAACTGGTCCGATTGGAATGTTTATATAGGTCACCAAAACCAACACGCGTCTCCCTCTCTTCAGCATCAGCAGTCTCCTCAGCATCATCATCCTACATTTTAGAATGTATCTTTCTTGTAATTTATGTGTAGTATTACTATTATTTTTATTTTTATTTTTGTTATAATAAAACATTTGTTTTCTGTGTGCCTTTTTTTTTTTTTAAAAAAAAAAAAAAAAAAAAAAAAAAGAATCTGATTGAAGTTTCAACAGATGCAATAGTTCATTCTGAACATCGGATGCTAGTCATTTACGAGATTAAACCGAGATTGGTCGAAATCTATATTCATTATGCTTTAGTTGAAACTTGCACCAACAATCAAATTTCCAGTTAAGCTTGATTCAGCCTACATATATAAATATTCTGCGGTTAAACTTAGCAATGAACATGTCAGAAAACCTTGTTTTTAATTCAAAGTGTGCTTGGCCAATTTGGATATTGAATAGTTGGATCAAGTTTTGTTTTGGTTGACTAATATAGTGAGATGTTATATCCATTGTGATTTATAAAAGGCAATGCAATAAATGAAACATGATAAATCCATTTGTTAAGATGAGAAAGTCTTGATCATAAGAAATAGATATTTTCTTATATCTACCAGTCCCGTAATAAAGCTTACAAGTCATATTTTTCAATTCACACTATTAACAATACATGCATCTTGATAGTACGTTCAAGTGTCAAAATAATATATCATCCATTCTCATTAGGAAATTGATTCATTTGAAACTGGTTTATATATAGCTATTGGCTATGTATTAATGACAAGGTTAATAATACATAATGTACAGATTAGGATTATATTATCAAGCATGCATAGTTATATTAAGATATGTGATTTATAATATGCACTATAATATTATGAATTAATTGTCAAAAAGATAATATTAGACGCACTTTGGCGCTATCAGCCACTGTTTTGATTTATAGTACTTCTTGTCCTTGGTAGTAACTTGTTAGCCTGTATTTTGACCTTGTCATTCCTCTTGAAACACTCATCAACGCTTAAAAATACACATGTGTAGATATACAAAATATATAAGCTATTACATTGATAAAAAAAAATACATTTAGATGATCCGATCATAGCTCCGCAGTCAACTTTTATTCAGAACAATATGTACATATATACAATACAATGAAAGAAGAAACATTCATTACAGGTTTCGAAGATGCTCCAGAGCAACGTTCAGATTGAGTAACAAGTTTCGTTTTTGAATGACTGCATAATTCTCTAGTCGAATAAGAAAGAACTCGTAGATACAATCTAACAGATACCTGTAAGCGATTTTGATCATGTCCCAATAACTCGTAGACTTTAGAAACCAGAGAGGCAAAGTTTGATTAGGCCCATCTTTCCAAATTTTGCCCAGTAAAAGTAGAAGCTCTGATGTCCATTCTTCAATATCGATCGTGTTCACTGTTCTGAACGATGCGAGCTGACGATTCTGGAGCAGTTTCAAGCTTGTATATGAATTGTAAATCTTCAAATACACATCTTTATGAACAATCTTCAAGTTTTGCAAAAAGTGAAATTGAGTATCATACAAATTGGCTGAATGTATTGAATTTAAATAGTGGCAGAGCTGATCAAAAATGAGGGCGTTACTCCAACGGATATTGACCAATGGATATTCTGTAGGTATACACCGCGTGGTTTTTAAATCAAGTATTTGTCTATACTGTTGCTTGTAAAGCTGGTTCATACTATGATTTACCATTTTCCAGTCATGGTCAAGTACAAGTAAATCCAGTTTCTGTTTGTGATCTGGCGTTTTGTTATACTGATATCCATCGTAATTTTCAGTTGTAAGATGCCATAATTCTATTAGCTTATTCCACTCGATTATTTGATTTTTCAAATAGATTGCTAAGTGGTCACTAAATGCGAACGACTCGTCAACCCAATAACGCTGAACAGTTCTCGCGTCGTAGTGTTGAGAAGAAAGCCTATTGATAATCATGTCGATATTCTTGGCATGATCTGGCGTATTGACTGTTTCGTGGTTAGGGCGAGATTCAAACTGTTTGGAAAAATGCTCAGAGTGATGGAAGTAGTTGTAGGAGTCTCGAAGCATGTCTAGTAGCAACCGGAGATAGTATCGCGTTTCCAACTTGATATAGACATACAAATAGTATATGTGATGATACGTATTCTGGGCTACGCTTGTACACTGGGGACAGACAGCATCAATCCATTTTTCTGTCACAGCTATAGCTGTTCTAGCCAAAGTTTTGTGTTGACGTGTTGGTATAATGTAATCCTTGGACGATTTGAGTTGAATTCCATACTTTGTAAAGTAATCTTCAGGAGAGATTGCTAAAGCATGGGGTCTATAAGAGCATTCATTACTCTGTACAGGCAATTGAAAGAACAAATGAAGTACTAATACTAGCAATACTACTGTAATATGCATGATTCTGAAAGTAAGGAATTTTTTTTTTTTTGTAAAGTTCACTGTTTAGTTCACTGTTTAGTTCACTGTTTAGTTCACTGTTTCTGAATTTCTTTTATATGCATCAATATTCCCTGCGATACGTTATACCTTCGTGGTTTAAGTGATATTTGAATCATTCATAATTGTATAAGTGATTCAGACTTCCGAGGATCATTACGGCAGTGTTTAAATAAAATAGAAAAAGATAGAGACACCTACAGTGTTATCCTAGAAAAAAGCCATTTATTATAGCTTTTATTTATGGAAAGAGGTTGGACTTCCACTCTTCCAGAGCTTTAATCTCTACGTGACTGAATTCTTTCTTTCTAGCAAAACTAACCAATGTATTGATGGTCTTTTCATCAATGGCAGGTTTCCCGCGCAACGGCTTGTTTGGTAATGACATTTCCTTCTCTACCAGCTGATATGCCATATCCCATCCCGTTCTTCCTCTTTCGCGACACAAACATTCAATGTAAGAGTTGTAATTGTTGGTGTTAAGCTCAAAATTGACACGTTTCAGCCACGACCAGATTGGTGGTGCTCTGTATCCCAATCCATTATGGCCGCAGCTATCAAACAGGATGGAAACAGAGGTTGAATCAGGCTGCAGATAAGATGAGGGCACAGATATTGCTTGCCAGATATCCAGTACTGCGTCACCGTCACAAGTTCGATTGTAAGCATCCATTAATGCATTATATATAGCAATATCGGGATCAAGGTATAGGTCTACTTTGATTAGCTGGTGTACATGATCTAGTACGTAACGGTCGCGATATTGACCACATGCGTGAAGCATGGCGGTATAAGTGTGTACTGTAGGTTGTATTTGAAGTCGACGCATATCATTAAACATGGTCATGGCTGTGATTAGTCGTGGAGAAGAATCTTCTTCATCACTAGTGATGGTATCTTTGTTTCCTATGTTCTTTGATAAAGACGAAATCAGTGTAGAATAAAAAGTGGTGTCTAGTTGAATTGGTATCTTGACAGGCTCTTGAGCTTTACACTTTTTGTGGTGCTCTCTCAATGTTGTATATATCTCTAAAGCATCGTCTATTTGGTCATCATTGATATAAGCCAAGATGAGGTGTGTAAATGTAGCTACATCAGGTTTATTCGTTGGACTATTGCGAAATACTGTATCATAGAGCTGCTGAGCTTGTTTCGATCTTCCACTCAAAGCCAGACCGTGCATTAAAGTATTGTACGCTTTTGTATCCACGTCGAGTTTATGTCGGTACTTTTGTGTCAGTGCTACCAAATCGTCTAAATCTTTAGCAGATGCCGTCTTGACCGACGCCATGTTCATTAGACTATTCAAAATTCGAGAAGTTGGTTCAATAGAAGCGCTACACATATCTTGAAACAACTCAAGCGAGCTCTTGAGATTGTCTTTATCCGCCCCAATCAGTGTGCCGTAAGTGATGATATCCGGTTGAATCCTTGCTTTTTTTTTCATATCACCAAAGATCATGTAAGCTTTTGATGGGTTTCCGTTTTTTAGGCATACATCCAGCAGTATATTAAAAGTGATTCTATCAGGTTTTATGTGAGGGTATTTGATGTCTAATTCATAATAGAGATCCAATGCTTCATTGTAGTCGACTTTTGCAATGAAGCGAATCATATTGTTCAGTATATTCAAATCAATATCACGAGGCTTGACTTGATGAGTGAGCTGGTAATAGATATTGAGGCCTATTTGATTGTGATCCTTTGAAATGATGGCTGCATCCAACAAAGTAGAGTAAGTATATACATCAGGTTTGACGTGCTCATCAGACAGCATCCTATCATACAGCTTAAATACACTATCGAAATCCCTTTTTCGTAGTAACAGGTGCAACATGGTATTGTACGTAACAATGTCGGGTTTCACTGTCATATCGTTAAACAGTGACTGGGCTTCTTTTGCACTATTGGTACGTTTGTAACAACTGAGAAGCGTGTTGTACGTGTAGATGGTCGGCTGAAGGTCTGCTTCAGTGCGCATACGATCTACTACTTCTAGTGCTTTTTCTGGTAGTTTTTGTAAGCCATAAGCATACATGAGCGCGTGGTATTCGAAATGAGTAGGTTTTAGCTTTAAATGACTCTTCATGTCCTTGATGACTTGATTAATAAATTCAATATTGTTCGTATGTTGCTTGCCATGTCGCGCCAACATGATCAATTGGCGCAAACTGTCTCGATTAACGCGTTGTTTGGTTGATATCATGGCATTGTAGACTGATTGTGCTTGTTGAATATTGCCTTGATCGATGGCTTTCCGTAGATCGTTGGATCGTGAAGTCGATTTGATATTGCTACGGGAATGGTAGTATACATGGTGACATACTTTATTCAAAGATAATAGCCGTAGAGACAAATCAAGTTGGGATATACCGAGATTTCTCGGGATCATAGTTAAAGAATGTCGTCAAGAGAAGAAAACTGAAGTTGAAAAATTCAGACGTTTATTGACCACTCGTTATATAAGAACAGTCCCTAGCACTTGAACAGTGAAATTATTAGATATATAACAGTTATAGCATGATGATTCAATTAGAGCATTACCAACTTCAATCAAGCGAATAGAAAAAGTGTCAAGCTATCATAATTATGGCGCCCGTCAAAATCAGTTAGCATAGGCTATCCTAGAAATAAAATTTGGTCCAGTTTTTTCACAACCATGAAATGACGATACGCAATATTAGCTTTAATAATAATATCTATGAAGATTGCGATGGCCTATCTGACGGTATAAAAAGCATTTAGGGCTTTGTCTAGTTGATAATTATTGTTGATAAAAGTCGAACTGAAGGGTTTTTAAGAAATATGCTCATAACTCGCGTATTCCAGGTCCAAAAAATAAAACATGCATGAAGCCCATCGAAACTATAGATCATGCCTTGCAGATACAATCTTCTTGCTTCACAAAATTAAACCTAGAACATGTATGAATATACAAGTCCAAATGTATACCATCTTGCAATATTTATCCGAACACTCCCTTTTTCAATGGCTTCACATCTATGAACTAATCCTGGTTTAATGTTGTATTTGATTATCCTTATGCACTCAGAATTAATTTACATTTGCTAAACCTACTGATTCACTGGTCTGCAATTAACATACTATATTATTTAGGGGCTGGCAATGAGTTATATAGATTGTCTATAAACAAAATCCATAGATTTATAGATTTCTCAACTGATCTCGGCTTAATTTTGTATCTGATTAATGGTATATGTCTAGAATGGGCTGCCTTATCTATTAAAACCATCGATTAAGCAATATATCAAATAATCTACGATGTTACTAATGATCAACAGTGAATTGCACGCCCTTCCTACTGCGATAATTAATCATTTCTATATAGCTTTGGAGATTTTGATCAAATGCCACACCAAATTAGTAGACCATGGTCAGAATGATGAGTTTTTGCATCCTTTAGAGTTCTTAATTAGCGAAAATAGAGAAAAAGTATGATGATCGGCATTAGGTTATATACATTTCCTGTAGATATTCAAACTGTCTGGATTAACAATGCTTCTAGTTATGTATTGATTCAGACATACACTACTCTATTAGATATGTCAAGTGTAAAATGTCGCAGTTCTTTGGCCATGGCGTCTATAACATTTCAGGCACCATCCGTATTTTGGGATGAAGTTGATGCCCTTTCAAATTGAAACTCCACTCCACTCCAGCTTTTGCTCCTGCCGTTTCATTGGATTTTTGACGTTTTTGTTTTCTTCCTATCAAGGCCAAAAAGTGTTTGCACGATTTAGAAAGTTTACAAGGAACCAAGCAGTACAACGCAATTTGTCTTATTGGTCTTTTAACAACAACGATATGAACGTTCTCATTTACAATGGCAATGGTACTTCAGCCAACGCCGTCAAACAAACTTATACGACACTCAAAGCCATATTAGGCCATGCCTACGATGTGATGAAAGTCGATGCTACGACACTCAAAGACGAACCCTGGCAAGAGACATGTAGTCTGTTTGTTATGCCTGGTGGACGCGATAGTCCTTATTGTGACGATCTCAATGGACCTGCTAATGCCAAAATCCGCGAGTTCGTGCAGGGTGGTGGTCGCTACTTGGGATTCTGTGCTGGCGCATATTATGCCTCCAACGAAATTGAGTTTGAAAAGGGTTCTGCTATCCAAGTCGTTGGTCAGCGTGAACTAGGGTTCTTCCCAGGCCTCAGTCGCGGTACAATGTTCCCTGGATTTGTATACAATAGCGAAAAGGGTGCAAGATCGGTTTCTATTAGGTTAAACGAATCACAAAAGTCCATCAAGACATATTATAACGGTGGCGGCTATTTTGTTCATGCTGACAAATATGACAATGTCAAGGTGATATGCACCTACCAAGACCGTGGATTAGCGCCGGAAACTGAGCCTGCTGCTGGTGTACATTGTCAAGTAGGAAAAGGCACTGCTGTTCTGTTTGGCGTGCATCCCGAATATGATATCAGTCTCGTTGATCTATCTGAGAATGAGAACAAAAACGAGATTTTGAAGGAGTTGATGGCTTCATTACCTCTTTGCCGCGATTTGTTAAGCCAATCGCTATCAGCAATGGGTCTAAATACCTTACAAAATGCAAACAAGGTACCTGATTTGACACCCGTGTATCTATCTACTGTGTCTGGTGATTTATTGCAAGCTATTACGCAAAAGCTATCGGTTGAAGTCAATGATAGCTCTCTTTTGACAGATTCCAATGACAGCTTTTATATCGCACCCATTGAGAAAAACTGCGCGCTTTCGGAGATGTTACAGAACTTGTCTTTAGAGCGAGAGTCTGAGGACAAATCTCCTGTACTCAAGATCTTATTCCCGACATTGACCAACAAAGACACACCACAAGTTCCTGAAAGGTCTCTAACACCCCTGTTTGATTTGCAATTGTATTTTGACGCCTTGTTAGCGCGAAGGAAGCAAGAATGGGGTGGTGGATCGTGGTATCGCATCGGAAATGCCATGTTGTATTCTGAAGTGATTACAAGTACACAAACTATTCTAGACAAGTAGGTCGTATTTTGTGTTTCCTCAGAGTAGATACTAAACTGCGAATAGGAATTACAATTTCGCTCAAGCTTTACCAAGTGGTCTTGTGTGCTTGGCTACTAACCAAATTGCAGGAAGAGGTAAGAAACAACGTGTCTCTGCCAAAGTATAGAAAGATCTGATAAAGATTTGTCATTAGGCCGAGGCCGTAATAGCTGGGTATCACAAGCTGGAGCATTGCAGTTTAGCTTTATTGTCCGCCATAGTCTTCAATTTACCAAATCACCTGTTGTATTCATTCAGTATATCATTGCCCTGGCTATTGTCGAAAGTATTCGTATGCGTCCTGGTTATGAAAATGTGCCACTAAGACTGAAATGGCCCAATGATATCTATGCCGATTTACCTAATGAAGGGTTAAAGAAAGTAGGTGGGTTGTTGGTGAATTCAAGCTTTATACGGGACGAGTTTCTATTAGTCATTGGATGCGGTGTCAACTTGAATAATCCTCATCCGACAGTTTCTATCAATGATGTGATTGAAAAGCATGATCCCAAGCTGAAAAGATTGGATAAAGAGGAAGTGCTAGCCCACGCTCTGGTTACATTTGAAAAGTATTATATGGAATTCTGTGAAAAGGGAATGGGACCATGGTTTTTGAACAAGTATTATAGTCGATGGCTACATAGGTAACATAAGTTTTTTTTTATATTATGAACTCCTCTTCCTTACCTCCCCGCTCTTATTGTTAATAGCGACAAGCTGGTAACTCTAACGACTCATAATGATGAAAAGGCCAAGATTGTTGGTATTACAAGCGATTATGGCATGCTGGAGGCCGTCAGCGTTAACGATCCTAAAAAGAGGTTTACACTTCAACCAGATGGTAACAGCTTCGATATGTTGAAAGGCTTGATCATCAAGAAGGCCTAAATGAGCCGGTCTGCCAGTAGTTCGCCGGTTTTCTCTAATATCATTAATTAAAATAAACTAATCCAGCAATAGACCGAGAGAAACCGATTATTGATTTTGGTTGACTTGCTCTCTGTTTTTTTTAAGAAAAAAAAAAAGCTATCTGACTCAATTCTGGCAATGAGTTGTTTGAAACCAATAGATGAAAGTAACCAATACCTGTTACTTTTGTTTTAGAGCCAGCCGTAGCACTCTGTTGAACAAACCCCCCTCTGTTTCGCGCACAGCTGACTCGAAAAAGAACATAAAAGCCATTCTTTTTCTTCGCCGGCTTTCTTTTTCTCTTTTCCTTTTCTATTACTTCCTTATAAAGCTTCAAAAATGTCTGAAACTGTGATGCCACCTCACCCTGGTCTTGATACTCTTACCAACATCGATGAATTAAAGCATCTTTGCCCTGCCTTTTCAAAGGGTTGCCCTTACGCTGCCCTTGAAGAAGTCGATTCTATTGCTATGAGCCATGGTGAACTTTCCCGCTGGTAAATTTGACTTTGAACGCGCGAAGAAAAAAAAACTGTTTACTAATTCATTTTCTTTCTATGATAGCCCTGCATTTAAAGAAGGTAAACAGGTTTTAAACACTCGAGATCTCGAAAAAAAAAACTGACCTCTCTGGTTTCAAACAGGCTGCCCTTTTTCTACCAAGTCTGAAAAAGAGATTGTAGATTTAATGGCACAGATCCCCAAGGACCATCCTACTCTCAATATGAGAGGTAAATGCTGTTGATGATTGATTATTTACGAGCAAACATACTCATCTTGCATAATACTTAGAACTCCCCTCTTGCGATGAAGGCGTTGTCCTTGTAAAGATGTTGAATAAGTTCCTTGACAAGTCTCAGTTGGAGGCTCTTTTCGATATCAAAGACGAGACACCTGTTGATGACCTCAAGGTCGAGGAACCTGAATATCTTGAAGATCCTCAACTTGCTTCTGCTATGCGCGAAGGCACCAAGGTTGTACATAGAGCTGCTGAAACCAGTATCTTTACCAAGTAAGTTTTGCTATCATTCTTTCACTGAAAAAAAGGGGGACAGCGGCTAATAAACGGTTTTGTATCAAGGCGATTCCTTAAGGGCGATATCAATGGCGATGAATACGGTCGTTATATCAATTCTCTTTATTTTGTCTACAAGTAAGCATGACACTTGAATACCTTTTTTGTTATATGCTTTAGCTGATCGTTTCGTTTAGATATATGGAAGAATTGCTTGAACAGCACAAAGAACATCACGTCGTCAAGATCATTCACTTCCCTCATGAACTTAACCGTAAAGAATCACTCATCCAGGATCTCGAGTTCTTCTATGGCCAAGACCGTGTTGCCGATCTCATCGATCCCAAAAATATGACACCAGCCGTACAAAAGTACGTACAAGCCATGAAAGATGCTTGTGAAAAGAGCCCTGCACTCTTAATTGCTCACAGTTACTCTCGTTACTTGGGTGACTTGAGTGGCGGTCAGATCTTGGCTAAGCGACTCAAGAAACACGTCTTAAAGTTGGACGAAAACGACAGTACCTGGGATACTACCAATGGTCTTAATTTTTACAACTTTCAAAACTTGGGCAACCAAGCTGATTTCAAGAACTTTTATCGTGAGCGCTTGAATGCTGCTAAAGTGGATGAAAAGACTCGCGATCTGATTGTTGCAGAAGCCGTGCAGTCATTTGAATTGAATATCGATTTATTTGACGAAATTCAAGCACTTTCAGAAGCTGGTCAGCTCGCACCTTCTTTGATTCAAACACAAGTAGAAGAGGAAGAGGAAATTGTCGAATTAAAGGAAGAAATCATCGAAGTCCAAGTGACTGAAAGAGAAGTAAAGAAGCCACATCATCACCATCACCATCACAGCAAAAAGAGAACCAATTGGATTGGTATAGTTACTGTAGGCGTTGCTGCTATTGCCATTGGTGCTGCTGTTTACCAGCGCTATTACAGCCAAAAGAAATAAGCCTGTATATTTCTTTGTATTTACTTATACTACTATGTAATTCCTTACACCCACCACTTATTTATTTATTGAACAATTTTTTATCTTTTTTGAAATCTTGTACTGACAAACTTTTTGCATATACTACTTTATCTTTTATGTAATTCTCATACTTTTGAAAATTGTAATAAACAACAGTTTTGCGAACGCAATAAAGATTCCAACAGATGCAACGGTTCATTTTGAACATGGAACAATACAATCGAAACATTTTGAAGGGATGGGTTGAGAGATCTATAAATTGTTAAAAATTAGATCATTTAAATGCATTTCATTTGCATATTAACTACTAAAGAGTATAGCTAGCATATTAATTTATATTATGGTTGAACAATAATTTTAATAAAAGTAATAGTTTATTACGAGCATATACTTGTTTGATGTGATATTGTAGTTACCGAGATTGGTTCAGAGATCTATTGATTATAAGTTTTCTATATGCAATGAGATGCACACAATGCACACTCAATTATAATATAATGATAGCACTTTGATCGGATAGTGATCGCAATAGCTGAAGTAGTTCATTTTCAATAAGAGCTTATTTAGATGCGACATTGAACTATAATAATTTGAGAAATGTTATAATGAAATAAGTTGATCTCTGAAAAAAAATTGTAAAGGAATAACCCTAGGTCCAAATTTCCAAAAACTATCCTTGGTGTAAGAAGACAACCTTATGGAGGCTTATACTATTAAAGATACAGGGTGTGGCTACAATTTATTGTATATAACACGCTCTAAAATTCTTAGTAATGCCTTTTTTTTATTATCCATATCTAATCACTTTCTCAATTGAAGAAAATTCCCTTGATATACTTTACACCGTTATATGTGCAATTAAATTCCCCATAACCTTATATATATATCAGCCACCAAGAATCGAGGACACTTCTAGCGTTGGGTTTTTTTTGCATCACTTTGTTGATGATATTAAACAGTGCTCTAAAAGCATACTTTAATCTGACTTTGTTGCATTAAACCAAAATATATAACTTTCCATAGAAGTTTGTAGGGTACAATGACTATATTTATGCAGAAGTTCAACAAGGCAGATTTAAGGGTGACACTATATGTTCTGTTTGATTTTTTCTAGTGCTTCCCTTCGGCAATAATGACTGTTAATATGCCCTTGATCTCCACAAACATTTGGACATGTCACATCAATGCTTGAAAAAACGATAGAGTGGCACAAACTAGCATATGTCGGTGCATACTGAAGCTCTCAAAAGATAATAGCAATGAATAATAACAACCAGTACGGTAGGAAGTATTTAAGAAGCTATTGTTAATATAGACGTACAACTTACATGAACACCGGCGTGTACATATAAATCTCATTTAAAGATCTCGCAGTTTTGAAATTGGCGTTATATTGATTACGATAAACAGTAATTGCTGTTCTGGATTCCAGCTATACGGGTCTGACGATTGCCAAGTCTCCAGCTTTACGCGCCAGATAGTATTCTGGTAAATGAACAAGTACATTAGAGGAACTTTTTTAGCCAGTAAGTAAACAACCAAATATTATGAGCAGATATCTTTATATAGTTCTCCATCATGAGCAAGCATTGTAAGTATAGTTGTACAAAGAGATTGATTTCATTGTAAATCCAGATCATGATTGCTTTGTCCTAGTATTCCAAAAGCCAGTTGCATATCAACATCAGAACTATGCATAATATCTTTAGCTTTTTTTTAAGCGGCTATCTCTAACAGGGTTCTCTGGGAGAAAGAACGCTTCGAAGGAAGCTACACCTCCTGAAAAAAAAGGCGTGCATTGATTCAATTACGTGGATTACAAACGTGCTTGATCCCGATTTCGAAGAATGCGTCTGCTAAAGCAGTTATCCTTGTAATATTTTGAGTACACAATGTACTTAAAATGGTTTCTACGCTCACTGAACAAAGAATCATCTTTGTGATCAGTCCTGATGAAAAAATAAAAAAGCTAGTTTTATTTGGTGTAGATCCATTAAACACGAAGACCAAAATACCAATAAAGCCCCACCAAAGCCAAGGTGAAAGTAGCAGGCAAAAGATCGAGTTGAACAATAAAATAAATCCATACAGTAGCTAATCCAGGTGCTCTCATCATTTGTCCAAGCGAAGGAGAATGGCGCAAGGTATACATTAAAAACGACCCTACCAGTGTCGAGCCGATAGCCATCAGAATTTGAGCAGATCTGTTGGATTTGTATCGATTGGTTAAATAGATGAACGGTGCTAGGGCTATAAAATAGTATGGATATATAAGTATAAACATGCTTTCTCATAGTAGTATACCATTTACCTGGTGCTGATTTAACACACTTTACAACTATGCCTGCATAGTCCCAGGGCTCAGTATATTGCACCTTGACTGTAACATCAAACGTGGCCATCAAGAACCCAAAGGGAATACTTAAAAATATAGCTTGCCAAATATACTCGGCTGTTGAAGCTTGCTTTTTGACCATGAGCTCAGCTTCTCTCTTTTTCACTTTTTGCATTAGACCCGTTTGATCAATCAAGCGTAATTTCTCGTCGTCGGGTATACCATCATTGGATTGCGAGGGTATTTTGTTGATGAGAGGAGGATGCTTGGCTTTTCCTTTGAAATCAGAAGGTTTGATGCCACCAGATGGTTGTTTTTGAGTCATTATTACTGTGAAAAAGAACAGAATCAATAATAGTTTTTCATTATTTCTGCAATCATTTTGGTTGATGGCTGGCGCGTTTTAGGCATGGAGTTTCAATTTAATTAGTGAGGTCTACAAACAACTCCTGTTCCAATAGCTTAATTTACAAAAACTTTAATGATTGTATGTGATATGAATGGTGTGTCAGAGGGGGAATATCAAGTTGAATATATAATAACGTCATGGTAGATAGTAAGGTAGAATATAGATATGTATAATATAAATAAGTAATAGTAATGAAAGTAAGTTAGCCGAGACTTTTTAGCTGTAATAAATGATAGTTTGTCTAGAGGTTATTAAATAGTGTTGGAAGGAAAGTGATTGGATAGAGAGTGCAAATAAATAGATAAAAGGGGGGTTTTGGGTTCTATGATGAATGAGAAGTAATAATACGTTGTAGTTCCTATGATGAATGCGTTAGTTTATTCGCTTTCACTCATCAATTAAAAGAAAGCTTACCTTTTCCAAATCATCAAGACTTGATAAACTCTTTCCAGTATCTTTTTCAACAAAGAGTCGATTATGACTCAGTTGATGCGGTGTAGCGTTTGTCTTATTTGCAGTATCATAAGCGTCTAAATATTGAGTACCGTATTTCACCAAGGTAGCCATTTCCTCTCCAGAGATTGGCACATTGCCTTGTTTTTGCTGTGGCTGTTTTCGCTCAGGCATTATTTTTTGTAATACAAGCGTGTTTGGAAATTTCATCAAAGAATACTGCGTTTTTTTATCGTTGAGTGCTGTACTTCTTAGTAGTCCATGCGGTAAATGGATATCGACGCCGCCTTCGTTACGCGACACAGACATGGGTGAAGGAAAATTAGGGTTAGCATTTTCTTTTTTGACGGGTTGTGTGTTGGGTTCAAAGGCTTCCAGCGCCGCATCCACACGTTTGAGAATGGCTTCAGTATTACTATCTAGACGTGTCATCACTGGATGATGTGAGTAAGAAAGCCGTTGTTTTTCAGGAAAAACCTTACTAGTTGAAGGAGTAGAACCTATAGCCGGCATTCTTATAGCTGAAGAAGTAGTAGAAGAGGAAGAAGTAGAAGATGAAAGAGATACAGGGCGTTCATCGTTAGCAAGTTGATTGGAAAAGTTGTGAAGTACAAAGAATTTCTCGGCAGCCTTGTCTTTTAAGTCGTGTAACACGTCTGATAGCCTTTGATTCGACTTTAATAGCGTTTCTACGAAAGAATAAGTACTTATTTGAATGTGTTTTGTATAATCTACCTTTGCCATCCGCATTTAAGATTAATCTATACTGATGTGGTTGATCCAGATCAGAAATGATGTGAAATTTGACCAGCGCAGTAGAAGTAAGATCTGAAATAGAAATGCTAGCAGGAATAGCAATCAGCTTGTCTATTCTTTCCATTTCAACAGTTTTATTATGCTTTTTCTTGGTGAATCGAAGCGTAGTCATCTTTTTGATCGCATTCATCTTTTCAGGTACTGGCGCTGGTGAATTGGTCATTAATGATACTTTAATGTGCACTTGTCCGTTCTTATCATTAACACGTTTGATTCGCTTATGCATTAAGAATTGAAGTGATTGATCTGCCATTGATGATCTCTTCTTCTTTTTCTTTTTTGTGCTCATATCAGACATAGTAAGCTGTCTAAACTGAGTCAATGAAGGCATAGGTGTAGTAAGATGAGCAGTCAATGATTCGTGAATAGCGTAGGGTTTATCTTGAGGATCGAGCGTAATTTCATCTCCATCTCGCGTTTTGACAGTTAAATAGTATTCGATACAACTATTTTTGCCATGGTAGCGGCCATGCTTGGTTTCAATTTGGGATATATGAAACTTTTCTAGCGCATTATGCAGTAATTCTTCAACACTGGTATTCTCAGTAACACGTACAGAATAGTACGAAGCACCGACATCAACATTACCAGCAAAGACACGCAATACCTTTTGATTGACTGGGACCTCTTCAGCACGTGATGTTTGTTGAACCGGGTCTATTGTTGCTGCTTCTGTTGCATGATTGTTATGGACTTCTTCATCAGAAGGCACCAATGGCTTATCATCATCATCATCTTCTTGTTCTTGCTCTTCATCTTTAATGGATTTTTGGTCTTGATCAATATCATCATCGTCCTCCAGCATTTCCTCGTCCCATACTTGATACTCTTCCTCTTCAATATCATCTTCATTTTCTCCTGTAATTATAACGTGTAATTGCACATTCAATGAAGTAGACAAAACAACCTTTTTCTTCTTTGTCTTAGTAGGGACTGGATCATTGATATAATGTGCAGCTTGTTCAAGTGAAGTTAACTAAAGGGAATTAGTCTTTGTTAACTCATTTTATTATTCTCAATTACCTCCACGTTTCTATGCTTATTTAGTCGAGCCAGTCGTTCAAAAGGTGTTTCGATATTCTCTGCTGGAATATAACCTACTTCAGACGTTTTCAAATCTCGAATGAGCCACCAATAGGAATTGGAATCATCCAATAATGTAAGTGCATCTCCCTTCTTTACTGAAGCTTGTCCGTCCACTGTGGCTTCAAATGTATGAAGCGTGTAGACTAGATCAAAATTGATATTCTCATCAGGTATACTCGGTGAAGAAGTAAAATCAGATCCATCCTCTTCGACCAATTCTTCTTCCTCTTCGTCTTCTTCGTCATCCTCTGCGTCATCCTCGTCATCCTCTTCGTCTTCTTCGATAAGTCTTTGTTGTTGTATAGGTTTATTAACTGAGTTAGTATCTTGGTCACTATCTTCTTCTCGAATGGCCATCTCGGGAGAAGGTGTCCATTTCCTTTGCAATCGATCTTGAGTATTGATTGTTAAATTCCTCGACATTGCAATAGAGCAATTAATATAATAAAAAGAAAAGAAAAGACAAAATTGATTAGGGGAAAAGAAAAGGGGCTGAACGTTTTATGTTTCTTAAATATTTATAATGACGAAAATCTAGGAAACACAAAGCATTATTTTCTCGGCTTGAATGTGCTTAGTACCAGAGGAGAGGGAACCCTTCTTTTTTTCTAGTCCATCCACTCTTGGTCTGTTAAATTAAATTAATCATTCTTTGTGTAGCCCTATTACTGAAAGTTGTTGCGGATACTCTAGTGAACTGTATAGCGTATACTCGATAAAACATATCAATTAACTGCATGAATGCCATATTAACCGTCTCATCATTAAAAAAGCCATCCATAGCAACCATACATCCGTTCTTAGCAACTGTACCTGGTTTTCCTTGGTAATCAGCTCAGGAACTCCGATCAAAATGCCATGCAACTGGATCCGAGGCACCAAGTCATTCAGAGCGTCCGAAACGCAATCCTATTTGGATGAAGGTCATCCCTTGAACTTGACAGTTGACTTCAATTACAAGTATACTGGTGATTAATTAACTTCTCTCTATATCATCTAATATTCGGCTGACTGTGGATATACTTTTACGCTATATTGCTTTTGATTAGGCAATAGTGAATCGAAGCATTTGAATAACTAGGGTACAAATCGACAAATGTGTGCAAATAGCTGATGGAAACAAAAGGATTAGAGTGAAACTAACATATCACTAGATGAAGCAATTTGTTTCCAACATGAATTATGAATCAGATGCAACGTTTGGTCGGGAATTTTGTGAGGTGACTTGAGCTAAATATCGGTGTTTCGCTTCTCGTTCATTTTCGAAGTCTAGGCCAAAAAAAAAAAAAAAAAAAAAAAAAAAAAAAAAAAAGAAAGAAAGAAAGAAAGAAAGAAAGAGAGAGAGAGAAACTAGGACATAAAAGCCAAAGTAAGCAAAGCTACATTTTGTGTATTTAACAAAATGCGTAGAAAATGATCTTTCAATAACACAAATTCTATAAACATATTAAATAACACTTTGTTTATCAAATTTGGCTTTACATATGTTTTGATAACCAAAACAGCATCTCAGTTTGTTGGTGATCTAATATATTTCTGCCGAGGGGTTGCTTAGTGTATCTTATTTTCAATTCCTGTTCATCAACAAAATTAACCTGTTTGTTAATCAAGTATAGTGAACTAATCGATAGGTAAGATTTCGTCTGATCTTGGACAAATGTCGCATCCAATTAATAGTCCTTACTCCATGAGACGGGTAGTTCCTTGGCAAGTCTATAATACAACAGATTTGTGTCTTTGTTTTTTTTTCATACGACTTGCAAAATATACATAAAACAAAGCTCAATATGCTAAACTCGCTGCATTAAGAAGCACTACTAGACCCTGATTTCACCGTAGTCTGTACTACTGCATACAATACAAATTCCTATTAGGTATATATATATATATGATTAGTAGCACATGTTAAGAATGAACCGCAGCACAATGATTGTATCATTCTGTTGATTATCAACTAATACTGCTATATTGAGAGTATTGCTAATTCAAAAGCACTAAATCGAATACTAGCAGATCCTTACTTGAAATGAAGGTACATCTCAAAAAAAGAAAAAAAAATTGTTTTTTCTAGCTTGAGCACATAATTATTAAAAAAAGATATACAATTGATGCTTTAATTTATATAATAATGACGAGCCAATAATCAAAGAAAAAAAATGCTGAAGATGCTATATAAATATAATAATAATAATAATAATAATAATAATACTAATGGTAATGGTAGCAAAGTACCCAAGGATTAACCATTCATTGAAACCGCTGTAGGTGATGAAGCAGTCGAATTGGCAGTCGAAGATGTCGAAGCAACGCGAAAGTTTGAAAACATGGTTTCAATAAAAGGTATCAGCTTGGGTCGTCTTCTTGCCATACTCACTAGTTCCTGCTCGTACGGCATAAAGCATACATGACTGTTAGGATTACGAGATAACACCTTTAATAGCTGAGCTGCTACTAACGCAACACCTTGGATATCAGAATTATCCGTAAATCCTAATAGATGAGAGTTCTTGACGTGCGAAGTGAGTTCGCTGGTGTCTTGAAATACATTATTTTGATCACAATCCATCCACATATAGTTGCTGTTACTGTTGTTACTGTTAACTGATGAAGGTATATGATCATGTAGAATATGACTTTGTAATAGTTGCTCATCATTGAAACTTTGGGAACAGTTGGTCCATTGACACATCAATTCAGACCCTATTAACAGGAGTCAATGAGTCCATACATATATGATAAAATTGTGACTTACCATCTTGAAGAATACACATTTTGACCTGTAATCCTCGTATTGTGGTGCCCTCTAATATAGCACCTTGTCTTGGTGATCCATCAAGGGACCCAGTAGCAATTGGGAAAGCAATCTTGAGCACAGTATAAAACTCTTTCATGCGTAACGCTTTTTCATGTCCAAATCGCATTTCATATAACAAATACATATCATCCAAGGACAATTCACTGCTAGCATGAGAGAGTTCAAACTTGTCTTTTAGCCAACCTAAACAACGGTAGGGTTCGTCCAGCTGCTGATAGGAGCTCAAGTTAGGAACGCAAGGTACACTGCCATGATGCTGGTGCGCGAAAAACAAATCACTGGAATGCGAAAGTTGAGGTGAAGGTGTACTATCTTGTTGCACTAACATTGGACGAAAGTATTTACAAGGTGTCATTAGCAAAGATACCATGATGCCAATATCAGCACCATCATGCATAGATAATAGATGCTGACCAAACGAAATAGACTGGCAACTGTATTGATAAAGATATTCAAGACTGACTCCAATCAATTCTTCATCATTTGCAATGAGGAATTGAGTGATGCGATTGGCTACTTGATTGGATGTGGGTAACAGATAGTGTAGGTTGGAGGCAGACGATGATGCTAGCATGGTGAGGATACGAATAGATCCTAGAATAACTGACCTTTCATTGGCATTCATTAATAGATTATTGAGACATCCAATAATAGAATCAAACGGCCCTAAATCGACAAACGGCGTCATGTTTTCCAAGATATCTATGCAATGACTATAATGGGAAGAGTTGGACATCACAAGACATTTGATCAGCATCTGCTTGAAATCAGCACTAGCAGCAAAAACGCGCGTATTGGATTCAATAAACGAAAAGTTGCGCATGATATGAAGGATCTTGAGAATCACCGTGTGTGATATTGTATCGCCTGGCTTAGCGAACAGTGTATCTTGTAAGCATGCATCTGCTTTTTGAAGTAGACCTTCCAATAATGCTGGATTCTCGACGAGTAGTAGCTTTTGTGGATACTCATAAGATATAGTAACAATGTGATTCAAAGCCCATTCTACATCAGACTGCTTATTGGACTGTAACGCTGGAACCACTCTTCTCTTTGTATTTTCATCAAACTGGCTGCCTATTTTATTTATTAGTAAATCAAAATACATATTCTAACAATGTTACCTGTTACACAGTCCCGGTCACCATCTGATTCGATAGAGTGAACATGTTTGAATGGTTGGGTACGATGGTGTCGCTCAGAGATCTCGCATTGGTCATTCGAAGTGATCAGATTAAAAGGTAAAGTAGATGCGATGGATATATTCTTTGGTTGGTTTGGCAGAATAAGCGTCTCGTGGATGGGTGCTGCTGCTATTTAAGGCAAAATTAAGACATGCAATCTACATAATAAACTATAACTATATACCATGATCAAAATGCTGGTGGTTTCGTTTACACTTTTTATAAGTCTTTCCAGCAAGTGTAGAAGCTTTGTGAGCTTCGGGCCCTTTCAGTTCCTCTGGAGGCACCCATTCTTTACGCCAAATTTGTTCTTCTTCCCAACCAAGCTATCCAAACAATTAGATCAATAGTAGATTTAGCAAATGTATATATTTACCAAGTTTCGGATATAAAGACCCTTTAATATATAAGCAGAGTTTGTACATGTAGCAGGAAATTCAAAAACGGCACCTATCTGTTTCCAGCTTCGTTTTTTGGTTACCTATGAAAAAAATGTTAATGTGTGTACATTGCTGTAATAAATCCCTTTATTTACTTGATCGAAACCGCCAGCAGCAACGACCTCTTTATACAGCTTATAAAGATCTATCTTTTTCCCTCCTAGTACTGGTTCTGAGAGTAAAGTTGTACTATATAAACAAAAATAAAAATAAAACAAGTGTCAGTCTCTAGTTACTTTTGGGGGTTGTTTTTTTTCTTACCCTTTTCTACCATGAAAAGCCTTTAACTCGTCGATAAAGCAAACATAATCGTCTGTTCTCTCGATAACGTCGGTAACTATCTTAGACATAAGAAGCTAGGACTCTTTTAGCATTCAAATTTCAAAGGTAAGTAATGTAACAGAACGTAATTGTAAACCCCAAAAGAAACTGAAAAAAAACAGTTCCTATTTCCCTGTTCTTTTATCAAATACTAGACGCCGCTGAACTCAAAGGCAATCCTTTTTAAGAGCCGCCTACACGCAATTCGTAGATATAAACTGTGTAGCCAGAGATTAAGGAACGTCAGCATGTTTTAGCTGGTCAGTGCAAAATAGGATTTTGATATACTATAAAATAACGTTCTAAAAGCCATCTAGTTGAACTGTAAAACATACCTTCTAGTATAGTTTTCACGTTTAGTTTTGATCCAAATCTTACAATCTTTCCACCCTCAATTGGTTACTTTACCAAAAAAAAATTGGTCATTTTTTTAAAGTTAATTTAGTCCCCTCTTTGGAGTCAACTTGGTCACTTCTTTGGAATTCAATCGGTTGCCTTCTCAAAGTTGGATTGGTCACTTTTTCATAACTGTTTTATTTGAATCTGGCAGTAATAAGAGTGATTCAGCAATTCTGGCACGTTGTCAAATCTAAAGTTAGGTGTCATTCTTCAGAAGATATAGAAACTGGGACTACAAGAGTCGTTGGAGCCTGTGAGACCGTCTCCCCTTAAGCACCCTCCAAACTTCATTTAACAAACTTTTAGACAATTTGATAACCGTTAAACGAAACATCAATTTAACTTGGGTCAATCGCTCCTATTATTGCCAGATTCAAATAAAACAGTTATGAAAGAGTGACCAATTCAACTTCGAGAAGGCAACCGATTGAATTCCAAAGAAGTGACCAAGTTGACTCCAAAGAGGGGACTAAATTAACTTTAAAAAAATGGCCAATTTTTTTGGTAAAGTAACCAATTGAGGGTGGAAAGACTGTACACTCCCCACACGTGGAGACAAATGGTGCGACACTGTATTAAACTAACCAGCTATAGTTATGCTCCATGATATGACTTTTTAACCTAGGTACACTTGATATTTACCTTCAGGGCCCTTCATCTACTTTGACGTCTATTTAGATAGTTTATTCAAGACCTGCTGTCTCAGATCAAAAGATCAAAAGATGCTACCCATCTGGTTTTTTGTTGCTCGATATGGAAAAAAACACCTTATTGGCCCTGATTAGCTTGCTCTCAGTTCGAAAAACGTTAGATATTATTGTTTTTAAGAGGAGTTTTCATATTAACTAATCTTTATTGAATATCTAGGAAATAATGTTTAAATAGTATATATATAAACCCTCCAGGCTCAAGTGACGACTATTTCTGCTACATCTATCAAAAATGAAATGTTTAGATAAAAGCAGGGTGCATTCACTGATTTAAATTGCACATTAAATAGAGCAATACAAGTTGTACTTCTTATCAAGATGCAAGATAAAAATAAAATAAAATATACAGTAGACTAATCGACCAAGTTCCTCACCCTTGTCTATCCAAAGACACCCAGAAAGGGATACACACGTTAATGGCTTTTTTTTTGTATCGCAAAACCGATGCGTATTTTATTTTATTTTGACAAGTAATATGCATATTTTTGTGTGATATTTACATGGATCGTTGAGCCAATGTAACAGAAAGGAATTCGAGCGCTTCATCAACTTCGGCAGGGCTTGTTACTAGCTTAGCATGTGCAATATAGGAATCAGGACGAACAACCAGTACCACACTAGGCGCTTTTCCGCTACTAGGAAGAAAAGGATACAATCCCACACGATTTGTGACAGAAATAGTCAAATCAATCCTTTCCTCGCTGTAAAAGGACTCTTCGGCAATTGTACGTTCATCCTTACTTACAAATTTTGGGAATTGACCGCTTAAATGGCAATGCCAAGCAGATTCGATTACTAAACGTCGAACTGGATAAATAGCCGTACTCTTCCAAAAACATTCAATCATATCAATATTAGGGGAGGTTCCAGAAAAGCAAGTGCCCACGAAGAGAACAGTATACTGGTCACAGCCAACTAGTATTTCTCCAAGACTCAATCGCTCAATCCTCTTTTTAGAGTAAGGAATGATGCTTTTTCTAAGGACACCAGTGTCTGGTAGGTAGTCTCCAACTTTGATCAAACCTTTATCAGATGTTCCCAAAATATTTGATTTAGGGTCGATGGTAACGAATTGCTATATGGATGCTCAAAACATTAGAAAATATAGATATGCAGATATATATATGATATAGGCTTACTTGCATAATGAATTTGAATAAGTAATGTCTTATCTGCGGTAACATTAAACCAAAAGAAACTAGCGTGGCTCTTATGTTACTGACAAATTCGCTTCCCATTAACGCTGTCTGTGTAGCATTACTAGTGAATTGGATCGTACTTTTGGCCATAGGTACTCTCTACAGATTGTAATTCATTACAAAGAACTCTTATTCTCTGCAACTTTTAATTTGAGGTTACCTCCCGGTCATAGGACTCTAAGAGCTTTTCGGGATCAGCAGCTATGCCTTTCAGGACATCAGACATTTTCCATGCGAGATTATCGGCTAGTTCTATGGTTTAGAATTCTATATATTTAATTGGCAAAAAAAAAGAGTGTTTACCATCTTGTAAGCCTAAATTCATGCCTTGCCCACCAACAGGCGAATGACAGTGAGCAGAATCTATACATAAATATGCTCAATGCCTAGACATAATACCTAGTAAGTAGACTTGCCTCCAATAAGAAAAGCTCTCTCTTTTCTAAACCCGTTTGCTATTCTTTCATTAATTTTGAAAAAAGCGGACCATATCAAGTTGCTTCCTTCTAATTTGATAGGCGCTGTCAATTCATCCATCCATCCCTGGATATATTCAAGATCAGGGGGATCTTCACGACGAGATCTGTCTTCCGATCTTTGACTCTGTTTTGCCTGCTTGTTGGTATACGCTTCAATATTACCAAACACACGGAAAACTTGAGAATCATCTTTAGTTGTTTTGTGAAAAGGATTAATGCGAACCATTCCCATGATCTCTATGCATGACACACTCAACAAGTTAATACTGGGTAGAGTTTGGTTTAAACAAATAGCCTACTTGTGCCTTTTGTGAAAGCATTCATCTTTTCTACCAACTTCTCAATATAGTCTCCACGAACAGTTAAATCAGCCAAAACAAACTTGGTAGGTAATGCAACGCCATCATACGTCCATTCTGGGTGACATTTCCTTACGCGCGAATGAGATCCATCAGCGCCAACAATATATTTTGATTCAATTGTTTTCTCCTCTTGAGTGATATTATCACGAACAATAGATTTAACACCAGTGGCATCCTGTGTATAAGATACTAGTTCAGTAGCCCAATTGATTCTACAGTTCGTTTCTTGCTCTAGTCTTTTATAGATCACATCTTCTGTTTTTCCTTGCATTAGAATAGTAAGATGCTGAAAATGTGTATCACCGCATGCATCAATATACCCAATCTACGCGAATTATAATTAGATAGAGCTGGAGTCATGTACATTAGCATACATTACCTTGGTGCCGCTTCGAAAAATCTGCATACCACTCGCAACATATGACTCGGAAAGAATATCAGAAGCTAATCCTCTTCTCTCCAATGTCTCCAAGGTGCGAGAAGTAATTAAGATAGCCCTACTCTGGTCGGTTGGAGAAGGCTTAGGATCAACACAGTATACAGTATGACCTCGTAAAGCCATTTGGTATGTAAAGAATAAACCAACAGGTCCTGCACCACTAACAAGAATATCGACTTGTGTTGTTGTCATTGTTATCTACTTTGATTCAAAAGAAAAAAAAAATAACTTGTCATAGTTAGTGAGAATTTTTTTATTATTATTTTCAGCTGGCGTTTGTTCGCATGACTTGAAGTATTATATCAGCCAATCTTAAACATGAGCACTCTAACTAACTTGCTGCTTGTTTCATTTTTATGCTTACATATTAATAACATATTGGATATATCGACGTCGCAAGATTTCCTTTTTTGTAATATATAGAACTTGAAAAGTCGAGTTTTTTTTTTTTTTTTTTTTTTTTACTTTTGTTACACTTTGCATAGTAGTGAGTAACTAGACGATGGGGGCTGCACAAGCTGGGTATTCCGTTGAACCTTCTTTTAATCTCGACATTTTGTAAAGTGTGATTAGTGCTTTCAGATTTAGTGTGAGATTGGTTGGTTAGATTCTTAGGCGTGTAGTTAGGGTTACCTGCTACACATATATTTTTGGGATCAAACACCTTCTTACTTTCTCATAGCTGACTATGCTAATTGAAGCTGCAATAGTTTTAAGAACCGAAAAGAGTCATTGCATACGTTTATTTTGACGCAATAACGAGGGATAGCAATATACAATAATATTTACAATTTTAATTCCTTCTTTCTGGCCATAACATTCGTATCATTCTGCATTTTTATACTGTCTTTCAAGCCAGAATTCATAATTGCAGGAATCTTCAAACGTGATGATGCAGTTGATGAAATAATTGATATCCTGTAAAATTGTGCTGTTTCTGTTAAACCATGCTGATTGTATGTCCATTTTCAAATTATTGACATGCTCGTACTTGACATTGCTTTTGATTAGTTTTTGGAAAGGGCTATCAACATGATTTTTCTTTCTTTCTTTCAATGTTCTACTCTTTGCCAATTCTAATGACTGCTCCAGGAAGAAAATATGTCTCTTGACCATATTTCTAAGCGCTTCGATCAACCCAACTTCAGAAGCTAATCTTTTCAAAGGCATTTCTCTACTTTTAGTATGTGTCATACTGTTCTCGATGTTTCTCTTCATAAGTCATCATCAGATATTTAATAATTTTTTTAGAGGGGCTGATTTCTATTATAGTATCACTTTTTTTTGGCATTATTTCTCAATTCTTTGGGTGTTTATCTCCATGTGTGAAGCAATCAATTGACACAAGCAAACGACAGTCTATCTCTAATCATTTATGTTTCTGTACATTTGAGACATTAGCCCAACATATTGTAATATGTCTTTAGATGTTATTTTTTCTATAAAAAAGATACAGAGACAAAGAGGCGCATTTTGTTTCTTAATAGTTCTCAAGTTTTCACTTGACGTTTCAAGTTGTGATAAAAAAAAATGAGCATCCTTTGGGTTTTCAAGTATGCTTAATACTTACGTTCCCTCTATATCACAATTGAAAAAAAAATGAATGTTAGTATAATGTATTTATATGAGTATTCCATTCATACATATGTACCGTTTAGAACTCATAATTTGCTTTACTCGAGTGAAAATAAGTAACAATATGTGGTTTGACACCTCGAGCAGTTGTTTTCTTCAAATACTGGCTATTTACTGTAATTTTGCGATTTTTTTTTATATTATTTTGTGAGCCGAATTCAAAATTTTAGGCCTAAGGGCTGTACCTTGGGATCATTCTGAAACTGGGTGATTATTGACAGCTCAGTATTCCTCAACCAGTCTCGGTTTAATGTCGCAGTTGATAAACATTTCATACTGAGATCGAGACGCATTACTATTAAAAGCTCTATTTCGTTGAAATGCAATCGATAGATTGCATTTCTCAATTAACTGTGAATTGCATGTTATTTCATTTGATCTTGAATTGTAACATCAATAGATGATCTTGGCCCAATATCGCATTTAATTAACCCCCTATACCCAAAGTGAGCTGCTACATCTATTAAAGCTTTTTTACTACTGGATCACAATGAGATAGCATATTTGTTAACGATGAACAGTCTCCATTTCTTACATGAAGCATTTCATTGTGGAGTATAAGGCTGGACATTGGATAATCGAACCCTGACTAATCCTGGTGATACAAAACTAAAAGAAAGCAAAAAGTAAAGCAGCATTGAGGTTGTACAGATATCTTTTGTTTGCTATACAAAGTCCAGCGAGAATTTAATTCTTTTAGTATATATGTGTAATGGTGAGTAGGAAACAAATTAGATTATTCACGTTTTAAAAGAAGAGGATCTGATGCGTCTTTTGATTTTAACTTTTGTCTTACGTAGGCTGTAGTTTAAATACAACATTCGGTAACAGGGTTGTACTAGATAATCACGCAACGAGAAACTCTTAAAACAAATAAAGAGATGATCTTTAAACTAAATACTTCGGGACAATGGCTCAATAAAAAAAAGCCATTTCATTTTTTTATTTTTTCAGTGCAAGATGAAACACTTGTTTGATAAATAGATTAATGTGAAAGGAATTAAATAAAAAATGATAGAGAGTAAATAATGTAGTGTTATATATACTTTGTTAACGTGATATCATGCCAAAGTACATAATAAATAAATAAGTTTTTTTTGTTAGTTATAAAGCACTTAGAGGGCCAAGTAACCAGCACTGGCGATCATTGCGAGAGCGAAACCACCGATAGGCAACTTGTTGGCAGCATTAGGGTTTTGAGTGTCCTTGGAGGCATTGGCACCAGCAGCGTTAGGATTCTGAGCGTCCTTGGAGGTATTGGAACCTGCAGCATTAGGGTTTTGAGCGTCCTTGGAGGCATTGGCATCAGTAGCATTGGGATTTTGAGTGTCCTTGGAGGTATTGGTACCAGCAGCGTCGGAGGTTTTAGCATCGGGAGCTGTACCATTGTTAGAAGGGCTAGGGACAACAGGTGCACCAGTATGGATGGGGACATAGGTGGTGCCAGAAGCAGGAGGAGTGGGGATGGGAAGAGTGCTAGCCGAAGTAGTAGTAGCAGCGGGAGGAGTAGCAGGCTCAGCACCACAAACATCATCCTTGTGAGCACTATACCAACCACAAGCACCAGCGAATTCATTGATGAATAACTCTTGAGGGTCATTAGTACATCTGGTCATACACATGCCAGCCTTGGTCATGAAAGCCATGTATTCGGATGTACCCTTGGTACACATGAGTTTGAGAGAGTCAAGGAATTTGGGAGAAGTGTGATCCATGGTCCAACCAGGAACGAAATCTTGACCAGCCATCTAAGTATCTAAGCGATTAGACACTTTTTGTTATGTATTATTGTTGATATACTTACGACATTACAGTTGGTAAAACATTCACCAGAGCCAGGAACATTGTAACTGGGGTTACAGTTTTGGGCAGAAACAGCAGCGACAGCAGCAGCAATAGTGGCAATGGTAAGAGTGGAACGCATCTTTAAAACTATGTGTAGATAAAAGTGTAGAGAACTGGAATAAGAGACAGTAAAGAAATTCAAAACTATTTAAGCAATTTTTTTTAAATATTCTAGACAGTCCCCGGATGAACTTGAGAATTGCCTTTCTGTACTTTTGTTCCTTTTTCTATAGGAAAAAAAAATGGTGTGAGACCATTGTTTAACTAGAGAAATAGGCTAGATCATAGTTTGTGGAGCGGATAATTGCGGATTATCCCACCGCGCTCCTCCTCTATCACATATTGACAATTGGCTCTCAGTTTGTAATAGTAAAGTTAATTTTTTTTTTTTTTGAACAGTTCCACCAAAACTGTATTACCCTGTTTTATCAGATCGTGCCACAGAATTGAAATCAGATATCTTTCTTGTTTGTAAGAACATAGATTATCTATTTGGGTACAAAATATCCATATGCTAAACAAGAAGAACCTTGAAAAACAAGTCAGTAACTGATGTTCTTTTTATTATTACAATTGTTCGAATGAGTGAATAGAAAAAAGTTTGATCAGTTTACTGATTATAAATAAAGTTTATACAGTAGTAAACTGCTTGTAAAAAAAAAAAACTGGAACATAAAGGAAATCAAGGTATCTCCGCATATATAGCACGAGTTCAGTTTCCTAGTTCACACAGTGAAGCACAGAGAAGAGCGAGAACTTTCCCTTGTCGTAGTACCAATTGAGCCTGTTCCCAATCTGATAAGATTTCAAATCATCAAAGAAACACAGAAAGCGGGATTTGGTTTTCGTTTTGCATCTGATAAAACCTTCATCGCCGGTAGAACGGTTGGACTTTCTGCGCGCTCTTTATATCTATTTGCCTTTATACTTGTTCTTTTATTTCTCTTTTTTTATTTTTTTATTTGAACAATTGCTTGGATTCGTTAGTATATAAAAAAGCATTTCTGTACCTTTGCTTTTTCTTTTTTTTTCCAGATCAAATAATACATTATATAAATGAATAACGATTCAACTTACCCTCTGGGCGAAAAGGATCAATCTAGTATTGTGACTGTAAATGATTCTTCATTGAAGCAAATCGATGATAAACCAGCTCGTAAATTCATGTGGTGGATTCCTCTTCAAAGCCATGTCCATCCTTTGCAATTTTTTGCCTTTATTGTGGCAGTGTTCAATGCACTTGCCTTAATTGTGTACATTGCCGCTACTCAAAACCAAATTATAATAGGTATTCTCTCTATTACTACAAATACGGGTGATATCACGGGTTCTCTTGCTCTCTATGCTGAAATTATTGCTTTGTTCGGTGTAATTATGTGGTCTATGGCTTCTGACCGTATTGGCCGTCGAGGTGTAATGTCCATGTCAACCTTTTTGATGGGTACAGCTGTTGTATGCTATCCTCAAGTCAAAAACGTTTACCCTCATATGCTTGTTTTGAAGCTTCTATTCTCAGTTGGTTCTTCTGGAGCTACTGCTATGATGGTGGCTATGATGATGGAAGTAGCTAAAGGAAAAGGCGGTCTCGTATCTGGTTGTATTGGCATTGCTTCTGGTCTTGGTGCTACTTTTGCTGCTCTTTGTCTCTTCATGGCTCCCGCCTATCTTTCTATGACCTATAGGGGCGGAAACCGAGGTTTGACTTACTCTCATACTGCTATCGGTGGTTCTTCTATGGTTCTTTCTATCATTCTTTTCTTCTGCATGCCCAAAGATTCATGTACCCGTCCCCCTGTCAACCATCTGAAGGGCTGGTTTATCAAGTTGTACAAAGGTATTAAAGCTGGCAAGGAGCCTCGTATTGCCTTAGGTTATGCTTCCAGTTTCTTTGCTCGTGCTGATGAAATCATCATCACCAACTTTTTGTCTCTCTGGGTTGCTAAATATTACGTTGAAGCAGGCAAATGTACAGCCGGTGGTACTTGTCTCTATGCATTAGCTTCATCTTCTACATTGTCTGGTTATTCTCAATTAGTTGCCCTTGCTTCCACTGGCTTCTTTTCTGTTGCTTCCGAGTACATCCCCAAGGAGTGGGCTGTCATGGTTGCTGGTGCAGTAGGTGCTGCAGGTTGTATTCCTTTTGCCTTTTCTATTGATCCCACTAGTAAACTATCTCTTGGTTTTGTTATCTTGATTGCCATTGGTCAATATGGTATGATCATTTCTGGTATGGCTATGGTTGCTGGTGATCACGTTGATAGAAATGATAATGCTGCTATTTCTGCTACCTACTCCTTTATTGGTGCTGTTGGTATTATCATTGTCTCCAAAGTTGGTGGTGTTCTCTTTGATGTATGGATGAAGGGTGCTCCATTCTTACTGTTGGGTATTGGCCATCTCTTAATCTTTGTGATGTCTATCGCCGTTTATCTCCATCGCTTTTTTGTTGAAAGAAAAGAAAAGAAGAGGCTCTTACTCCAAGAAACTGTTCCAACCTATATTCCCAGCAACTAAACACTTTATATCTATTATGTATATTTCACTGTCTCTTTATTTATTTTGCTACCTTTGTGATGCTCCATTATATTATTTATTTATTATCCTTTCATTATCGAAAGCCAACCTTTAATCGCTTTAGCTTTACTAATCTCTTTCATTAATAATCTTTTTTTTTTCACCTTGCACTTTAAAGTATACTATACTCTTATAGCATATTTGTATCTTAACTAAAACAAGCCAAAAAAAAATAGACAATCTGGATTGTCTGATCATTGGACTTGTTTTCATAACACAGCTTGCACTTTTCCATACATACAAAACAAAACTTTAAAAGAAATAAAGCTATACTTGGTTTGAAGTAACAATAATCGCCTCATTTTTTTATGTGTAGATCTTGATAGCAGTTGACGGCTTTCTTATCAGATTCTTCTATTTAATGATCGCAGAGTCTCGATTGCGTATGATTAGTCTTACTGTGTAATTCATTGTGTAATGTGGTACTTTTGTTGTGTTGCGATATTCTCTTCATCTAGTCTACTTCAAGTGTATCATATGATATACAGTGCACAACTAGAAAAAAAAATACATGCAATTATAATGTACAAGTTCGTTACTGTATGTATCTTGTATTTGTTGCGTATGGTATACCAATTCAGATCCCAAGTCAGACTTTTTAAGATTATACAAAAGCGCATCGCGCACAGAAAGGGTTGCATTGTATAGTATATAGTTGTGATAACTTGACACATGTTTTAGGATCTTGAATATGGAACCTAAAGTCCCTTTTGTAAGCCCACTTTATTTGGTCCGCTTATTCGGGCAGATCCACGTTATACAGTGCGCTGTAATAATAGTTTAACAATAGCTTAGTGTCACATCTATAAGAAATTCATCGCTTGTTTTAACATTACAATACACTAGTAATAGAGTATACAAGAGTGCGTAATTTACAACAGCAAGAATACTTCGAATTATCAAGGCTAGAGCTGGGCTTATGCCATAATCTTCGAATGTATCATCCAAGATATGGGGAGCCGCTCCAAATCATGTTAAATTGGCTGTCATACTATCATCAGATGCATGCAATTGATGTAGAGAGAGCTTAATTATAGAAATCATGTACATATAAGATTATCAATACAGGCATGTCTTCTTTATGCAACTGCTTTTTAATAGTCTGGATAAAAATCAGTAGTGTAGTAAAGCGATATTACACAACACTGTCTTACAAGTCCTTTCAGTTCCTCCAAGTTTCGGTGGAGCATTTGAGATGTCTTGGCGCAAGAGTCATTTTCTTGGTTTCAAGATCTCCCTCTTCGTGCAATTGCCAAAAACAGGGTAGTGTTTCTTCCAAGTAATACCAATGAATAACCAGAATTATATAGCAATTGCAGCTGTTGTATTTACCAGACAGGTTATCATTTTCTAATGTAATACCTTGCATAATCCACCATCAATATTTAAATAGAACTTAGGACCATAATCTGTAAAAAAAAACAAGTGTTGTTATCAATCTTCTAGTTCAGTCAATGATAGTTTAACGGGAAGAATTAAATATACTGAAAGTGGTTAGGACAGTTTAGAAACCCAAGATTCTATTTTCTGCTGATGAAGCCTTCACACTCACTCTTTGGTGAGCAAAACATGGCCTGATATGACCAAGGCTGTAGGGTGTATTTTTTTTTCTTCAGCGCAATTAAGGGGCTTATAAGGTGCTTCGATTTATAGACATTTGATATATATATCAATTATTAATGAACTAAATGATCTGTTTCTATAAAGAATATACCAGGGTATAAACGTCCCAAAGAGCGCTTCCGCGCCATTGGCGTCGCACAAGGCTATTTTCAGTAATCAGGACCCTGTAGTAACTGATCATATTTCAATCGCTCATAAACATATTGGTATCTTATAGACGTTCATTGAATGAAAGTACAGTGTAGGGCTTATAGTACTGAAAAGTGTTGAGATTAATGCTGGTTTTTTTAAGTAGTTTGAGAAAAGGAGATTTCTACTATCTTGCTCTTCAAATACAGTGTACTGCCAACGCTGCACCAGTCGATCTATTGTTGTTGGTGTATCTTATTTCGTATCATGGGGCAAGCTCTTGACTTAATTATACTTTTCATAATCACAGTTCCACGTTAAATACTTGTATTTCTGGCATAATGCTACTGACGGGGAACCTTTTTATATTAATGTATTGTTATAGGATAGTAGCTGCTATAAGATTATTTCAAGAGCCAAGAAATCAACTCTGCAATAAAGCATTTATGACACAAGTATACACAATAACAATCAGAAATAATCTATAGTCTAGATATGCTAAGCTTGGATCATTTGCAAAGCTATTCTTGAACTATACACCGACTATTATAGATAACTGATCGACTTTTTCGACTTTCTCGTTACAGCCTAATACTCTTCAGGTCATCCTCCGAATAGATTATATAATAAAGCACATATATAGCTAGATAGTTCATTATTTTCCAACAACAGCTTCAAAGAATATTCATTTATTTTAAACATATCTCGCGAATACTAAGAGAAACTAAATTAGTAATGAATGAGTGTTAATTAATAGGATTGCGTAAACTTAAGATTCCATCAAATGCAATAGCTCATTCTTAATATAGACTGTTGATCTGGCATTCAACCGAGATCGGCCGAGAGATTTATCAATAATAAAACATGTGCAATTTATTACTAACCATGATCAAATGTAATATATTCACTATACTGAAGCTGAAGAAAATACTCTAATATAATAACCAGCTCTTTCTGAGCAATGGTGTTTAATAATTGAATACGACACTTAACTTCGGTGGGGTAGAGTACTCGTTTCAATTTGCGTGCAATATACACCAAGTTTCTAGCTGTAACCATAAAACTACAATCATACATAACTCATTATGCATGTAATCTTGAAGCTCCAGAACCTGATAAATTTTGTTTATCTGTCTTTATTGCTTTTCGGATTATGCACGTTTTCTAAGCGAATAAAAAGAAAAAACTTTATGTAAACGTTCTACCACCCGCTAAATAGTATAGGCTCAATGCATTTTCAGTAAAATAACAATCCTAGTAAATAATAAAGTTCATTTTGTTTGTACTCTAGTAATATGGATGCAGCATAATAGAATCGTTGATGTTAAAAAGGCTGAGAAATTTGGAATGGCTCTATCTTAGAGCCGAATTTCAACAGTAATATTTTTGCTTTGTAGAGCAAGCATATGGTATTTGTGAGATGTAGTACTTTAATATATTTGCAAGTATACAAAATATATTTTTATTGGACATTATTGTATATAAAACATTCGAGTCATGGCTACATTATAAAACAAAAAAAAAAGTTCGAAATAGTCTTTCACCAATGACATCTCAATCTTTTGAAATAAATAACAAACAATCTTTATATGATGTGATGCAGAATCAAAATTAACGCAAATTTAATTAACACATATTATATACCGGCAATCCTTTGCCATTAAAAACGAATCAAAGTTCACAATAAAAAGTGCACAGGATTCTGAACTAGCCTGCAAAATCAATATAATCGCTATTCGCCCATATCAACTGAATATACTTCATAGCAGTAGCACTAGTGGCGATGTACCTTGATAACCGATTTGGATGTATTAAATACAGGGTATATAATGCAACTTTGCATCTTACAGATCAGTGTATATATTGATATCTTGTTTATTATATTAAAGCAGACCATTATTTCGTGTAGCTCAGTTACCACGTGCTTGTCTAACAAAACGTAGCAATGCTTTTATATTCTTTATGACTCTATGGTAATTTAAATCTTTGGTAGTGGCCTGTCAGTTCATTTTTGTATTACTAAAGTTCCTCTTAGAGTTACAATAACACTTAATAGGTGAAAATGATATAGATGAGTATAGAAATGCGCAGATGAATACTAATAATATTATTTGAAATTCAAAAAAAGAACACAGGCCCAGAGTTATGGTGCATAGCTGTAAGCTACCTATAACGAAGCAATGTTGAAAAAACTGTACCTCTTTCAATGTATGAAAAGAGCCAATGTCATAGATAGAGCGCAATATCACGCTAGATCTCTGTATCTTGATGTAAATGATACTTATAAGTACATTTCATCTACCACGTTATTATAAATAATTGTATGGTATCATTCTTTTATTTTTCATCAGTGTGAAATGCGCCTTTTGATACAGCACGAGGACTTCTAGATCTGGTTGAAACTTTGGATAACCTATCCACATTGGTTGTGATTGGGATCTTTTTTACTGTGTCCTTACTGAATCACAAGCGAATGGATTTATGCATTAGTAGTGAGGTTTTATTATGTATTTAAAAGATATGATAATACTAAAAGAACAGCAAAATGAAGCTACATTGGGATTCGACGATCAATTGTCTAGTGGTATCGTTATTTTTTTTTCTTTTTTTTTTCTGTTGAGTCTTGCAGAATGACGAATTATTGGCAATACGCGTATATATATATATATAAAAAAAAAAAAAATAATAGGAAAAGGAAAAATAAAAATATAAAACAGGTAGTGACTTAGGCGGCCGGCGCACTGTGGCCAATGATCAGTCCACCATATATCAAGTCCTCTTCATTGATAGTAGCAAGAGACGAATTACTTCCAGGGGATAGTAAGCACTCTCTCACTATTAATAACCTCAGTCTTTCGTGAGAATTGCGACAGCCAGCTAAAAATGATTTTTAATATAAAAAAGTAACAGAAAGTAATATTGGGCTTACCTAAAGCAGCACGTTCAAACCATAATGAAGCTCGACGAAGGTCTACTTCACAGCCTAAGCCCTTTTCATAACAGTCGCCCAGATGATGTTGAGCAGAAATATGATCATTTTCAGCAGCTCTCTTGAATAGTTCGAAAGCAGCTTTCAAGTCTTGTTCTACGCCGATGCCACCTTGCAAGTGTAAACCTAGTTTGTCTAGAGCGCGAGCGTGGTTTTGTAGACTTGCTTTACGATACCATTCAACTGCTTTACGATCATTTTTTTCTACACCTATTCCATTGGCATAGCAAAAGCCTAGGTTGCACTGAGCCCATGGGTTATTTTGTTTTGCACTCTTGTGATACCAATAAACTGCACGAGCCGCGTCCTTCTTTAGGCCAATCCCTTCTTCGTAACAGAAACCCAGCGAGTTTTGAGCCAATGCATTTCCTTGTTCTGCACTGCGTTTGAACCATTTCACGGCTTCCACTTCGTTTTTGGGTACTCCAATACCGTTACGATAACAATAACCCAACGAAAGTTGTGCAGGTGGATGATTTTCTTCTGCACTAAGGTAGTACCAAAAGACAGATTCTTGCTCATTTTTAGTAACTCCAATGCCATTTTGATAACAGTAGCCCAATGAATGATAGGCAAAGATGTTTCCTCGTTCTGCAGATCGCTTATACCATTTCACAGCTAATTCCTCATCTCTTTCAACACCAATTCCATTTTGATAACAGAAGCCGAGATTATGTTGAGCTCTTGCATGTCCTTGAAGAGCGGCTTTCTTGTAATAAAATGCACCAGCAGCATCATCTTTCTCAACACCTATACCATTCTGGAAACAGTAACCGAGATTACATTCAGCCCAAGGATAGCCTTGCTTGGCAGATAGCTTATACCAAAAAGTTGCCTTTTCGAAATCTTGCTCCACCCCTATACCATCTTCGTAACAATAACCGAGTGAGTTTTGAGCAAAAGCATTGCCTTGCTCTGCAGCGAGCTTGTAATATTTTACAGCCTCGTGAACATCTCTCTCAACTCCGATTCCATCTTCATAGCAATATCCGATGTTGTAAATAGCAACAGTTTCACCTTGACTAGCAGCAAGACGATACCACTTAATAGCTGTTTGCTCATCTTTTTCGACACCAAAGCCTTCGCCGTAGCAATAGCCAAGAATACCTTGGCCTCTGGCATTGCCTTGGTCAGCACTGGCTTTATACCAGCGAAAAGCAGCGTGTTCATCTTTAGGTACAGATATTCCGTCATGATAACAGACACCTAAAACATATTGAGCAGCAGGATGATTATTGATTGTAGCTGCTTCAACAATCCATTGTATAGCATTTGGTTTGTGACGAATACGGTCAGTCCATTCCTCTGCTTCAGTTCGATCAATCTTGACGTTGGGCCGGCCATATTTTCTCAGGAACGCTAAACGAGCCATGCTCAGCCCATCGTTTTTTTTCGCAGCAGTCAAATAGTAATGTTCTGATTGTACAAAGTCTGTTTCAACGCCCATACCGAACTCGTAACAGAAGCCAAGTACGCCTTCTGCTTTGGCGTTGCCTAGCGCTGCAGCTTTCATAAAGTAAGCAATAGCTAGCTTTTGAGACTTTTGATACCCATTTCTTCCAAACAAGTAATTGTTTCCTCTTTTAAACAAGTGACTGGAAGATGAGTTATCTAATACACTGCTAACTGTTTCGTCGATAGTCGAACAAGTATCAGATGGTAAACTTAAAGTGGAAGTACGAAAGTGATGTTGTGGCTGTCTTTTCTTATGTTGATTGAACTTTGATAATACTGATTTCGACCTTGAAAATATACTGGAAAGATGAATAGAAGAAGGCATATTGTTATAACATAAAAGAAAAGAAAAGGAAAAAGAACTTGAAGACGAGCCTAAAAAAAGGACTATTTATAACAAATTGCTTTGTACCCCTCTTCTATTTTACCTTAATTAAAACAGTGATCTACCCGTTCCTATTCGATGATGACGATCTGGGCCTTATTTTCATGGTAATTAACACGGTTCTTTTGATTCAATTAAAATAGACCTACTTCTTTGTGGGTAATACTCTATATATTCTTTACATTGCTATGTATCGCCTTGCACTGGCTTTAGCTAATTGATTTAGTTTTACCGAGACGTAACTGTAGCCAATTGAATCTGACTTTCTTTGACTGAGATCAGAATTAACAAATAATAGAACTTTCTGTGAACTAGGCTATTGTTTCTTTGTCTCAAAGGTACACACGTATCTGGTCGATTGTTAAAGACATCCTCCAAAAATCTCACCCAAAGATGTATATAAAACCAAGTAATAAATATCACACACACACACACACAAGACAATTAAAAGCAAAATGTAATACAGCCGAAAATTAAGTAATTCCATTTTTTTTTAAACTACCAAATCCAGTTTATTAAGATCATGTCTAGATAACTATGCCAGCTTTTGAAATCTTGACTGAAATGTATTTGTTTGTTTTGTATTTTTCTGCAGCTGTTCCTTTCCTTTCGCGAGTATTAACCATAGGACCTCGTTATCTGTATATACGCTTTATGTTTTAACTGAAATAACCGACAGGGCTTAGATGCCAGCTTCGTATTACAGTTAATTTGCGAACCATTCTGCGAGTGTCGCTTCAACATTCATCACAATAAAAAGAACCTTAAAACACGCATGGCTGATTACTAGTAGCAAATGTAAACAATAGATTCATTGCACTAGATACAATTGCGACCTCGATAAATGAAACAGCTTCTTTTGAAAATGGATTACTCCTCGAATAGAGCACTTGACTGACACTTGCCAAAGGATCTACTGTCAATAATCAGTTTTCGTTTTACCATAAATCATGACGAAATATGATAGCTTCATTGAACTACCATTGGAAAAAGGAATTTAACAGAATGTATAGCTCGCTCTGAAGGATCTCCAATAGTCAAATGCGATATTAATGGATCAGGACCGATCGAGAGATCTTTAAATCATTTGAACTACTATAGTTAAAATATATGTACTTAGTTACAAGTCATTAATGTATATTGTGCCCATAGTATATAAGTTGCAGTCGTTTATTCTAAACATGTATGAGTCATTTGATCCGACATTAAACTAGGATCGGTCGAGAATGTGATGGGACAACAGGATGATTTATGAGGTGCACTCCCGTTGGACTATTTATCAAATCCCGATAAAAATTCAGTATTTATTTTTGAATATAATATTTTCATTACATAATACTGAAGTTATGGTTAAATACATAAAACGTTCAAAAAATCAACTTTTATTAAATAAATTCTGTGAGCTTAAAGAAATAGCAAGCTGCATTTACACCGTACAATATGATATTCAAATCTATATCAAATGTTTTTAATTAAAAAGAAAATCAAGGTTTAACCGTTGACTACCAATCATGATCCGGAATATTCCAGGGTACACTTAATGGGACACCTTTGCTCTTTTATTGGTAGATGATGAACTAACTGGTAATTTCTTCTGAAACTCAACACAAAACCACAGGTTTTTTTTTAATATAACCTTTAATGGCCAGCAACTGCTGATGGTCAAGTAATGTTTTAATAAAATTAGTGTCAAGGCTTTTTATAATAAATTTTTATTAATCTAATAAAATTGGTGTATATTTGAATATCGTATTGTACGGTGTAAATGCAGCTTGCTATTTCTTTAAGCTCACAGAATTTATTTAATAAAAGTTGATTTTTTGAACGTTTTATGTATTTAACCATAACTTCAGTATTATGTAATGAAAATATTATATTCAAAAATAAATACTGAATTTTTATCGGGATTTGATAAATAGTCCAACAGGAGTGTACCTCATAAATCATCCTGTTGTCCCATCTCCACATTCTCAACCCACCTTGATCCAATAATGTCACGTTTACTTATTGATCCATGCTCAGAATGGGTAGATGCATTTACCGAATTTATTGTTAAACTATTTAATGATTTTTATACCATGTTTTCTAATCTTTCAATGCATAATTATCATATGTATTTCAGTATCATGATGCTTATTTACCTCTAGAATAATACCGAAATAGGTTGATTTGAATGTGGTATTTTGAGAGCCCATTCGGAGTTGGTCCAAAGTTTGCTATTAAGTTCTGTCAAACTTACTTCCAAAGTACAGTAGGAGCACTAACGTCTGGCAAAACGACAAAGTGTTTATCCAAAACCATGATATATTCTCTTAGACTGAAGTTTTGACAGATAAGCTAACCAAGTAGATTCAGGTACAAATATTAAACCTTGCTCAGATTTAGACATAGATCAATCAAAATGTTTGAGAATTTCGCGTCTGGACTACCAAGTTATCTACTTCAGCTAATCCAAACACAATATGGATAACATAAAGAGTAATACTTCGCTTATCTCAATATGTAAAGAGTGAAATAATACATGGCATATAATGAATATCCATGTGAAAGTACTAATGAAAAAATAATCATAGGGACCAAAATAAAAAAGCATATCTACACTACAACAGAAACGAAAACAATGCAGGCAATCTTCTTGAACTCCATGCTGAACAGAGTTGCAGGAAGCTCATACAGTTCAATATTTGTGGCTTCCCATACAATGAACTTGTCTTAAGCCTTCTTATCTTTCTCCAACATCCTCATTGTGCTCTTCGAAATTCGCTATTTGGAAACTATCCATTCTTTAACGGTTAATGAAACACTCACTCTTAGGTATCACCGCCCTCACTTGGAACAGCGCCTGCCTAGTGAAATATGAAAGCACAGTCATATGAATGTTACATCCAACTAAAAAAGCTGTCATTAACATTTTTTATACACTTTAGTATACTTGGCTACATTGATGGTTTTCTGGTGCATTTTTATTTATGCTTGAACAATGGTTTCATTGGCCACCATCTTATGTTACAAATTTTCATGCATGATACACTCCTGACAAAAAGCTTTAAAATCATAATATTATAGGTATCATATCGTTGAACCGAGGTAATGTTACCAAATCCAGAATATATAGATACATATAAAGCTACGTACATTCTATGTGACACATTTATTGTTGTAGTAACATACTAAAATGAGAAAAAGTCTATATATCTTGAGATTGTAGCAGCTCTTCATCTCTATATCCAGTATTTTTTTTTAGTCTCTTACAAAGCATGCACTATTTGGAAGAGTATTCAAAAATATATATTTATTAATCTTCCAAGGCCCAAAGTTGTATATATGAAGATTTATAATATATGTTCATTGGTTAGCAGAAAAATTTTAGACTGTGTCCTAGAACTTTCTAAATGCAGTTTAGAAATTGGCATAGCTTATTCATTGAGGTGAGTGATTTCGATTGATTATGGTCAAATGCTATAGATGATTAGTATTCCATGTTCATAATGAGCTGCTGTACCTTCTACCACTTCATTTTGAATGAAATTTTTGATGTATATTTCATCAATGATCGTTGAAACTCAACATTGGTATTTTCTTTATATTGATTAGTCAGTTCGTGTTTCTTTGGTTTAGCGATATATAGGGGTAAAATGCTCTTACATATCGTTGCCGTACATGAAGTAAGGACTTTAGACTGGAAATAGGGGCTCTAAACAAGAAAGTATATACGAAATAAACATCACCCACCAAAGCAAAGGCCGGTAATGTATCGTTTTTTTTTTTTGTAAACTAAAGCTTAAGCATCCAGTGTATTTCTCTCGATAAAACAGTTCAGTTCCAAGTAGTTTTTATTCATTGTTCCAACTTTCCCTCATCTCCTTCTTCTACTTTAATACTTAAAGCGTCCATAATCTTTTCCAACATTCGATTGCCTCCCAAACTTTGAATTTCTTCTCTTGCTTCCGTTTCTAACACCTGTAAGAATTGACGACAATAAGCAAATGTGTTGGTCTTTTCCAAGAGCTGTAAAGCAAACTGCTTGAGCTCCGGAGAATTACTACGCTGCTTCAAAATGTTTAATAATTGTCGGTTGGTGGGATCGGTACGAATTGAGTGAATAATGGGGAATGAGAATTTGCCTTCTGTCAAGTCTTCACAAAAACCTTTATTATCAGCATACTGTAGAAAGTGTCAATATTAAAAAAAACATGATCAATTAATAATGGGCTCACCTGTTTGGATTGCAAGTTCATATAATCGTCTCTCACTTGAAAGTGAATACCAATCTTGCTAACAAGCCCAGTGTAATCACTACAGTAGAAAAAAAAATGAGCATAATGTGAAATATATTGAAGGGAAGAATTTACATTTTAGATTGACTAGCGGCTTGCATGAGTTTTACAGCTAATCTTAAAAGACCACCCGTTTCTAGTAGATATTTAATAAATGAAAAAAAAAAGACGTGCCGTATCACTCTATCTAATACTTACTGTCATTCACCATGTTGAGGAATTCTTGTTCGGTAGGACATGTCAAAGTATCACGCCAAAACAATTCCATTCCTAATAGAAAAGATCATCAGTCATAGATCATCATGCAAGGTTCCTTATGTTTGCATAATTACCTTGGCCTCTGTGCAAATTGATCAACTCCTCTATACTGTACATTAGTATGCATGCTTTGTTTGTAAACGGTTAGACAAACCTGTGTAAATGGTAATCATTTCTGCATTGTTGAGTTTGGTGATTTCCGACAATGCAAGAAAGTAGACATAGTTGGCACAGTTGATCGTCTGAGGAGTACCATAGATATGGTGCGCAGCAGGAACACCGCGACGAAGCACAGAGTCATCTTCAACATCATCAATCCTGTAAAAGGTGAGTGATCTATATCGAGCAAAGACATTGGACTTACAATAAACTGGCACTATGAAGCATTTCAATGACACGCGTAATCACAACCAAATCCTCTTTGGGTACTTGCAACCAGGCATCAAAGGCTTCAATCATTTTTGCACGAACGTCTTTACCAGGATTAGAGCAAAGATAATGGAATGGTTCAAGCAGAATCTAAGGTAACGATGAGTTAAATTACGCGTATATCGTGAATAAATATACTCTACATCTTCTTGAGTCTTTTGGGCAGTCTCCATTTGATTAGGTTGATGTTTACCATAGGGCAGGATGGTTTGGATTTGCTTGGAAGCGGTGGAGCTGAAGCTACTTTCCTGGATTGAGTTATTATTGACAACAAGCATATTTGAGTTAAAAGAAGGAATATACAATCAAGATAAAGCTGCTTTTATAACTATCCGTCACTTCGGATTTTCGGTTGGTTTAAACGACTACTGCTACTTTACGTGCATAAACCGGTTATACATTGAACGTCGTTGCTTTTAAAACCAATATTACTGGATTCACATGCGCTCCTTATCGTTCACACTGTGATGCGACGCTAGTGTAACACGGAGTGCCTTTGCTTAATAATAACTTGCTTAATAAGTAATAGTCTAATACAAGCTTCTTTGTTGATGTAAAGTTTATTCGTTCTATCATTACAAGTGTGTCTATTTTTTTTTATTATTGTTATTATTTCTCATTATCAGCAAAAGTCACCAAGTTCTTGTTTTCAGCTACTAAATCACCCACTGCGTATAAAACTTGATCAATTGTACCAGCAACTGGAGCCTTAATGACATGTTCCATCTTCATGGCTTCCAAGACAATCAAAGCAGTTCCCTTCTCGATCACTTGACCAGGCTTGACAAGCACTTGGGAAATCTTACAGGGCATAGGTGTCTTTACAGATCCTGCACCATGGCTCTCGCCGCCACCAAGGATATAATTGGGTGTGGGCAATTTGAAAGTAGTACGGCCAAATTCATCGAAAACAACTACGTCCTCATCATGCAACACTACATTGCTCTTGAGTGTCTTGCTGTCAATAGCAGAAACCATAAGACCCTCTTCATCAATATGACTCTCTACAGCTGTAAAAGTCTTGATGGATTCGTTCGTGGATGCATCAATCACCTCCATATCAACCAAATGTGACTGCTTGGGGTTAGCAGAAACAATCACTTCATATGGGTGATCATTGGCGGTGACAGCGAACTTTCTGTGGTTGATATTGTTAATACGGAAGCTGTTAGTTTGTGTAGCCCATGGGCTATAAGGATCTATTGGGAAGGGTTAGATATACTTAACGTGCATTCAGACGCATCTTATTTTACCTTGTGAGCTCTTTTTAATGTTATCAATCTCCTTTAATCTGAGAGCACTGGCAGCCAATGCCAAGGTGGTAGGATCAGGGGCTCCAGGGTCCTTGAAAAGATCTTTTTCGTATTGCTGAATAAAACCAGTTTCGACTTCACCCTTGATAAATTCGGGATGTTCGGCAACTGTCTTGATAAAGCCAATGTTGGTGTTTAAGCCAACTACTTGATATTGTTCCAAAGCGCGACGGAAACGACGAAGAGCATCGTTACGGTTTTGGCCATGAACAATCAACTTGGAGATCATAGGATCGTAGTGGACGCTAATATTGTCACCTTGAACGAAACCAGTTTCGAGACGGATGTTTTCACTAGCAGCAGGAGTACGGACACTGAAGAGTGGTCCAGTATCGGGAAGGAAGTGGCTATAAAGAACTATGTTAGTCTGAGTATAATGTATTACTAAGTATACTTTACTTGGATGGGTTCTCAGCATAGACACGAGCTTCAAAAGCATGGCCCATCAATCTAAGCTCATCTTGTCTCTTGGGAAGTGGGTTACCAGCGGCTACCTCCAATTGCCAGTGAACCAAATCAGTATTGGTCACCATTTCAGTAACGGGATGTTCGACTTGAAGACGAGTGTTCATTTCCATAAAGTAGAATTGCTTGTCTACGTTATCCATGATGAATTCAACAGTACCTGCATTCTCATAACCGACAGCACGAGCAGCAGCAACAGCCTTGGCACCCAATTCTGCACGCAAAGCTTCAGTCAAACCTGGGGCAGGAGCTTCTTCAATGACCTTTTGATGACGTCTTTGAACGGAACAATCACGCTCAAACAAGTGAACCACGTTATCGTGTTGATCAGCAAATACTTGGACTTCGACGTGACGGGGACGTTCCAAATATTTCTCGACAAGGACCTTGTCATCACCAAAGGATTTGATGGACTCACGCTTGGAAGACTCGAGCATTTCCTCAAACTCAGAGGGAGATCGAACAATACGCATACCTTTGCCTCCACCACCTTTGATGGCCTTGATCAAGACAGGATAGCCAATCTTTTCGGCCTGATCCTTAAGGAAGCCAACCTCTTGGTTCTCACCATGATAACCAGGCACAACAGGTACACCAGCGTCTTGCATAATGTATTTAGATTCACTGGATTTGAAATAGCGGTAAAACGTTTAATGGTGTGTGAGAAATTTTGGCTAATGATCGTGGGATAATTTCCTTACCTTTTAGAACCCATTGAACGCATAGCGTTACCAGAAGGACCAATAAAAGCCAAATTGGAGGCTTTTACAATGTCAGAAAAGTCTGCGTTTTCAGACAAGAAACCGTAACCAGGATGGATAGCTTGAGATCCAGTCATTTTGGCTACATTCATGATCTTGTCAATACAGAGATAACTCTCAGCTGAAGCAGCAGGGCCAATCAAATAAGCCTCATCAGCCTATCAAATTGTAAGATGAAGTGTTTTTTGTGTGTGTCTCATCCTATTTTTTCTATTATCTTACCATTTTAACGTGTTGAGCATTGGCATCAGGCTCACTGTAAACAGCTACCGTCTTGATACCGAGTTCCTTTGCTGTACGCATAACACGAATAGCGATTTCACCTCTATTTAACGCGTTCTTTTGTTTAGAATCCAAAGCACGCACAAAATGACATGCTCTTAATCTTACCTGTTTGCAATCAAGATCTTGTCAAATAAGGGCTTACGATCTATTATCAAATCATTGAATCAGTACGAATTCCGATTGATTATCATCATCACGAACCATTCAATACTTTGGAAGTATGGAGACATCGAATAGCGGAGTCAGGAAAACGGCGACGAAGCATAGGGACGCTCGTCGAAAAGACCGCCACTTTGGACAATCGTGTATGGAGTTGAAGCATTTGAAAGAGTGTTTAGTTTTGAAAGAAATAAAGAAGAGGAAAAGGACGAAGTATAAAACTTTTTTTTGCACAACCCACACTTATGGGCCTTGATTACTAGATGCCCGTGGGAAAAAACTCATCAAAGAACCTCAGGCTTTTGTATTGGGGAATCAATAGTCACGAACTGATAACACAAAAAAAACCTCGTTTAGAGTTCAACGTTTAACCTCTCTTAAAGAATTTATTGATCTAATTCACATAAATTATTTCTTGCCAGACTTCTTGATACCACCGCCAACTAAATTACAAATCATTAGAACATATCTAAATCCTTTAATATAAAAACTTACGCAAAGGACCCTTTCCAGAAGCCTTAGCTTGCATTTCCTTTAACTTCTTGGCTTCTTCCATCTTCTTCTTCTTGAAAGCGAGATCCTCCTATGTGATCATAATATAGAGTAAGTATATATATATACAATTTTTTTTTTTTTAAAAAAAAAAAAAAAAAAAAAAAAAGCATGGTAAATCTACATACTTCGTCTTCATCATTTTGAGTCTTCTTGGGCTTCTTGAGAGGCTTGAGCTTACCACCTATTTCAATCTTTAGTATTCATTTACTTTAGGAATACATATTCGACGTTACCTTGTCTACCAGACATTTTTGATTAGAAAGTAAAAGTATAGATGAGGCTTTTACTATTACTTTGAAGCGCTTACATAGAAAAAAAAAAAAAAGTTTTTTACCCAGTTGATCGACGTCACTGTAGCACTCTTGGCTATAATTGCCCGGGGAAAATATGTCTTGTGTGAAACTCAGCACTAATCATCGATTTAATTGGCTATTCTTAGCGAATAGATTAGATTCTCGCGTTCATTTACCAAAAAAGCCAAAATGCGTAACCTAAAACCCCAATATCTTTATATAATGAAAAGGTAGTATGCTGTAGAAGCTACTATTAAGTTCAACAGCTGATTATAGACTTGATCTACTAGTCAGATTCAGTATTTGGCCGAGATTGACTGAGAGATCTGCAATTGAATGTCTAATGTCATATAAAGTACTTATAATTTACAATTGTTTATTAATTCAAACTATTTGGTTATGCCTCACTTAAAAAAAGTTATTATTATGGGTGCAGCAGCTCACTCTAAACTCAAACTAATTATCAGATGCGAAATTGGATCGAAATTGATCAAGATCTACAAATCCATAACTATAAATTGTATGAGATGTTTGTAATTTGTTGTGCATCTCTAAAATATAATATATCCTTTGTATTTCGATCAAATAATGATTTCAACTGATTGAGTAATTCATTTTGGGCATTTATTATTTATCAGATGTGACGCTAAACTGAAATCATTCGAGAAATATAACGATGGTAAAAAAAAAAGATAGATATCATTTTGGACCAACCCCAGGAGGTATGCACTAACTTTGAACCCAAACTTTTGGATTTTGCTCTCTTTTTTTTGTGGAACGCGATAGCAGCATTTCCAAGACGAGATTCATTTATAATACCAATTTAATGTAATGATGCACATGCACAAGCGTTTTTTTTTTCTTTATTAAAGCTATTCAAGACATACGCTTTATAGGCACCTTTAAAAAAACTGAAAAAATCGGTTTTTCTCAGAATAAACTAGTTATACTCAGAAAAATTCAAGACACCTTATATCATTTGATAAATAATATAATTGCGCACAAAATTTTTTAATAAACCTTGTGCTTCTCTGGATGTTTACATCGCTCAAAAATTGGTTTAAAGGATATCTCTAAAAACACTGATTTTTCAAACTTGTTAAAAAGGTTATAACTTGAGTTTTATTTGAACTAAAATCCTAATAATGATGCATTCTATTATGTTAAATTTTTCTACAAGTTTATCATGCCTCAAGGCGTCTTTGGCGTGTTCGAAAAAAGCATAATTTGAATTTTTGGATTTAAGATATACTACACTTGAGATTTCTTCAGAAACCGTAACATTATTAATGTCTCTGCATTCTTCGGCATATCTTTTAATGGGGCATATGAGTGTCAGTACTTGATTATGCTGAGCTATTATATCTATTAGAACTTTTTTTTTAACTGAAATCAATAGTTGTGTTATACTTTAGGGATACCTTACAAACTATATACATTTCATGCAATCTATGCTCTAATGGTCCAGTGAGACCTCTTAGATAACGTATCGCTGTTCAATATCCTATAAGGTTAGTGCTTTTTATTAAAAATGAGCTGCTACATCCACCAACATCTTCGTTCAAATACAACGCCGTCTATATACTTTAGTAACGCACTACTAATTACATGCGGTTTTTTTTAACATATCTCTCTCAATCGATATCCGTCTATTTTCGCGTTTAGTACTTAGTCTACCTCTAAATAAGCAAAGATATCTTTGAAAGGGTATTGCAATAAGCTAAAGGCATTAATAAAAGCATATTTAGGAAGTCCTTTTTGGCTGTAATCAGATATATTACTACATACAGTAGAATGAAGAGCCTTTTTATATTGGATGGAGAGTTTTCGGAGATTTACAAACTAAACTATTAATAAAGGCAACTATAGCAGATAAAGGCACTTTGAATGTGGGCCTGTAGTTCTTAATAGTTGCGTAAAAGCAAACTCAGGAATTATCTATGGCATAACCTAAGATATATTTAGACACTATATGATGGAATGCTGAGCTTACTTAACTAGGATCTGGTTGTGCTTTAGTATTAACGAAATAGAGTTTTACATGTATATTATATCGCGTAAACCGTTATAGGTTACCTCTTAAACTATGGGCTACTTTTCTATCCAAAGTGATTCTTTTTTTAATAGTGTTAAAAGCACTTTAGAGGCCTCCTTCATAATGTAACATGTTTGAAAAAGCTTCAATGAATGTATTTACATTATATATGTCATAGCACGTATGCGTGTTGTTTTTGATATTATGATAGTTTTTAACATTAATAGTGGTTTGTTGACTTGTTTCTAGACCTCGCACTGCACTTTAAGAAGCTCAACGGACTAGCTTAATAAAAGAAAAGCAGCCTTTTGTGATATATAAGTGATAGTTAATTATTGATAAGCATAATATACTTATTAGACTATTATTCATGAAATAATAATAGCCTGAATGAATCCGGTGCCTCATTATGAGCATGTCTACATAATAACCATCAGACACGACATTGAGCCTGATTTGGTCGATAAATGTAAAGACGCTGAAATGAGCCCTTTTTGTTGTTGTGAACAACTCCAATCAGCTAAATAGCTTCATTAGATTTTTAGGTGACCAATCATCTTCACTATGCCTGTAAATATTTACAAATAGCCAGCTATAACCCTCACCTAGAAATTATAGAATCTACTCACATTAGTCATTATTCAATGGCTTATCATTTAAAGGAAGTATCTTAAAAGGCGCTAACAATCTCGATCTGAACCTACAATATTTTATGGGGAGGGGGGAAGCCTAAAAAGTAATGTTCGCGGATACCCTTGATGTGATGGATTAGATGATTAGAAAAAGACAGTAGAATAAATGAGATCTGGCAAATCCTTTTATTAACATGAAGAGGCCCTCATGGCAAAGAAATAGCTGTCTATTTATTCCATCAGTCCCATATTGAATTTTATCATACAGTAGTTAATTCATCGTTATCATTAATTACGCTTCTTGTATCTTGGTGATACCTTTTAGTATCAAAATAATATAACATCAATTCCCTTCAGGTAATTGATTGGCTTTAGCCCTTTATATATATGAGATGTATCAAGAGTAAAAATATATGGCTCATAACATGCAAATTATATAATAGAGTATTATTGGACATGCATCAAAGATAAAAGGCATATGACATAACATGAATCATATTAAGAATTAGCGGTCAAAAAATTACTTCATTCATAATATTGGAGGAGATACAGCTCTTGTTAATCAGCTTAGTATATCAAACTCTACTTTCTATCGACAAGCACAAGTGTGCTATTGAAAACCGCTAGAGTTTGTAGAACAAATTGAGTCTTTTCGAATGAATAACCTTTCATAGTAGTGTATTAAATTGGTCCCTTCAAGGGCAGCTTGGACTATATAACATGATTTACATTTACAACAAAACATTCAGCTTTACTTTTTAATGACAATTATATCATTTAAAAGAACAATTCAATTATCTACGGGTTCTGCTTCACGCTAAAACGTTACCTTTTTACAGAAAAGCTCTTGAAAGTTGTGCTTTTAGTTTAAAATCAATATTTCGAGCATTCAGATGTATACGTCAAGATTCAAGTCAGTCATGTATGATATGCAAATTAAATCGAAATATCTCGGTCTAACATCATACCTAAAAAATAAATTATGCTCAGAATGAGTTGCTGTATCTACCAACCTTATTTTGAACCTAATGCAATGAATTACTGAATTATAACTTTCATTATTCAAATTACTGCAGTTTCTGCCTGCCTATTGCTGTACAAAGATATATACAATTTATTCACTACCGGTATTTAATAAAAAGCTTACTTTTTTGGCATTCGTATTCATAGTATTTTCGCATATGGTCACTATCCTTCAAAAGAATCTATTCAGATGCGACCACAATATCACTACGGAGCCGAAAATGGGATGATACCGAATTACTTGTAGGGGTATCCCCTAAGAGCGAAAACTGCAGCAAGTAAAGTGTAAACAACGCATTTTAAGGGATGATTTTTAATTAACATAGGTGAAACACATCGGAAATTACGCCAGTATATTTTATGCATATTTTTTTCGATACGACAAAAAAAAAAATCATTTACCAATAATAGTTCGATGAATTGAAAGACATATTGCGCTCAGTGCTATTTCTTGACTCGCGCCTTAAGTTTTCATAAACTCGTTTAAAATCCTATTTATGTATCAATATTTTCTATTATTCAAAGTAACAAATAAAGAAAACTATTATTTTTTTTTTCTTCACATATAATTGAAATACCGACCGCCAATCAAAGAATGCAGCAGCTCAATGCTGTTAGCGTCCTTGGATAATCAAAAATGCACTCATCGTCGAACGATCTTGGTCTAATGTTGTAATCAGATTAACGATCCATGTTCAGAACAAGTTATTGCATCTATTTAATTTTTATTAAATTATTCTTAGTTTATATTTTGGTAGATCTGTTAATGAATAGCCTTCATTTGCCAAATGAACCTACTCAATTCAAAGCCTCATTTCTTCTAGTTTGAAAACTGAGCAAAAAATCTTGGTTTACTTAAATTACTATCACATCCAGTTACATATGTGTGCTGTTCATAATACGGACAAGTTTGATTGATGCAACGCGAAATGCTATTAGCGATTGACTTGCCTTCGATCCAAGCGCCATGTAAAAACCCATAATAGTCAGCCGATGTAGCTTCACCTGCAAACCATAACCTATTTTTTAAAGGTGCACGCATATTCAGGTGATGTTTTTTGAGCGCACCAATAGGCCAATTGGAATAAGAGCCTCGGAAGAGAGGATGCTGATACCAGCGTGGGACCAAAATCTCGGTTGGGTCATTGATGGTTTTACGGGGAAACATTTGCCGTAGTACTTGCATAATTTCTAGTTGAACTTGATGGTTTGTCATACGTTCAATCCTTTGTGATTCTTTGTCGGTGGTAGTAACCATTAACATGTTATTATTTAAATAACCAGGTGCGTTCAAGTTTTGCCAAACGGTATAATACCCGCCATGTTGTGTCACGTTATTGGCATACAGCGCAAACTTGCATTATTATGTTTAGATTACAATCTCGTGTTACTTGTAGCCAGAAAAAAAAGCTTACCTGCCAATCTCCCCAGAACTTTTGTTCAAACTTAAGGAAGATCTTGGTGTACGTAGTCATATGGAAGCTCAGTAAAGATTCTCTTTTCCATTCGGGAAAAATGGGTTCAAAGGCTACAGCATCGCTTTGTAATACACCTAAACTACATGTTGGCACCATAGTATATGCAACAGGCAAATAAAAGAAATTAATAAATACTAAATAGAACCACTGTAATTTGGTTACTAACTTACGAAAACGTGCAGATTGCATATTCGGATTCTATCAAGTCTCCATCAGAAGTTAAAACTGTCACATTATGGTCATTGTAAATGACCTTAGTAACTAATTTGTTTAGCATTAAGCGGGAATCCTTTTTAGCAAGAAATGTTTGAGATTCTTGTTTTAAAATATGATTGAATCCTCTGTAAAACTATATTAGATTTATGTGTATCTGATATTTTAGCCATACCTCTCATCTATAACAAACTCATTGCCAAATGGATATGTCCCTGTCACTGTATCTACAGTGCCTGTAGCATAATCAAGTGAACACATCTCTGCAGGCTCAGAAAATTCCCAGTCTATATTAAAGTATTCTACGGCGGCTTTTAAGGGTGTGCTTGGATACCAGCCTAACAAACTAAGCGCAGATCGACTCGATAGATCGACCTGTTGACGTTTCATTCTCTTTTCTAGATAACCATTAGTATCATTTATATGCATTTGAAGTCAAATAAATGCTTACCTGCGTAATCAACCAACTTTTGCTTAACGGATTCAAACTCGAGACTAGTAGAAATGCCCTTGTCTTGCTGCTTGAGCTGTCCATAGTCATCGAAATATGTGACATTGCCCTTGTCGTTGGGTGTCGTCTTTAATCCATGATCTCGCGCTAATTGGTAAATTGGATTTTCGCCTTTTCCATAAATCTAAAATAAATAATGATAAATAAATGAGCTTCATTGGCTGACATAACCTTTGCTTGCTTTGCTTACCCAATTGGCGCCTAATTCCACTTGACTTTGTCCAAACTCTACATGTTGCACCCTCCCTACATGATATGTTAGTTTAAATATTAAGGTCGAAATGATCAAATATACATACCTCCAATAAAAGACTGAGCTTCAACAATGATATAATCCTCAATGTTGGATTCTGTTAGTGTCTTTGCGGCCGATATACCTGCTGCGCCTGCGCCTAGTATAACTACCTTGGTTTGAATGCGCCTTGATTCAACAAGGAAGGGGTTAATCAGTAATATCAACAACGATAGAAAGAGCATATCTAAAAGATAAAGAAGAAGAAGAAAAAGGTAGACCCTGTGCCATTTTAAATGACTATAGACACTCATGTGATTATTCATAAGGAAAGGTTTTTATTTACTGCCAATATATTCTTTTTTCCTTGAAAAACTATAGTTTAAGCGATGCAAAATGATATTCATATAATAATTAAGGCTGCCTTATAAAGAAATCTAATCATAAAAGAAAGTGTAAGCATATTACATAGAAGAAAAAAACAAATAAATAAAGTGTGGAGTCTTGACAAAGTGTGGTACATTCGTTATAGTGTTGATTCATAGTAATGGTAGCGTTGATTTTTAGGCGCCAAAAACGAGAAGCGCGTCAGCTGAGGAGGTATTAAAAGGAGAGTATTGCTGATCAACATAAGGTGCATACATAGATTGTTGGTAATCGAGATGGTGATTAAACATGGTTTCCATGGTAAGATCGTAGTGCTGCTCTTGAAACATGTCATTATTGAGCATCATCATTTCTTGGATATTTGATTGATGATCCATTTCTTGTAGCAATTGTTGCTGTTGCTGTTGCTGCTGTTGCTGTTGTTGTTGTTGTTGTTGTTGCTGTTGTTGGTTTGGCTTGAAAGGCGATAATAAAGTCAATGGGGCTGTTGGTGGATATTCCAACTTAATCCCTTCATTGGTGCCCATCATCCTATAGGGATCGCCATATTGAAAAGTTGAGGAAGGAGATGAAGCGTTAGAAGAACTGAAATCATCTTCATTGAAAGACGAACTGTGACTTTTTTGAATCGATGATGGACGCGTTTCTTCTTGTTTGATAAAGGTACTACTATCAGACGGTTCAGGACAGAGCATCGAAGAAGAAGAATCCGTAGTAAGCGACGTATTGCTACGACTAGCAGACATATTTGAAACAGTGGAAATAGGTTGAGAAGTAGGTTGGATATCAGGCATTTCAAAATCAATATCAAGCATTGGACTCAATGTACTGCATCGACTAACAGCGCTACTACAATGACTACTACTAACACTTTCAGAAACACCAGTAGACCATCCAGAAGAACGAGAACCATCAAATGAATGACGTGGAGAACTGTAAAATCCGTTGCCTTCGGTTTGGTGTTGGTGATGGTTAAGAACTTGTTGATATGAATTGTTGTTATTCAAGTAAGAATGACGCTGAGTATGATCATCAGGAGATGAATCATCATCATTGTCACCACCGCTCAAGGAAGAAGCATGATCATAGTGCTGAACTTCATGCTCTAGTCGATGGTGCTGGGCTAAGGTTTCGGAACGAGGAAACTGCTTGCCGCATACTGTACAAACAAAAAACATGTGCAGTGCTAGCATATGGCGTTCAAGGTGCTCAGGTCTCTTGAACAAGTGACGACAATCCTCAACAGGGCAATAATAATCTTGCTGTTGCTGCTGTTGCTGCTGCTGAGGCCAACCTTGAGATTGAGTAGCCATCATGGACATAGGAGGAGGTGGGGGTGGAATGGCTTGATTGTGAGCTAAACTGGCCTTTGTGTAGGCCATCACCAATCGGCTGCTCTTGTTGTTGACGGTATTGGACGCGTTCATATGAGATAAATGATGAGCCGAGATGGAAGGCGATTTATTGTTGTTGCTTAACTTGTTACTACCAGTTGAGTTGGGTGGCGTACGATGATGGTTAGCAGAATTGGGTGCAGTGCGAAGGTGACATTTATCATGGCGACGGACGCGATCAGGACCTCCTGCGCCAGCATGTAAGGGTGAATTCATAGCAGATGAAGATACAGATGCAGCACGGCGCCTACGTTGCTTGTAGGTGGGAGAGCCGTCAAACAAACTCAAATTACCAAAGATGGTTTTTGTCTTCTTCATAGCATTTGAATCAAGTGACTTTGAAGGCAATACATTGTGCTGCAAAAGACTGCTACTCGTACTGTGACTCGTGTTGGACAAGGAAGCCGAAATCTCCAATTGATTGACACCGTTAGAGATAGGGTCCATATAATCTTGGGGGTACTTGTGTTCACTGAGTGTACTAGTACTACTACTATCGTCACGTACCAAAAGATCATCAGAAGAAGATAACATAGAAGAGGCTGAGCTACGATTTGGACGATTTCTACTGGTAGAAGTGAGAGGACCGCCCGAGAAATAAGAGCCGTGACTCAAACGATGATGTTTTTGTTGCTGCATCAGTTGTAATTGTTGCTGTTGACCTAAACTTGCAGGTACTGAATTGACACGCGATCTCTTTGCTTGAGAAGAAGCACGATCAAGTCTTGACTGAGATGAAGACCATGGTACGTGATTTCCTGTAGATGTAGGCGAAGTTGACCAATGATGATCTTCTTCCAGGAGGTTGGTTACTAACGTAAAGAAAAAATGAGTAACATAACATAATAAAATAAACACGATTATTTGCTTACCATGGCCCACAGTAAGAGATACAGTTGCATTTGGTATAGGAGAAGACAAGTCTTCTTCAATGGCTTGGGCTGTAGCAGCAGCAGACTGAGAACTTGTCTTTCTCAGCTGATCAAACAACTCCTGCGTAGAATCAAGAGAGAGAGAAGTTGCAGGCTCAGCAATGGCCTGGGTAGTAGGTTCCATACCCATCTTTTCGCGCTTCAGATCACGTTCAAGAGCATCAAGGAAGAGTCGATCATGAGGCACGGAAAACCAGAAAAACACCTTTTGCTTCTTTTGAGTGCGGATACAATTATTCTTGTACAACATGTCCAATAACTCTGATTTGGGTTCTTCTAGTCTTGCATCATGTCCAGGCTTAAGATTACGCAAATCACTGAATATACCTTCTTCAAACTTTTTGGCATTTGTAACGGGTCTACCAAAGGCATGGAAACGAAAGTTCAAAGATCGTACTATGTCTGTTCCTGTAATAAAGAACAAATCGTCCCATAATACACAAGAGATACTTTCACCTCCTGGCAATGCAAATCGTTTAAGTGGTTTATTGTGCTCCCACTGTTGAGTGGCAGTGGCAAAAAAGAACTTCATATCATCAATTTGAGTTAATCGACTCGCTGTATTACTATTGGATGGCGGTGGCATCCCATAAGTCGAAAGAGTTGAATCTGTCTTTTCTTCCATCTTTTTACTATATGTATGCGTTTTAATCATAGAAGATCGTTGCATTAACTGGCTTTTTTTTTGGGGGGGTTTTTTTTGGGTTTTTATATGCTATTGATTTTACAGAGAGAAAGGGAGAGAATATAATACAAATATGGAAGTCGGTGTAATAATAAGATCCAAAGTATGAATACAAGAAAGAAAGAGAAAAAGAAAGAAAAAATAGAGAAATTATATAAAGTGGCTGTTTTGAGACTGCAGAGAAAGGAAACTCTCTTTTTGGATGAAATGCATCTAACCCCTTGCTTTTCCATATTCTCCTATATATGAATTAAGCCGTACGGATGTGTGTAATGGCCTAAACGAGATTCCTAGTGCAAACAAATCTGCCAGAGCATGCATTTTAAAATAGAGAAGTTTATATAGTGTATTTTACGCGTATTAATCATTCGATTTACCTATTACGTCCTCTGTTAGATATTATGGACAGAAACAAGCTTTTTGGTCATACTCTAGCTTAAAACCAACTTCCCATGCATAGTTAGTGGTAATGATGATTAAAAGCTAAGCTAATAGTAATTTTTATAAACAAAACATCTATGGCTAACTTTTCCCTCCAATGAAACCCTGCATCCGATGTAAGTCAAGAAAAGGAAGTTTTTGGTTTAAAAACCAATAAAATAGCAGCAGTTCCACTGTTCCAATGGTTGATATTCCGGGTTTCTTTCCGAAGATTAAGTCACCTTTATTCTTGTTTTTTTCAGCAAACAAGGATGATCATCACCATACAGTTTGACGCCCATTCTGATTAAACACGTTGTATGTAAATATTTGGTATCGCTTTGAAGTACTCCTACAAAAAATCGCACAGACAGACAAAAAAGAAACGCGTAAAAAAAAGACGCGTATAGCACGATTGCTCCCCCTGGGTACTTTACTCCTAAATTATAGCTGCATTTCGTCTCTTTTTTTATTTTATTTTTATTTTTATTTTTATTTATCTCTCCTTCAGTACTTCTTATCTTGCTCCTATTTCTTCTCTCTCTTCCTTCTTTTCTTTCTCTTTTTCTCTCTTATTTTTATTTTTACCTTTCAATTTATTATGGCGGAGATCAAAAAGGATGGTTATCTCCACGTTAAAGAGGATGGATTAAGAGCTTGGATATGGTCCAAGCGCTACGTTGTTTTACGGGAACAAACAATTACATTTCACCGTAATGAGGTATGTAATACAAATGTTTGTACTTGGATTCATTCTCATGATCTTTTAGCAAACTGGTCAATGTGTGGCCTTGGTCTTTCTAAAAGAGATTACAGCGGTAGTTAGGTCAGAGTTAAAGTCGCATTGTTTTGAACTAGGCACCAAGGCAAAATCTTACTATATTGCTTGTCGAAACGATGAAGAACTATACTCGTGGATGGATGAAATATATAATGTATTAGAGCGTCTTCTATACAATATTCGTATCTTAACTTGTAAACTATCTATAGAGATCGCCTTTAGGAGCTTCAGGCCCAACGAATTTTGTGCACAAGGTACATGTAGGATTCGATCCAGAAACTGGAGCATTCACGGTTAGTATTATTTTAAGCAGGGGATGGTACAAAGAACACTTATCAAGTTACTCTATCGTAGGGCTTACCTGATCAGTGGAATGCTCTATTAAAAGGCTCAAAAATTACGCCTGAGGATGCAGCCAAAAACCCTCAGGCTGTATTGGAAGCACTTGAATTCTATACAGAACAAACAAGAAGAGAAAAGAGCGCCTATGAAGCTGGCGATGCCAACACTAACAAAAACGATGCAAGTAATAACAGTTATAGAAAAAACTGGGAAGAAGAAAAGAAACTGTCTGACCCAAAACCAAGTCGATCAACACCTGCACCACGACATATCCGTGAAGCGCCTTCTAGACCCACAACCAAACAGCAGCCAATTACTCAACCAGCATTACCTAAAGTAGATCCCAATTTAGTGAAAGTAATGGATAAAGATGTTCAGCTGATGATGGACAAGTTGAGCCTACAGCAGGTAGTGCAAGTATTTTCCAGCACTTATATAGACAAACTAACCTGTTGTTTGATAATAGACGAACGAATCAGACTCTAAAAAGCTCGTAATAGAGGATGTAAGTAGATGCGTTGTATTTAGAATAATGTGCTTAACTCAAGGAATTCATTATTAGTCCTCCAAGTCTAAAGAGACTAGTAAATCTACACGGTCTACTGATGCACTGAATCGATCAGGTGCACCTTATACCATTTCACCCACTCCCACTACCCATAGTGGGTCCCTTCCCCGCAAAAATAATAACGGAAGCACAAAGCGCCATCCCGATCATGCTACAAATCGGAACAATGCTCCGTCCGAACGTAGCACACGATTTGAAAGAGAAAAAGAAAAACTCAAAGAAGCTGCTGCTGCTATGGATCGCGATAAAAACCTCATGAAGCGCACAAGAGATGTAGAAGCAGCAACAACAACTGCAACTGCAGTAAAACAAAAGAAAAAGTCTCTACTAAACGAAGCAACCATCATACCCAATCCACAGCCTCAAATATCAACCCCTGTTCCTTCTACCACCAATACAGAAAGGAACCAGCGAATCAGTCTAATGAGTGATTCTCAAATTATGGAGCGATTACGTAAAATATTCATAACCAAAGACAAATGGATGACATACAATGCTTATTGATGTTTTCTTATAGGCTCAGTAGTTACAAGTGGAGACCCCAACCTATTATATAAGAGAACCAAGCGTATTGGTCAAGGGTTAGTTGAATTAGAATACACATGTATTCAATTGCTAATCTTCTGCTTACAGTGCTTCAGGATCTGTCTATTTAGCTAACCACCTCAGCACTAACGCCAAAGTAGCAGTCAAACAAATGGATCTCTCTAAGCAATCGCGACTTGATCTCATTGTGAATGAAATCATGATTATGAAAGAGTCACACCATGGTAATATTGTTAACTTTTTAGACTCATTCCTTGTGCGAGGAGACTTATGGGTCGTTATGGAGTTTATGGAGGGTGGTGCATTAACGGATGTTATTGAGAATAATACCATGACTGAACAACAAATAGCAACTGTGTGTTACGAGGTAAACTACCCAACTTGCAAAAAAAAAAAAAAAAAAAAAAAAAAAAAAAAAAAAAAAAACCGACGTTCCAATACTTACTCGTACATAGACGGCCAAGGGTTTGGATCATTTACATACTCAAAACATTATCCATCGAGATATCAAGTCCGACAATGTCCTATTAAACTTTTCAGGCCAAGTCAAAATCAGTGATTTTGGTTACTGTGCCAAACTAACAGACCAAAGAAATAAGAGAGCAACCATGGTGGGAACACCTTACTGGGTAAACGCATAAACTTGGAACAACGCATTCCTGTACTAAAGGATTGAGTTTATAGATGGCGCCAGAAATAGTAAAGCAAAAGGAGTATGGAGCCAAGGTAGACATTTGGTCTCTAGGTATCATGGCAATTGAGATGATCGAAAACGAGCCTCCATATCTAGATGAAGAACCACTCAAAGCGCTTTATTTAATCGCCACTAATGGTACGCCCACTTTGAAAAAACCAGAGAACTTATCCAAGGAATTGAAGAGTTATCTGGCTGTTTGTTTATGTGTCGATGTCAAGTCTCGAGCCACTGCCTCAGAGCTGTTAAATGTAAGTTTGTATTAGTAATATAAAAAAAAATGGAAACAAATTAACATATGTTATTTTTACAGCATGATTTCCTAAAGAAAGCTGGGCCTATTGATATATTACCTTCCCTTTTAAAGTTCAAGAAAAAGTAATCCGAATAAAAATAAAAATAAAAAGTTGGGTTATCGTTTGAATGCAAACCGAATTAACAAGCTTGGAAAAATAAAGTAATATCTATATCGATGACAAACAGAAATAATCTCTGGATTTTTGGGTAAACAGAAAGATAAGCTATGTTCTTTCTACTGAGCCAATCGTTATATCTATTATATCTCAGTATGGTCAGGAGTTAGATGATGATAAAATAAATTCAGGAACAGGGATTTCGTCGATAGGTGAAGATTGTCGACAATATTATATGTGGGTTCTCCATACTATTTGTTGACAACCATGTATACAATTAAACAATTGTATCTATTTCACGAGAAACCTTGAAAAAAGTTTTGATATAAAGGAAATATAAATAATGATTTATTTCAATTTGAATTAGTTTATATTTATCATTGTATGCCAAAGTCAAAAAAATGTTAACAGTCGCCAAAGATACAAAGATACTAGCTTTTGAAGAGTCATTTCAGAATCTAACTTTTTGCAACATGTAACCATTCAAAATAAGATTTGACTATTTACTTATTGTACGTGTTAAGCGCAGCCCCAAGGTGAATTCACTACTCTCAGGATCGATAATTCATATTCTTTGCAAAGGTTTTGAATCTAGGGCTTAAGGTCAATCATTTTTTTTATTATTTGAGGCAATTTAACAAAGTGAATATTAGAGTTGCTTAGAAATTTGATCTCATTCTTAAAGATCAAACAATGCCAATCCAGAAAACTTCAACAATTTTTGTAAGGAATTAAATATATTGTTGAATGGTGTCAAAGAAAAACTAGTATTTTATTTTAATTCATCAGGTCATATCTGATGAAATGCGATTTGCTAGATTTTATAGAACTGTAGTCATAACTTTTCTAGAGTTTTATATCCCACAACTATGATGTATCTGTATTACAAAAAAAAAAAAAAAAAAAAAAAAAAACTCTTCAAAGTGTCGCGTTCAGGCTTTAAAAGAAACCATTTCGAAAACTTGGCCTTAAAGTGAATTTTTTGAAAACTGTATTTTTTTTTTTATCCTACATTGCTCAATCGATCCTGGTTTAATATTACATTTAATGACCAGTACACGTTCAGAATAAATTGTTGTCTCTGCTATACCCTCTACTTGGCTAAAATATCATGAATATAGTATATTTTAATAGTTGCCTATAAAATGAATGCATCTAATATGTGTTATATTGCCTCCTATAATATTGCACCCATTAAACTTTTGTCTATTACATGTTGCAATATGGATACATTTTATAGCTTAAAAAATCCTTTGTTACTATACTACCTTATGCCACACTCAAAATGTTTGTTAGTTAAGTCAATCAGCTCCACTACCAGATATTAATTGCTGTATTAACGTGTCACGATTGTAGGTTCTAAGAGTAGTGTAGGAGTGTTAGGTTAATGATGTACCTGATTACACCGAGCGAATTGATGGATATAAAAAAAGAACTATTCGTTTTACCAAGACACTTTCTCGACTCTGTTAATTCAATATGTTTATACATCAATACAATTCACCAGCTGTTCCTTTATAAACTTTATACCAAACTTTGAGTAAACTACAATCGCACTCATACAAATAAAAAACGGTTTTTAACACGTTCGTATTAAAATCGAATCTGAAACGAATGGGTCGAGTGGAATAACTGAACTTGAATACATGGAAATTTCTCTCAGCCAACTTTTCGATCGATTCCAAACTGAGGTGAATAGAGGCAAAAATAGTTAGTCAAAATCAGCAATAAAACCAGTGGCTCCTCTTAAAGTATTTTGAGGTGGGGGGTATATGATTCTCTCGGTCAATCTCAACTTAAACTCCAGCCCGAGTGCAATCAATATGTCAAGTTGACCAATAATTTATTGTAAACGACGGTAAGGATTCCACTTTGAATCTTGAGATTCCCCTCTTTGCCCAATACCATATGTGATGAGTATGTCATGTTCTGAATAAGCCACTGAATCAGTTCATACTTTTATCTAGGTAGCAGACAGGCAATGATGTTCTATTACTGATGATTATTAAGAAATTAGATGTATTTCTGTACCATTACAATTAGAGGTATATGCCCTTGGTTTACTTAGAGAGACAAATTACCTGTGTTTGCTGATCACTGTTTATTGTGTAGTCAAGTATCAGTAAATCCATGACCGGTTACATAGTACAAAATAGTTATTGGCGGATGACCACTTCAAATATGTTCCTGAATCACGAAAATCATATTAGATCTCCTATGTGCTAAAGTAGATCTTTGAAATCTGGGATATATGCATAGAACAAAAAACGCCCTTTCTAAGAAGTTCGTAGTCATTACTCCACAATTAATGCAAACAGGTATTCGGTGACTGCGCAAGTATGGTTAGACAAGCTTCCATTTAAGGTATAAAACCGAAACTGGACTTCTTTTTTGTTTTACTAGTCTGTGCTTAGGAGCAAGATATCAAGTTCACGCGGAAAAACTTGATTGTCTCTTCATTTAACATTACATACACTTTGTTTTTAACATGTGTTTATGGCAAACCAAGAAAGGGTTTATTAAATGTTAGACATATGTAACTAAAAAGAGAATGGAGCGCAAGAGTATCACAAGTGCGAAAAAAAAAAAAAAATAATAAAAATCAAGAAACAGGACATAATAGCAACCAACTTGATCATGTTGAATACAAGATATTTAATATCCAAGAACAATAGATGGTATAAGGGAAATAGTGGGAATAGTTCATTTAATTGCAGATATCAAATTTGCAAATAAATCGAGAAGCCGTACTCTGACAAGTCAGTGATAAGCCTATTACTTGGAAGGTATCTTTTTTTTTCTGTTAATAACTGGTATTCCTCCATTTTCTTGAGTCTCTTTATCTCGAGCCTGTCTGCAAGCGATCTCCTTATCACAGTGTTTCGTTACTTCGACACCTCTTTGAAACGCTTTATAGCAAAATCGGCATTCATATGGCTTCTCACCAGTATGTAGATATTGGTGGCGCTTCAAGTCGTGCAAGCGAGCAAAGGGAAAGAAGCATACCTCGCATATAAAAGGCTTTTTATTTAAATGCTTTTCCTTATGTGACTTGAGATTGGAGCGTCGAGAAATGATTTTTCCGCAATCTGGAAAATCACAGAGAACAGGGCTTTGGATGTCTCTTTTTTTACCACTGTTGTACTTTTTCTTGATGGGGGTTTTCGTTTTATTTGAAGCTTTAATAGAATTAGTGTTAATGGCTGGTTTTCTTGTTTCAGTGTTTTCATTTCGGTATCCATGGTGATGAGGAGATGCGTGATGATTATGCTGGAGTTGGTGTTCATTGTTGACATTGTATAGTTGCTGCTGCTGCTGCTGCTGCTGTTTTCTAGTATAGAGATCATGATTGTAACGTGCATACAGATTGACATTACTCTGGTTGGTGTATGCAGGCTGACAAAGATCGCCAGTATTACAAACAGGAAAACTATTAGGCGACAGAAACGGACAAGTGATACCATGAACCAGGTTGCAAAAAGCACATAGAGATTCGCCATCCTGGAAAACCAATGGATCATAAGCTGGAAATAGAGAAGGCACAAATAGTCCATCATCATCAAATTTTGACAAGAGCTTTTGAGCGCGTGTATCTATTCCTTGTTGAGGCAAGAACACCGTAAGACATTGATCTTCTATCAGATCAAATATCGGAGGATCTATTACATTGCTATTGCAATGGTTAGAGAACTGATTTCCAGAGTTGTAACCAGTAGTATCTGTTGAGATGTCTACCATGTCCCAAGAGTTTTTTGAATGGCTATCGTGTTGATAAGTTAAACCTTGGGCAGCTGAAATTGGAGAAAACCCGGCGGTTTGAGATCGATCAGACGTGGAGAGAGGAGAGTTAGGGTATTCTAATCCAGGTACTACAAGTGCTTGAGGATTTGGACTAAAGCAGTAGGGGGCATAAAAACTGTTTGGGAACCCTGATGGCATGGTGGATGGGCTAGATAAGTTCATTATAAGTGGTTAATTGAAAAGAAAAAGTACAAGGATGAAGAAGAGAAAAGTAAAGAAATGAGATTTTATATAGAAGGTGCCAACAAAAAGGTACAACCAAAAGGTGCAATCAAAAAAGGAAATAGCAAAAGAGATTTTTTCTTCGGTCCCATATTAGTACTACCACCTATAAGGAGGGTTGTATTAGTTTTAGTACTTGCTTCGCATATGCGTGTATATAGCAAGCAGCCTGGGGCAAGTTACTCTTTTTTTTTTATATTATTAATGGGGCAAGCTAATCTTACAAGATTTTTAAGTGGTACTAAAGTTAAAACTCCCTGACGGCTGGAGAGTTTATCGTACTTTTTTGTACTAAGTCACACAAGACAGAGAATAAAAGTGAATGTCATTTTATGGTGATCTAACACACCAAACAATAGTTCTTTATTCTTTATTTGCTTAAATCGATATAGCAAGCCAAAACTGTTCTAATAGATCTGTAGATAAAGATTCTGACAGATCGGAAATGGAAATTAATAAGGATCCTATTTGTCGGCCCTTTAGGACCGAGATCGCCTTCAATTGACATAGTCCGCTTGAGAGGAATCCAGAAGCTTTTATTCTTCATTTACTTGTAATAGCTCAAGTATTTATGATCATATCTGAATCAAATCGATTCTTGATTACATTCACTCTGACTTGGCGATTGGTATTATCAAACCGTACTATTGTAGCAAGGAAACAACTTGCAGACGATTTTTAAGTATTATAATATATGTTTCTACTACACAAGGCAATTTAGAAAAAAAAAAAAAAATACTAATAAAGTAAATTTGATCGGCTCTATTCGACAGTTTCTTTTTTTTTTTTTTTTTGGAATGCTTAGAAAAAAAACCAACAACTTCTTTTACTGCGCCTTAAACGCTTAGTAGATATGTTGTAATGCTTATTTCTGTATTCTCGGTTTCGGGTGACTCATTGTGTTTAAAATACTTAATCGAGATAGACTAAAACGCCCCGTTAGCCATAACCATATCAAGATGAGGCTGTCATTATTGATATGCTAAAGATTTGCAGTAGTTTATACGGACAAAAATTACTCATTATAGAATCTGAATAATGCTTAAAAGAGGATACATTGTGAACTTTAGAGTAATTGCTTTTGTAAACTGCTTTTTACATTTTGAACCTTTCTAAATCCACAGACCAGTATCGAATCGCAATCGAGTTGACTCGGAAGTAAATTAACCACGGATGATTTCCATATAGTATATATGTATACGGAGGTTGACAGTGATTATAGATACCACCAGTGAGTGTTAATCCTGAGATTCACTGGCTTAGCATCTCTAGAAACACAACAATCCATATTGGTGTGATCAAGTCTCGGTACCCGCGCCATTTTTTTTTTTTTTTTTTCAAATGAGAAGAATGCAAACTCTTTATTATCGAATCTGCTGCTGTCTTCCAGCTATATTACTATCATTTTCATCAAAAACAACCCTTTCTTCTTTATATCCCTCTTCATTGCTATTTCGTAATCCAACCGCCTGTGGCTTAAGTGCCAATACTAACACAACAACAGCAGCCACCAGGATCATGAACACAAACAAAGCTTGCCGCGAACATCTTCTCCATTTTTGATCTACTTTTTGACAGAAGCTAGTTCTTGGCATGGTTGGCGTATATAACGCGCCAATGACCCACAAAGGTGGAAACGCAAATCCAAAGACAAACAGCAAAAACGACAGCCTGGTTCTCCTCTTGAGCTCTGGCTTCTCTTTTATTTGCTTCTCCATATCCTCTTTTTCATTAATATCATACGTTTCATCTTCCAAACTCGCTAGACTACTCTGCTCTTCTTCTTGAAACATGATGTCTGGTTCTATATTTACGAGATGTGACTTATAATCTGCACGCGTTGTATGGGAATGTACCGAGGCTTCTCGTTTCAATTTCTCAGCCTTGCGCTTCAATCGCGCGGTTTTCGACAGCGAGTAAGCATTTTGAGTACCGTTCCATTCTTCGCGAAATCCCTGCTGCTGTATTGTGTTTAAAAGCTCCAATCGATCTTTCCATAATGATTGATCGTTTTTTGCTGCCGCTATTTTATATTTGGGAAACGATGATAGTGAAGCGCACGGTAAGATTTCAATTTGACCCAAGGAAGCCATGCTGCTTTCCATGCTAATGGGCTCTTCTTCCTGTCGCAAAGGTGCATTAATGTATTGTTCAAGCTGTTCAAGGTCAGGTAGTGTAGGATCTGGTGCGCTAGGAAACAAAAACTTGGTAGTCCTATCGGCATTGCCATTTGGAGGCACCATACCCATGATATCTTTGGTATCCAATGGCCATTTGCCTTTGTAAAAATATTGATAAGAAGCTACTGGCTTGGCTATCGCGTGTTGAAATGATCCAAAGGAATGTTGTGGGTCAAACAAGGATTCCCATTGCTTACTCTCTTCAGCAATGGTCTTTTGAGTTACTCCGTCACGTTTGTTCGTATAAGGAAATATACGAGCAGGATCATATATATCCAATGTGTCTGATGCTAAATTCTTTTTGTTTTGATCTGAAGAAGTAGTAGCTTTAGCGATCACTGGTGAAAGTTGTGCTGTTTTTTCTTCGGCAAGAGATACAATCTCTGTTTCGGCATGTGTGTGGTTTTCGGACTGATCAGGTGTTGTATCTTCTGCACTGTCCTCTAAGTTAGGTGGCAAAATTGTAGGTGCCGCGTTTTTTCGTATTTCCGATCTCTCTTTCTTTTTCTGCCGCATTGAAAACGTCAGCGGGTTTCGACGATTACGGCCTCTGGTGGATTTAGGGCGCATTGAACTCATTTGCAGTAGGAGATATTTTGTGTCTTAAGTAAATGCTGAAATAGGATATTAGACTTAAAAAAAATGAGAGTAAGAAAGAAGACGCTAATATACCGTCAAATGCAAGAGGTTTTACGATATATACTATATATATAGTCAAGATGAGAATAGGCTGATGAGTTACCGGGAATTTTTTTTTTTTTTTGTTCAATAATTTTCTATATCCCATACGATTTATAAATGTAATCTATATCAAAAGACTGCAGTATAATCTTTAACATCTCCATCCTCAGATTTAATTATATATATTTTTCTCCATGAAAACCAAAACTCCACGCCTAATTACATACCATTCTCCTGGTTTAGTAGCTGAGAAATCCTTCCGCCGTTACATGTTCCAAAAAAAGTTAAAGGCTTTTTTTTAGTCAAAAGGAAAACAGGCTCTCTTTCCAGCTGATGGTAATAGATTAGCAAATGTATACAAGTATTTAATTGCAACCGAAGAATTAGAGCTTAAATGAGATTTCACTGGATGCAATAATTCATTCTGAGCACGATCTACCAACTAATGCGACATTTGATTAAGGTCAATCAGAATGATTAATACCTAATTTTCAAAAAGAAAAATATTGGCGCGCAGAAATCAAATTTTGCGCTAAAAAACTATTTCATAACATAAAATATGATATACACAAATTAGAGGGTTAAGCTCTTAATAATAAAAATAAATCATGAAGCACTTTATCGATTGGTTCAGACTTTGTGGTGTATCCAAAGGAAATATATTGTTCTAAAGTGTAAAAACATCCTATCGTCGGGCCTGTATAGATCCCTTAAAATATCAATAATACCTTTAGACTATTATTATTATAAAGTACAACTTTTTTCTATGCGCATGGCAAGTTACACGCTGTTTTTTTTGATTTCTTGATGATCTAAATACAATTTGTGATCTTGGGGATTTTGGGCATGTGTTTGATCCATGGTTTTCTTGTTGAACTTCCGATAACCAATGAAGACATCATGGCTGTGTCTCATCAAATGCATTAAGTTTGCAAATACAAATTATATTGCCAAGAATGAGAGAGAGAGAGAGAGAGCTATACGAAAAAGTATTTTTATATTCTAAATCCTCAACATTTTTTTGTTTTTTATTTCTTAATTGCATGCTCTTTTATCCTGATTTAATCGTTAGCAATCCCAAAAGTCAAATTTTGGATCCTGAGATCTGGGACAAAAAAATACCTTAAACACTAAAATTGGCTATACCGTAGCATTGGTAGCTCACAAGAATCTAGTTGAATGTTCAATTATATAACTAAACTGTTTAGCAGCATTCCAAGGGGTCTAACATCACAGGACGACGTATGCGTATGATATCAATTTTGATAGCTGTCGGTTATTTAAATAATCAATATTACTACCACTATTACGCCAGCATGCATCTAGCCTCATTCAAAAACTCCAAATATATTATCACGACTATATAATAGTAAAAAAATCTTTAGATGGATGCATAGTACTTTTAGCAAAGGTGATACGAAATTAGATGGGGCTCTGAATGATATAAAGACCACACTATGTTTCATTTAGAAAGTTAGAGCTATGCTCTTACGCGACTTGTGGGACAGTGAAGTTGTTGATGCTGCATTGTTTTGCCTATATAACAGCCAGCGTTAGATATTGGAAAGTTGTTAGAAGCACTGTCTTTTTAGGAAATGGTGACATTGTTATTTGAAATAACTATAAACGGCACCCAATTAGGGATTACAGAACAATGAAGCCCAAAACATGCAGAATTGTATATAAGCAAGAGTGATGATAAAAATCACATTCTCTACTTTTTATAGATCATGTTTCCTTACAGAGATGAACAATACACGTATGAAGAAGCGCTTGATTTAAAGCACCCTGCACCGGAGCCTATTGCCCAGAAGCATCATGCAAAGCAAAGTAAGTTTTCATTTGATTTTTGTACCACAGATCAAGATCTAATCTCTATATTCTTTAAAGCGGAAATCAATATGACATTTGAGACAGTAGAAGACGTAGCTGGATTTACAAGTACAGTTTTCAGCAGTAGCAAGGAAAAGGTGTATGTTGTCGAGCCTACCTTTATCAATCCTCGAAAAACAGATGAGCTATTTCACGATTACAGTACGAATTGTACTATAATGTAATCCGTCTGTGTGTTACTTGCTTACCTTTTTTAAGCCAAAATAACAATAACAAACTTCTTGTAAATAACAAAGTTTTTCTAGATATACATCTCTTCTTTTCCTTCCTTTCTTTCTTTGATTCTTTTTTCTTATATCAATAAAAGCCATGGATTATTATAATTACTCTCGTGCGAATGATGGTTACTCTCAAGCAGACAGCGATAGTATTGCTGATAGTCAATCAGATCTATACCGGCACGCGTATTATCTACGTGGTAATGGTAGGTATGCAAGACAAAAAAGCGAGAAACAAGGTAGAAGAAACAGTGATAGAGCTTTTATGGATCAAGACTACTACTACCCTTCTACTACAATGTCCGAAGACGCCTATGCCCATCCATTGTCTGTAAAAAACTATTATAATAGACGCCGATCTTCGTACGATGAGATGGTAGATCCAAACATCTCACCTAACACTCCATATTATTATCAGCAACCATACCAAGATGAACCTAACTACTTCAATAAAGGCCATGGTAGAAGACGTCAAAAGGTAAACTATACCTTATTTATATAATACTATGATTAAACTTTGTTGTATATAGCACGCTAGAAACAGTTATCAAGAATATCCTGTCACTCCCGAAGATGAAAGAAACAATAGTGGTCTATACTATAACAATGAGCAAGATGATACTACAGCTCTAGAAGTAGAAGAAGACAATCACTGTGACATGGATGCTCAAAACCAAGATGAAGAGGATGAAGAAGGTTCCTTCATTGAAGATACAACGACTCAAAGAAACACGCTAATTAATGCAGAGACTATCAAGGCCATAGATTCAGAGCGTTCTTCTCTTTACCAGGAACCACAGAAGCCAGTCACTCCACCTCCAGAACAAAAGCAACAGGTTCTATCATCACCTATTATAGAAAAAAAGAAGTGGTACAAATCCATTATCACCAATACTGCACTTGTTTTCAAAAAGAAATTAGCAGGAGGAAAAGATATAACGAAAAGGCTCTCTTTACAGCAAACTTCACCACCTGCCATTCAAGTGATCGCCACCAATAATGGGGCCGTGGGCGATGTGTTAGACTCGCAACAGCAAAAAGAAATATTCAGCCAGCTGTCATCGCCACAACCTTCGACCAATCACACTTTATCACCAGAAAAGACCAAAATTACAAGCCTGGAACGTATCTGGGTGTTTCGCTTGATTGAAGAAGGACTTGTACCCGAGAATATCGCCTGGATCTGCTTCGATTTCGATAATCAACTCAAAATCGAGCAGCACCTTAAGGATTTGGAAAATCACCCAGAAGATGGGCGTTTAGCCCTGTATGATACGCATATTCGTAATAGATCCATGCCTGTCATTGTAACCCCTAATGAAAATAAGGGTTATTACTTTGCTGATATTCATCAAAATGATTTGATCACGCTTGAGGTCACTTTTATCGAAAACCATCATCAAAAGGTTACTTTTGTTTATCGGGTCTAGAGTTGTATATGTATAATAAATTAATTCAATACCTCCTACTCTATTATCCTTTTTTTTATTAAAGAAAAAGAGAGAGATGGGTTCATTTGCTCGTTTAGTATATTTTACTCTTCCTTCCAGATCTCACAATCGACCTTAGTAGACACGTCAAACGAAATTTTTTTCCGGCATTGTATTATGATCTTGATAAAGCTTTATTCTCATTAAACTAAAACCTAGCCACATGATGTTTAGTGTAATATAATATTATACTTTTTAACATTGATATTCTTTAGTATTTGAATATAGAAATACATAAAGGTGAAGAAAGAGGAAAATGGAGAATGTATAAGCACGAGAGATTATATATATATATTATGCGGCGTTTAAACTATAATGCACTACAATTCAGTATCATAATCCTATATGGACTAAAATATAGTTATTACTATTGTTAACTTAGATACCAAACCCCCCCCCAACCATAATATGTACATTCTTTTCTTGTATAAATTCATAAAATAGTGAATAAAAAGTATAAAATCTATGTATTGATTGCCCTTTTTTTTAGGACGCTCAAGACAAAGTCCAACCTTCTCAGTTTCAGTAAATATGTTCCAGTACATAACTTTTATTATGAAAAACCTCATCATAACAGTAATAGGTCCAAAAGCAGAGATCAATATTGCGATAAATGGTATAAAAAATGATGGAAGGATACTATAGATACAAGGGAGCTATGAACTTAATCGAGACATGAACGGTACACGTATGATAATAATTACACCAACCTTAACTTCAGCCAGCTCGTCAATAATAAAGACAGTAAAAATAGCTGATAGAGACTAGATACACTTTTACCGGGAACCTTTTACTTTTTTTTATTATATATAGAGAAGGAGAGCGGACATAGGATTAGGAAAACAAAGAGAAACAAACAACATTGCTTTATAGAGTTAGTGGTTTAGAAATTTTAGCATTTTTACCTTTCCCCCTTAGTAACATGTCAAATTTGACTTTACTGTCATTTAACATTGAAGCTGCTTTTGAAGGAAACCGAGTAATGTTCGCGAAATTTTGCTTTCAATTTACTTGAATGTTCTAATTTTACCGCCATTAGTTCCAAGAAGCTCTTTCTTGGCTGCCTACCATTGAACATGCGTCTGTAATTCGATTTAAATTCGATCGAGATCGCCATTTGGCATTAGCAAGTTTATTGCTTCGTCGATATTTCTTTTCACACGAACTTCAGATACCTTGGCATGTTCTAGAATTTGATCGAGTCCCAGGTGGAAAGCCCTTTCTGGTAAAATAATAAATACAATAGCTTGGGCTCATGTTTAACTTTTAATGTTTTTTTCGGCCTGCTAGAAAAACAATGATTATAACTACGATTTCAATGTGTCTCATGAAGGCAACTGGGTGATCTTCGGCTGTGTAAAAGGCTTTCAGGTGGGTGTGGACGCAGTTCATATCGATCGCCCCACATATACCTCGATCGATGCCTTTATAAAGAGCTTTCAATCGCAGGTAACAGTAAAATAGTATATAACCACGTCTTGCCTCCTTATCAGTCGTATTTAGTTGACGCAAAGCGAGATGCAATTGATCATGAACCATCAAGAATCCAGCATGCAACTTCAAACATTCTTTGAGCTATGGGGTTGCAAAGAAAGTTATATAAAAGCAATTGGTTTGGGACTGTCATTAGACCTTTCAAAACTGGACTTTATTAATGAAGAAAACCAGGTACACATATTGTATTCATCAATACGCTCCTTTAGGCCCCTAACGTAAAAGTCGATAGATCAAGATGAATTTTGAGTGTAATAGAAGTGAGTCTTGGCATTTCTACCTCACCTATCTCGATCAAGATACTATTGCTGTTGTTTGTTATAATAGTGAATTGATCCAATCTCCTACAAAATTAATAGGTACCGAAACTTGCCTAACGCAGCAATGCAACCTTTTTTCTCCAGTGAATCTCCAGGACATCACAGAGCGGGTATCTCACAGCCAATAGGCGGGGATTCAACTATCCCCGGTTCCCTCAGCTTTAACAAATAGTGTATTTCTGTATCTACCTTTTTGTTCCTTTTCTTACTCTTTTATATAACAAATAATGGGTTGTTGTTCATCTAGTCTAGTCGACCAAACAGCCAATCATAGCAGTAACCCTGATCATTCTGCGCCCATACCTCTGTCTTTGAATAAAAGTAAACCATTTACAAAAGCTGGACTCATATGGACTTCAGATATCCCATTAACACAGTCTCAATTGGATCAAAAACGGTCCGTGTTTTGGGAGACTTCACCTTCATACGGAGTAATAGCATGAACAAATGCATGCTGTGTATTTGTCAAATTAATATTCTTTTATAGGGACGAGGAGAGATATGGCAAGCGCTTAAGGCGGCCTTTTCAGAAGAAGATATTAATATGGCAAGATCAATATTGGAAGCAGCCAACATTATTTTACCAACAGGAAATCCTTGCCAAGGTTGTTTTGATGGTAATATATAAATTTGTTAGATGATCTAAAAAACTTATTGTGTATAACAGAACTAGGAAATCAATATGAAATTCCTATGTATTGTATAATACCTCCTACAAACTTGATAATAGAGGAGGAGGAGGAGGAGGAGGAGGAGGAAGATGACGCGTCATTAGCTTTATCTTCCATAATTGAAGCGAAAGAAAATCTTGAACGTTCAAGTGCAGCCCATCATCATCGTAGTATACAGTCCAATTCACCATCAGATCATTTGGTACCTGCGCCCGATTGTCTGCAAAACCCATATTCAGTAATCATACGATTATCTACTGACAAAGATCTCAAACTGATGATAAGTTCAGAAAATGAAACGGTGGGATCTTTAAAAAGCCGCATATTTGACTGTCCTGAATCAGATATAACTGTGGATACGCATATCTTACGATTGATCTATTTGGGTAGAATTCTCAAAGACGATATGGCCATCATTCGTGCAGGTCATATTGGTTTAGAACACACGTTTACGAAACAGAACTCTATTAAAATTATAAAAGATTGCATCATTCAAGCTTTGGTAGCAAAGAAGTAGTAATAAAGCCATTTCATAGTTTAGGACAGCATAAACTAAGCAGCTTTCGGTCAAGTTGAACTAGCTGTAGTAACAATAGTAGTAGTATACTATAGACGGAAATCAGTATAAACTTGGCCTTTGGCAAAAACTGCTTATATAGCATGTTGTTTTAGGAGCTATGTCTTGGATGTACAACTCGCGTTACCATACATTGTATTATATGTACAGGCGTGATACACAAAACAATCTCAGGCTTCGTATGCATGTAATATTTTTTTTTGGGAATTGCTGCTCTCCAGAATGGTAACGAGACAAGTTGAACTCTAAAGTACACTCTTTATCCTACGATCCGGTAGATCTAGCAGTTCATTGTGAATGTGAACCATGAATCAGATGCGACATTAAATCAAGATCGGAGCAAAATCTTGTATATAGATCATTAGACCGGATTCTTATGAAAGAATATGTCACTTGTACTCTTGGTTATTGAAAAGTAAGATACACTAGGTGTTACAGTCAAGTAATGCCTAATACACATGTAGATACCTTTTTGCTCTGAGTATGATCTGTTAATAAAATGCTAGATTTTGTTGGGATTGGTAGCGAGATCTATCGACTACTTGATGTAGGTCATAAGCATGTCATTCACTGCCAATCATTAATGATAGGATAACAGTTATATCTTATATAGTCGAACTGTGGATTAGGTTGATACAGTGCTCCATTCTGAATATGCACTGAGCATCAGGTGCGACATTAAATTATTGAATTCGGTCAAGAAATGTAAAGTGGTTCAAAATGAGCCCAGTTGAATTTCAGAGAAAATCCAAGGGTACTTTACACCCTCAAACCTAGATATCAATATGTTGTATTTTTGTGGAGCAGATAAAACCTATTTTCAAGGCAGAGCCGACTAGCAATATAATGTGTGCAAATTAGCGAGTCATCTAACTGTATTTTTGTAGTTTCTATTGTATAAAATACTCACATTATGGTTGCATTTTTAAGAGGTACAAAAATCACTATTTCTCAAAGACGACTCTACAAAATAACGAACTACCAAATAATCTTTACCCCATTTGTTGTATCTTTTTTTTTCACATAAGGTTTGCTAGAATATGTTCTGTATATCAGCAAACATTGTCAAGAACAACGAAATCCATGTTCTGGCCAGTTTTCTTTTTTATTATTATTATTATTATCGGAGGCAACTTCAGAAATGGTTTACAGCCAACAAAAACAAGTAAATTCCACTATGGCAGGATATCTCTATCGGTATTTGACAATATGAATCACATCTTAGAAGCTTATTTTGTAATAGAATCTAGGTTCACATACCTACAGACAATATTAATTACCTAAATACGCTTTACACAAGAGGCGCAGATAAGGAACACATCTTTGTACATCGTGAGACAAGACAGATTTATATGAATGCTAGCATACCCACCGTACGAAATGATGCCTTTGTATATTAAAGCACAAGAGAACATCGAGCCTTTGTCTTCAGAAGCTGGTATAGTTTATAATAATTCATGCAACATTATAAATAAGGAATCAGCAATAATACCATTGTATAAAGTTAGGATGAGATACCAAGTTCTGGCGTTCGTCAAAAATCGACTTTTGTATAACACAAATTAACGAAATATGCTTATCTTTGATTTATATAACTTTTGGTTTGCGCTTATGGTCGAGTGTTTAATGCCAACCCCCCCCCCTCCCCCCCTCCCCCTATAAAGTGTAATACAGCATCAATAAATACAAGAATTGATTGGTATTATTAATCACACATCTTGAGTTTTGGGAACGAAGGGATTGTGCCTGGAAAAAAAAAATCGCGAAATGCAGCGAGGCTTGGATTAGAGAAATCGCGCTGGCACGCGTTTTGTGACGTGCTGTTGAAATGGACCGTGTTAATGCAAAATCTGTTGCTACTGTTTTTCACCCATTTTTTTTTAACAGACATAGCTCCAAAATGCATCCAAGAAGAGTGCCTGGTGCTGCTTCTTCATTGAATGCAGAGTCAAGTACTCGAAAACGTTCTTCCTCTATGCTTTTCAAACCAACATCTACCTCAAAAAAAGCAAACACTCGACGTACATCACCAGTTATAGACAGTAATAATGCCCTTGCTCCACAAAGAATGACTTTAGAACAAACAGCAAATGCAGCAGCTTCATTGATGCAATTCACCCAGTCATTACAACCTTCTCAATCGCAAGGAACAAGGTATATATGAGCAGCTTTTTAATTTATTTCGTACCTGACATTTTGATAGGGAATCATTCGCCCGTCCTCATCAACGATCCCAACGACATAGTAATTTATCTGCACTGGAGCGATTGCAACGAAACGAAAAACACGCACCCAAAAAACTTGTTACCGATCCACGCAATGTCAAAGACCCTGAGGTACAACGACGTTACTTGCGAAATATAACAGACTATTTGCAAGAGACAAACTATAAAGGCACTCCACCACCGCAAAACATTCGTGCGTTATCAAATAAGAACTTTGAGGCAATCTTTAAGCATCTTGTTGCTCGTTTAATGCCCAGCCATAGATATAAGCGCAAGTTTGAAGAGGATGCAATGGAAATACTGCGTTTTTTAAACTATGCTTTGGTAGAAACAATAAGTGCAAAATCGTTCTTGTCAATCGGTGCATTGCATTCAAATCCTCAGTTCTTTGGTATACTGCATTGGCTGGTAGAATGCTGCAAGGCCAAGGACATCATTCCTGAGCCAGAAGAAGAGGAAGAATCATTACCAAGTGTCAATGGACAAGATGGATTAAGTATCTTGTTTCATGAATATGCTTTAGCTACTTATCATGTCTATATGAATGGATCCGATGATTATAATGAGCCGAATCAAGAACTGAAAGAAGTGTTTGGTAATTTGGGAAAAAAAAAAAAAAAGACGTAGATATGGTTGACACACTACTTAATTATCATTATGTAGATGTCGCCAATGAGTCAAATATAGCCGAGGTTGAAAAATTGACTGCAAGGAATAAAGAACTTAAGGAACAAATCGAAGAAGCTCAATCTACAGGCGTAAATACGTATGTGTATATGACAAGTTACTGCTTCTAACATGTGTTTGTAGAGCGTTTTAGCAAGGCTGAAAAAGAAGAGTCAAGATCTAGCAAAGGACACTAGTAAACATCAAGAGTTCCTAGACCTAAGGCTAAAGAAGAATGAAAAATATGAGATACTGAATGCTAGAGTGAAAGAAGATCAAGCAAGATTGAATAGGGAAATAGCATCATTAGAAGCCGAGAAAGCACAGATCCAGACTAAACTTACAGAAAAGGGAATATCACCAAAAGAACTTGGAGAATTGTACGAAAAACATAATCAAATACAGACAGAGTATGCCAATAAATCAGCTGCAATGGAAGAAGCAAAGAAGAGCTTGAAAGAAAAGAATGACAAGTTGATCCAGATGAAGCAGCAGGTACCGTGCATGTAGGGTTGATTGATCTGATCTAACGTGTTATGTATAGCTTGGCAGGGAGATTGAGCATTACAATTTAAAAGTAAAAGATATACCCTCGACTATACTTGAAGGCAAAGATATTGTTATTCGTTATAATCCTGATGGCGCAACAGCAAAAGAAATATGTGGAGTAGACATTGAATCCGATATACTGGTAATATTAATATTAAAAAAAAAAGACTCCGGTTTATACTTAAGTGATTTTGTAGCCTGTTTTGGAATCATTCCAAAAAAAGATACAGAGTGAACTTCGCAAGGTCACTGACGAAACATACACACTAAGATCCAAAGTAGAAGAGATCGGCATTCTTATGGAACAACAGCAGAAAGAGATAGAGTTTTATGAAAATGTAGTGGCTGATATTAAGCGTTCCTATGACGAGCAGCACAGTGTAGGTTGATATGCATGACTACAGTTTAGTTTGCTTACGCGTTGATTAGATATTTATCAAGGAAATGAAACAGCACAACGCACTAGTAGATAAACACGAAAGGGCAATAGACAAGAGAAAATCGCAAGCAAGAAAAACATTATTAGAGACTAAAGAAGAGCTGTTTAAAACACAAGAAAAGTAAGTTTAGATACTTGTTTGAGCGTGTATCTGATTTTTTATGCAGGTTAAAGGAATTGTCTACTGTTATAGACAGAACAAGGGCTGAAGTGCGAAAACAAATTGAACCGTTCTTAACACGGGTAAAAAAAACGCATAATAGACTAACCGTGAAAGCAGAAAACGTGAAGAAGGAGTTACAAAAGCATTAAAGCATTTGACAAAATGGATCTGCAATAAAAATCCATTTGATCGTCATTTGCTGAATAAAAATGTACCGTAATCATGACGACTCTTTATTTGTTTGTATTTTGAGATATAATCATGGGGAAATAGTTTGTATGTTTGACATTTGCATGTAAAGGAAAGATAATATGATAAAGAATTATACGGTATGTATGGTGGATTTTGCCGGTTCATAAAAAAAGTAATTGTTGTTTATTAAATATTTGTCGAGACAAGATTTAATTTGTCCGTTATTGCCAAAACAAATTGTTTAAGTAAAAATTGTTTGTCGATTACCATAAAACTTAGTCCATCACACTTCATAATACACCACTTAATATAATTACATGGTGTTTTAGCGCTTGGAACTTGTCGTAGGATTGAAGTTAAAGGTAGTAGCTACTTTATTCAATGAAATGCTTAGAACAGAGTTCAAGCACAACTATTTATAATTTGACGTTTGAAGTGGCTGCATAAGCCATTAAGATCATTAACACGATCATTACAAGCGTCAACAACCCTGGACGATAACGCTTTTTCTGTCGTTAAGCGGCTGGGTTTTATCTTCCCTTTCACTAAAGACCAGAACTGCTTAGTGGGGCTCAGCTCAGATAAATAAGGAAGCAGGTACATTACTCTATAACCTCTATCTTCGATTTTTCATACCATTGGTATTGATTTATGAATATTAGCATTGTCCATCATTAAATAACTGCTCCTCAAAGACTCATTCTAATCCATTATATTAAGAAGCTCACTGATAAACTTAATAAAGTGAGTATCTGTTGTTCCTTTTGCCACTGGTTTCACATCAGTTACAGTGGCGTCATCCTCCGGAGTAGCTTCGTTGCCGTTGATCTTAGCTGCAGCCCTTTTCTTTCTGCTGTTACCCTTTTTCTTCTTCTTCTTAGCAGCAGTTTCTGTTGCATGTATAGGAGGAGTCTTCTTTAAAACAACACAAAACACGCTAGACGAATGTATAGCACCGATAATTGAGCAAGAGGCTACTCTTGTTTTTGGGATCTTTACTACAGCAGGCATTCCAAGTGCTGATCTAACCCAGTTGTTCCTCATGTTGATATAGAATCCGGCTTTATCGATGAATACACAATTTTCTTATATAGTCCCAATTTGTGTCCTTCCAGTTCATGGACCACTCAAAACTTATCTGTAGATTGCCCATATAATTTCTTGCTTTTGCTTCAAAATGGTTTTTTTTTTTTACAATAATCTGCATAGTATTTTTCAAATAATGATTGAGCTGTAATATTGATATGGAAAAGCCTTGGAATTTCTCAGTCATCTCATCTATAATGTTTTCAACAAAAAGCTGATGATCAGAAGTAATCAACTTGTTGATATTAGTCTTCGTGGCCAGCATAAATGATAGTTTTTGGACTACTATTGCTCTTTGGTTCTTTGTAAAGCGCATCCCCAGTCTTTCCATAGGCTTGCTACCATCTTTCAGCAGTACGCTAGTTGATTATGAGTTCTTTGATGAACTTGGTGGCATTCCCTTTCTCCTGCGAACTTTCAATCATTTTATAAACTTTTCTCTTTGTTTGTCCGTATAAGTAATGTAAACTCCTGTATTTTCATGCTTAGATATTCAGTAGTCTTTGATTGCTTATCTTTCCTTTCTACAACACTTTTTTCAGCAGGATTAGAGTCAAGTAGCTCTGTTGACTTTTTGCTGTTTCAGCGCAATATTAGGGTCTGTGACCCCTGTTCAGGTATTCTCCATCGTGTCAAAGAGGGAAAATATCAGACATCACTTCTGCTTGAACAATAATTTTTTGGCACCAACTGACAAATTATATCTTGTTTCTTGATAGATATTTTTAATAACCGACAATTACTTTTTTTGTAACCGACAATCACTTGTTATGAACCGCCAAAATCCACAATATCAACTGTATATGGCAAAGAAGTATGTATTAAAAAAAGTATATAATAATAGGGTTTGTATAATATATAGTAGTATAGATAACAATGAAATTCGAGGTCTAGTGGTACAATTTTGGACAGTCCCTATACAAAATGATTAGCGGTGATTGACACTTTGTCATTCCATATATACCTTGTTTTATGTGAAAACGAACCACAGGTACAGCATTTATGCGTGATATGGTTCACTGGCAAAGCAATACTATTGTTGGCTGGGTTCATCTTGTTATAAGTGTATATAAGAAAGAAAGAGAGAAAAAGAGAGAGAGAGTTGGTAGCCATATATATACTAATAGGAGGGGTGTACAAAAAAGGAGTTTATTATAACAATCTTCCAAACAGTTCGGTATTGTAAAGCATGACAGCTTCCGTCAAACCTTCTTGATGATCCCAAGCCATAAGCGACTTTTGCTGAGTATCAAGAATAGCGCAAAACGCGTCTTTTGTTTGATTTAGCGTAAAGAATGTATGAGATCGTCTTTTCCATAACCAGATAGACATTGTATTTTGATTTGTAAAACATCGCAAGTCATTAAGGAAGTGCTGCATGTCGAAATAAGGCAGTTTCGTCATATGCTTTGTATGTTCCAAGTACATGCAGTGCTTTATCCATTTACTAGGTTCACAGTGCCGTTTCATACGCTCCTCTAGCACCAGAAAGTTTTCATAGTTTCGGCTGATACGTTCACATTGCACCTGCACCTTCAACAGAGTAAAATTGTCACCATGTCCAACTGCTAACTGGATAGGCTCCACTTGTTTCGGTATCTGACAAAGAAGTTTCCAAAGCCTAAGCCGATGATAACTCGAGTTTTGGACTATAAAGCTGTATGCAACTTGACTCAAAAGCACCAACTGGGCAGTTGTAGGCTTCGCATCTGGACCTATCATATAATAACATTGTTTCAGGTCTTGTTCAATACATTGATTAATGATGGCATATAGTAATTCAGATGGTAATTTCATTCAAAAGGTAAATTTTTGTGTGAACGTTTCGGCTGATGCAGACCAATGAAAACGATTGGAGCATCAGCACACATGACTCAAAAGTAATTTATATATGTTTGAATTAACTTTCTATGATTACAAGGTTTTATGTTGAGTGTTCTTGATATGTTTAGTAATGAGAATATGTATGATCTGAGTGTGTTTGCGAAGCTGCTTTATTTATATGTCTCATGTAAATATAAAGGGAGGGAAACTTAGAAAATGTAAGAGAAGTATGTATATCCATTTTCAATCAGCACCCCGGGCATATCATTATGTTTCATTCTATTCGCATCAATTTGTAATAACGTAATGACACAAGTATTGTCTATTTTTCCCGCAAATCTTTTATAGACACAATTGTATGATATGACGTGTGTATCTCAGATCAACGGGCGTTTAAATTAGATGATGCCAGTGTATAGTAATCTCTGCTTGCATTTCATTATGGGAGTTGCTCCGCCCTAACGAGAGTTGAGTGGATGGCAATATCATTTCCAAGGATTACTGACCTACTTTGAATAAAGAGATAATATAGTTGTAGCAGTATATTCAAACACCAACGGCCAACACAATAGATGTATCTTAACAATAGCAGTATTTTGCAAATCGTATGGATGCTGAGACACTTGTATTATCATTGATAGTTTTAATTTAATCATATTCGTCATAATGTAACCAAGCGCTGCATAAAAACAATGTGCAGATCAAGTTAGCTATTCTTCCATCAATTTATAAAAAATAGTGGTAGCTGGGATTAGATTAATCGGGGCTCATGACATTTAGGCCTCAGCATATCATTTAGAACATGTATAGAAATACTATCTGACTAGCAAGACACGTTAGATAAACTTAAATAATATTAACTAGTAACTTTCTTCGTAGTGTATATTAGAACATGCAGTATCCATCGAGAAAATGTCAGATATATATATATACACGCAGTGGTAACACATTCTATCTAATATTGGATCAAGATAAATATTACATCTAATAGTAAGCGCCCATCTATGTATCCGTAGTGCGCCCTTCATTATCGCACTGTGGCATATTCTATCTTCAAATCATCGTACCAGGACCACTGTATCATGCAGCATTGTTAGGAGCAAAAATGAATCCCTGCCGTAAGGTATATTTGATTTGGTTGTACAGTGTTCCTTCGCATTGCCTAGTAAAGGAAATGTGTGTATCTTTTGTTCCTTCAAGTAAACCAATCCTTCAAGGGCATATAAGCGTACATTATCACTTTTTTATATTGCCTTGAAGGCCCTTATATAGTGACATTTGCTAAAAAAAGAACCTTTACATCAACAAGACAATACCCGAGCCTAGCTGTTTAAGCACGTCAAATAATAATCAACAGTTGCCTCCTTTCTTTTGGGTTAGACCCAAACAAATAAATAGATACATATCCTTCAGCTGAACAGATTTGCAGAGACGAGTGTGAAATGATTTTATAATGTGATATTACCCCTAAAGACAGGTATCTATGCTAAGATAGAAGCTAGGATATTGTCAATATATAAAGCTAAGATGATTCCGCAGCAAAAGAGGAAGGGAGCCGATTGGAACAAAAGGTGCCATTTTATGCAGCCGACGTTTTTTTTTGTATTTTGATATCATACTTTTTTATATACGCATCCAGATCTTTCGTGTTTTGTTCTAAAAACCCAAAGTTGCGTCTGTGCATCATCGACGAAGGTGCCTCAGAAAAAAAAAATTAAAAAGAAAAAGTAAAAAGAAAAAAAGAAAGGTTACGCTTTCTATATAAGAATTAAGCTATGCCCTGTAGATCTGCACAAAAACGTGCTGCCTAGGCAAGAGAATCTCTATAGTAGGATATTTTGTAATTGCCTAAATCAAAAATCAAAAAGTTTCCAAGCCCAACTTCATAATAAATGGTTAGATGATCAAACCATGAGGTTTGGTTGAAGCCTGTTTGTTTATTCAAGAGAATTACGAATTCTTATTCTACGTATCATTCCTCTATATACTGCGCAACATACTGTTAAACAGTTTCATAAATTCAAATCATTCCAGAATGGGTGTCGCCGGATATTTTACTCCATTAAAGGTCATTGCTTTTTTTTTGTGCTTGACTTTTCCGACCAACTCGGGTAATATGAACCTTGTTCCGTATAACTCATACCAGATGATACATGGAAATGTGCCTCCAATAAAATTTTGGGGATAAACAACCATCATTATATGTATGTATATTCAATATCTTTCAGAATCAATACTACTATCCACTACAATCTGAAGAAAGCACTAACGGCTGCTGAGCAAACACAGAGTTATTTATAACATTAATAAAAAAAAAACTGTTAAGCCTCCTTCTCGAGTGTTGTTTTGTGCGACAGAATTCGAGAATTACACAATGGCTATTCTGAAAGTATAAAAAAAAAGCCTATCTGTAATATGTCTTCTTTCTTTTAGCTATCCTACTTACCTAAAAGGCCGAATGTATTCCGACAATGACTATCCCTTGTATTCTTTTATAGAAGAAAATGATATTCAGCCGCTTGCTGATGATCTTACCACTACATCTCCTGTCATGTTCTCAAACATACCTCATCATCAAACTAGCCCACTGGAAGGATTTCTAGCTGAAGATTCAAATAATACTACTACAGCATCCGTACCGATCATTTACCAACCCCACTTACAAACATTAAATGGTGTATTTACAGACCATTCGGATTTGATCATATCACTGACTGATCTTGTTCTGAATAACCAGCAATACAACCCTACATTAAATATCGACATAAATCAATCATACAATACTGACAATAACCAACCGTACAATCCAGCATTAACCATTGGCCACAATCAGCCATACAATCCTTCGTTAAATACCAATAATAGCCAATCATATAATCAACTATGGGATATTAATAATAACAGACTATACACGCCACTGTTAGATGCCCCCTTCCAATCTTATGATACTATCTTAAATACCCAATTACCCACAAATACTCCTCCTTATACCCTTCATCAGCACCTTACGAATAATGATAATAATACCTTGTATAATCCATTACCGCAACAACAACTATCTACTGCATATAATTCTTTCTTTTCACACCTTGATAATAATCAAGATGATGCCTCATCCCTTCTGGTTCCTACACCATCACTGTCCACACAGTCATCTCTTTCGTCATCACCTTCATCTTCCACATTAATGCTTAGTAGCAGCAACAGTACTACCACTATATCCTCTCTTTCCAGCCTTTACAGCGACCTCAGTAGTAGTAGTTCATCATCCACTGCCTCCACTTCCTTCTCTAGACCAAAATTCCCTTGTCATATCTGCAGTAATTCATTTGGAAGAATGCAAGATCTCAATCGTCATATTCGTATCCATACAGGCGAGAAATCGTTCGCTTGCCAGTGTTCAAAGAGCTTTAATAGAAAGGATGCTTTGGATAGACATGTTAGGGCAAAAAAAAAGAAAGGGTCAAGACACCATTGTCAGGCCATGACCAAGTCGTCTTCGGCAAAAAGAGTACCAAACCAATCACTTAACGCCTTATAACATTCTCTTTGGCTTGTAATCGCCATTATGAGACTTACATTAATTTTAGACCAAGGTTACTTGGCTTTATATAAGCTACTATTGTTTATTATATGGCAACCCCTCATGATAATATATACATAAATCTAGAAAATAAATTATGCAGAACACACGAATAAATATATACATCTCTATGAAACTATTTTTACGTGCAAGCTGGTGTTATAACGCGTCTAATGTTTGAAACGCGTAACCATCGTTTGTTCTTTGATTATATATACTTAGCAAAAAAAAAAAAAAAAAAAAAAAAAAAAAAAAAAAAAAAAAAAAGAAGGCTGTGAACTGTATTATCAAAACTTTGAGTGAAATAACTGCCTTGTATTGAAGCCAAATAAAGGTTTGATTAGATTCTTTCAACTTGTTCTGAGCATAAACTACTTATCAAAAATGATATTAGACCGAGATTGAAAAAAAGTGCAACTTGCTTGACGAGTGAATCATAGACAATTTTCTCATGCCAGGTATTGGTTTGATCATTCTCGCGTTAATGTCATACCCTTTTGATTGGCCACTGTGGTTATGTAATATATCTGAGGTCCAATTTAGGTACAAACATAAAGTTTATTTTATTCAAATGATATATCTGATACGGGTTGTGTTGCTTCAGCAGCTTCATCAGGCTGTCGATCGATCCAGTCAAATACCCACTGAGTGGTCTGCAAGCATTCTTTTGTGTCCCACACTTCAAAAAAGGCAGCGTATTCCCATGGTTTGCGCAGACAATGTTTCATCAAATTCACCACAGGCTGAAGGTCTTTTAGAGAATAGCCAGAGAATTCAACAAGTGAAGAATGCCATCCGCTTTCTTCCATTTCTTTGGCAAAACAAACTGCTGCAGCAGCAATTTTTGAAGGCCTAACGCTAATGAAAGCAGGCTCAAGTAAGGTCATATAAGTAAGAAACGTAGATACAACTAGTGTTCCTGCTGTACAGTCCATTTGTTTTATACAAAGGCGATCTAGGAAGTTAAAAGGATTGGCGTAACAAAGGCGACCCTGCAATGTATAGAACATGTTAATCTGCTTCTCGACGAACTCTTCTTTACTGATGTTGGCTATTTCGATAAACTCGTACTTGGAAGGGAGTACCACTTCTTCAATTGTTGATGGTCTTTTTTCTTCAAATTTCATAGCAAAAAACAGTGCAACTATACAGAATGGTCTTGCTTCACGTTTCTCTATTTTTTGTAAAGACAAGAATCGATCAAAGATATTAACGGCCAAATATACTGTTTCCAGTAAGAGTCCATACTGATGCTGGATTATAATCATAGTCTCGATATATGCAGCGCGATCTTCCCAAGTTAGTTCACCATTTTGCATGCTGAAAACATACAGAGGGTCAGCCATGGTCGCTAATTCTGATTCACATAAATGACTAAATATTTCACTAACGTGTTCGGCTACTTGTAGAGGATCATTCCGTTCATTTTCTGTAAGTAGGTTGCTAGTATTCATCATGGCTACTTTAACTTGGTCTTGCTCAGTTATAGTATTAATGGTGGCGACGAGATCGGCGCTGGAAGTAGATCTGGGTGCGGCTGTGTTGGAAATAGATGTGGCTATATTGGAAGCGGATGCGGCTGCAGTTGACACGGTGGCAGTGCTATCCCCGTTAACGATGGTGGAGGTCAAGGCAGTAGTTTTAATATTCTTGTTTTCTGAAGTAGAAGAAGAAGCCTCTCGACCGAGGTCTTCCAGATTACGCTTGTAGTGACGTATTTTTTCGGCATACAAGTGAACTTTGCGCTTAGGCACAATGATGGGCAAAACTGGAACAATGTCAATCCCAGAAGTATAGGGTTTTATATCTGAGCCTTGTTTATGAGAGAACTTGGGTTCTTTTGCAGTTTTAACTTCGGTAAAGCCATCGTCATCACCATCATTATCATCATGTTTTATTTTTCGCTTGGAATTAATTACCTGGGTTGGCTCATCTTGTTCGCTATTGTCATTATTGAGCTCTTCTTGGGCTTCATAAAAGATGTCATCGTCAGACTCTTCTTGGGCACTATAAAATAAGTCATCGTCAGATCCTTCTTGGGCACCATCAACTGTGTCATTATCAGATTCTTCTTGGGTGTCATAGAATGTATCTTTGGCATGGGTATAAATATATCGATAAAAAGGGCGTGGAGTAATAGTGTTGTTAGGAATAGTCATTTTGTAAAAGAAGTGATATACTTGAGAAAGAAAGAGTGAGAAAAAAAATGGTTTCCATTGAATCTGTTTTGATCGACAATTATATATTACTGTAAGTGCGTAGTGGGATATGTCTTTGTATCTTTATTACAATAATATACGGCCTCTTCCGTTCCAATAACATTAGTATACATGAAAACTTGGACATATCCTTCTTTTGTTTATGAAACAAAAGTACGGACGTTTATTTCAGGTGAGTTAAATTACATTTCCTTATAATATAACCACTATCATATTCTAGTAAAAGGTCAATACGAAAAGCTTAGTTTGGTCTGAAGCAGTTATTATAGAGATTATACTATGCGAATGACCATAGCTATCAAACCTTCTGCTCTGGCATTCTAGCTTAGTCGTGTGGTCTGTGCTCATAAATTTGAGTTATATACACATGCATGATAGCTTAATAGAACTCAGAACTTGAAAGACGGTAAACTAGTTACACCAACTAGTTGTGCTTTTACTTTTGCTTTTTTTTTTTTTTTTTTTTACAATACGTAAATGTCACTAATTTCAAAGATCTAAACTTTAAAGCGAATAGGTTGACTTTTATCAAATGCTGGAATGAAACATTGAATAGCAAAAAATATATAAAAGTTGCCGTTGATCAACACAAATATATATATCTAAACTACCTGATAATCCAGATAAGGTAAGACTGTATGTAGGGCAGCTCTCTTTTATGCAGTAACAAGAGCCAACTGTTTTAACTTGTAGCTTATAATTATCAAAAGCTTTAATTCAGATAAACACTTGTTTCCATATGGTTTAGCAATACCAAGACGCGTACCGTCTTACTATGGGTAGTGGTATGTATATGTTTGATAAGCTTTCTGCAGTTACGTAAATATAATGTATTTGCGTGTTAATGAAGTAATGCCTTGGATTTTTATTGGCTTACAATATAATAAACAAGTGTACATTGTGACCATTGTGTATATCATTAAGACTGGAAAGAAAATTCATCTAAGCATGGCTACAAGTAAAGAAAGGGAAGGCTTTGAAGATAATGGTGACTATAAGTAAAATGCATATACTATAGTATATGCGTCTCTTACATTCTGGATCAAAGTAAAACATTTACTCATTTTCAAGCAGACACACGAATTACTCACAGTGAAAGCAGTGCCAAAGAGCTTTTTTTTATTAGAAAAAAAAAGTGAAGCCTTCATATCTATAATCTGATAATAGAACAAAAACGTGTGCTATTTTTCTCTACAAGGAGGCAAAGGAAAATATATGACCAAAATAGAAATAACATTATGGATTTGGAAGAGGATGTTAATCCATACCATTTGCAAACCTTAACTAATATTAACTGTTACTGCGAATCTCAGGGGCCAGAAGAATCGCTAACTAAAGATTTAGACACTAAAATGGAAGACATGGCAATCTTGCAGAAACAGTAAAGAAATAGTAAACGACATATAATAACTATAGTAGTGAGGAAAAGCTTCTTTTTTGTGTATTACAACTGAGTGAAGCTTTACAGCACTGCGAAATCTGAAAGACTAGCTGGCGAAATTGCCGAACGGACAGCTTAAAAATGGAGAAAGAGATTCAAAAAAGATAAAGACTGGAATATACCTGAAAAGCAACGAACAAAATGAACAGGAAGACATGTCAACTTGAAAAGCGCAAGATTTACCTGATCAATTTTTACGATAAGCAATTCTCAAGATTGAGTGAGTGATGCAGTCCCGTCTCTTACTGAGAAATTCAAAGCCTTCACTTTGAAGTATTCCAGTATTCAAGCTTTCTTAAAGAACGAATGCAATCTTTCATTCAAAAAAATAACCCATCATCCTGTAGCAGAAAATAATGAATTAAAACTTACGAATCGAAAAGCATGGGTTGAAGAATGGAGTAAAACAGATATGAGCTTTCTTGAGAACTATGTTTTTATAGACGAATCAAGATTTAACATCAACATGAGACCACTCGAAGGTTGGCCAAAAAAAGGGCATTCTAGTAATAGGCACTACAGCCTCTATCAGGGAATATCACACACTATTTTGTGAGCAATTAGCGCTCACTCTGCGGTGGCGATAGAACTCAGGGACCCCAAATATTGGAAAGAATCAAAACTAATGATGTTGGTCGTAAAGGAAAGGCTCTCACTAATTCCAGCAAGCGCACTCCAAAAGAAACTGTCGCTTGACATTATCTGAAATTTATCCACAAAATCTCGAGCAAAATCGATTTATTTGAAGAAATGAAAGGCTTTTATTTGATCTTGGCCAACACTCCCATTCATACAGCCGATGAAATAAGTGGAATGATTATAGAGAGGACATATATGCATTTATTCTTCTCCTTACTTCCTCGTACTCAACCCAATTGAGAATTTTTGATCTGTGATTCAGAGTAAGGTTAATTTAAGCTTATTTGACGACACCAGTGATTTAACCACGAGAATAACGGAAGCTTGCGATTCTGTTTCTCCTAGCTATCACAAAGCACTTGTTCAGCATTCTTTGAGAAATGGGCTCGTTTAAATACTTCATTTATCTATCAAAAAAAAACAATCAAATCGCCTTCGGAAGTCAACATTAGCGAGTTGAAGGATATGTAAGTTATATGTTACCAGAGTGCTCAACTTGCTGCATGCATAGTCAATGTAATTGTCATATACAGTTTAAATTGCGAAATTCGTACTTTTTTCCTACTCCTATCTCCAAAGATTGTGCTGTCTTTTCCGGGTGGCAAGCGTTTACCTTTGCAAATACAACATTATCAGGTCTTTCTGGGAAACACCATCTTACCTTCGAGAAAAGCTGCGTTAGGGGTGAAAGTTTATTGAATAATCATCAAATTCATACATTTGTGCCTGAATTTATGTAAAACGGCTTGGCTAGAGTATATATATTTATAAAACCATAGTAATAGAGATTTTTCTTTCTCGAAAGGTAGGTTTATGGGGTCCAACTTTTCTATAATTCACTGCTGATTACCTATCCACAGCACACCTTCCTAATTTGGAGAATTACCCTACTGTCAATACGGCCAATTAAAAGTCTAGCTTATAAGATGGGTTACGTCAGTATTTTTGCAGGCGCGACTGCTACAGTAAACTCTTTCTGAGGTGAAGAGAGTCCAACGAATATTTCCCTCTTTCTTTTGTCATAGGGGTAACTGCTTCAATACGTATCTTGGAGGTGCAACAATGTAAAAGTCGTTGTACTTATAATAGAGGATTTGGTTCTAGGAAGGTGAATCTTCTTAGCTGCCACTTTGTTATAGCAGGATTAACGTATGGACTACAACAATTTGGGTATTATGCTTCAGTAGCCATGCGAGTTTAATCAAGCTCCTATGTAACCTAAGAATGTCCGCATTTCCGAGTCAAAGGTAGAATACTTGCTTTTGTATAGAGCAAATAACTAACTGAATCTAAATGAATGCATGTTTGGCTTGTGTCTTCTTTTTTCTTTGGCATAGGGGCAACTGCTTCAATACGTATCTTGGAGGTGCAACAATGTAAAAGTCGTTGTACTTATAATAGAGGATTTGGTTCTAAGAAGGTGAATCTTCTTAGCTGCCACTTTGTTATAGCAGGATTAACGTATGGACTACAATAATTTGGGTATTATGCTTCAGTAGCCATGCGAGTTTAATCAAGCTCCTATGTAACCTAAGAATGTCCGCATTTCCGAGTCAAAGGTAGAATACTTGCTTTTGTATAGAGCAAATAACTAACTGAATCTAAATGAATGCATGTTTGGCTTGTGTCTTCTTTTTTCTTTGGCATAGGGGTAACTGCTTCAATACGTATCTTGGAGGTGCAACAATGTAAAAGTCGTTGTACTTATAATAGAGGATTTGGTTCTAGGAAGGTGAATCTTCTTAGCTGCCACTTTGTTATAGCAGGATTAACGTATGGACTACAATAATTTGGGTATTATGCTTCAGTAGCCATGCGAGTTTAATCAAACCCCCCCCCCTATGCAGTCCATTTTTTTCGCGTTCATCTCTGACAATATGCCGAATTACGAACAACATACGTTGGAGACACACCCATTTTAGTACTGGAACTTGCTGCATGATACGTTGAATATTCATTATTTTACTTTTATACTGCTGTTCATAGCAACCTTATAATATATTATATGCTATCGGTAATAAATACCTTGTCTTCTTTGCTATCAATTTCTTCTCATTTTTTGCCCATTATCATTACATCCTTCTTTGTCTATTCTCTTTTCATGCTTAACCATACTAGGTAAAGCTTAATACTTAGTATAATGCGAATCTTATAATTAATCATGCTGCAGCTTTCCAAGTTGTGTAATATATTGAGGGTAGAGAGAATTTTTAATTTCAAATTTTAGGAATCCTTTCTATGGTCTTTAGCTATTTCTCTTAATGCTGTTGTCCCTCTAGATATACTTCGTGTGTATGTGCAAGAGCTTTTAATTAAAAGAAGCAAGTGTACTAGCATAGGTAAAAAAAAAAATTTAAAAAAAAGTAAGGATTCGGAACTCGATAACTGCATGAAATTGTATAGAGCGAAGAGTCATGCAATAAATATCAGCCAATGTATCTTCTTTTTATTAGACAAGTGATTGTAATAGACTCCGACTACGTAAACCACTTGCACAGTACAAGTAAATCACTTCTGGCATATTCGATGCGTAGCAACTAGAAAGTCTTTAGCTTATAAATTAACATATTATGAATAATCCGCAGTATTTAGAAATAGTATAAATATCCCACAAGTTTTCATGAATAAATAATTATCCTATTATACAAAAACATAATTTACTATAAACTATTAATCGATTACCTAATCGGACCTCAGATATTACAGTGATATCTAGAGCCTAATTTACGTATCTTCGATCTTTTTCACTAATTCCTTTCTAATCACAAAGTACATTCGTTTGTAAGATAAATTATGCAAACGGTCATTAAGCAAACAAGTATATATAACTAAAGTAGCGCTTCATTTACCTGGATTATATTACCTTTATTATAAGTACAAACCCAGGAGATCAATGGTTTATTGTTTCCTTTTGTTTTTAAACTTCTACCAATCTAAGCTACTGAAGATTTGAATCTGGAGATAACTAGCTTCTTGGTAGTAATTGAAAACTGTTGACAGAATTTTAGAATGCTAAATTTTATGTAGTTGTTCTCTAGATATGCTATGCATTCTGTCAATTTTGCTTGGACAGAGGAAAAAAGATTGCGATACATTAATCTTCTCGTTTTATCATTTTCTTTATTATCAAGCTAGATTAGAATTGTGAAAACGGAACGCGATTTGGGTGTTTTTTACGCATACCTTTTTTTTTTTGAATAAAGCAATAGTTTATTGACCTTTTAAAAATAGAGTTATGCGTCCAAATGGAGTAACGAGCTCAATAATATGAGTTTCGGGATACATGACATTATAAAAGCTACAAATGTGGCTTAAAATAAAGATAAAGAGAAGAGAAAAAGAACTGAGAGCTTCTATACTCATTGAGTTGAAATGAGATACAGGATATAGTAGGCATAGTAGTTTATCCTGAACATATCCTAATAGTATAACGCAAGGCAAAACCGATGGATTGGACGAGTCTGTACTTTTATCTTGATTTTCAACGGAATAATTATTAGCTGCTGGCAGATTAAAAAATATATTCAAAAGTTCCTTGACGGCACTTAAACATTTTGATAAAAAACACAGTAATGGTTCTGGGTTTAATTACATCAAACCTTAAATCATCGGTCTAAACTTCGTTAGCAGGGCTTAGCCTTATTATGATTGGCTACTACTTGAACTACTACTGTAAATCGATGTAAATCCCAATAGCAAATCAGTTTGTTGTGGGTTTCTACAGACTGTAAATATCGTCGTAGATCGATGCAGACTATAAAAAAGTCGATATACATCGATTTTCATTTTATTTTATTTTTATTAAGTTCACTTTTAAATTTAATTACGGTCTATAAATCTACCAATTCTTCCCAAATCTGGACGAAATATGGAGAACCCTACTCTTTCATGAAACTACCTGTATTGATTTAGAACTTGATTAGCTGCCTCGCCAGTACAGATATCACCATCTTCATTTGATAGACGCCGTCTTTCAAGGGATCCGGACATACCATTATACATGTATTCTTGCCGCGCCTTCTTTACTTTGGATGTCTACTACAGCTGAGATTATCATTTTGGGGTACCCTTAGCAATAACTATAGGTTAAAAGATAATAATCGATAGGTCTTAATTTAATTCAATAAATACCTATTTAATACAAAAAGAATCTATCAGTTGATTTCAATTTAATATTGCATCCACTTATTAAAACGTTCAGTAGCTTCTATCAATCATACCAGAAACGCTGTCTCACTGGAATTCAATGAACACACTATTTTAACCAACTTTGCAAAAATTACATTAAATTCATGTATTGAATGTAAAGAATAGTAGATTTCTCAATAGGTCCTGCTTAAATGTTGCATTCGCTTCCTAGATATTTTACAAAATGTTTACTAGAAATGTCATAACCATTCAAGGTTATCCAACAAGTATATTATACATTAACCATCGACACAACGATAGCATGCATTCCATGTTTACTATAACTATAGATCTGTAGATTTTTCAGCTCGTCTCAGTTTATTCTCGTGTTTGTTTACTAGATTATATTCAGAGTAGTTGCCTGCAACTAATTAAGCTTCGCCTTTCTGCGACGTGACCATTACATTATACAAGTTAGATGTATACAGAATGTTCAGCAAAGAATGTCCCCAAAGAGCAAACAAAACCGTTGCTAGTTGCGGTTTAGTTGATGAGGTTTAGCATTTACAATAGGTAATGGGAGCAGGCAGACGATAAGAAAAGAAAACATAAAATAGGCACGTATTGATCCGTTCAGGTTAAAAGGATATTTGAAGCGTGAAAATATTATGAACCACGCTAACCGGTTAAATATTCTTTATTTACCAGTATATGTAGATTTTCATTGTGTCTTAGCTAAACATTGGTAAGTTGTCTTGTCATTTTGAGCATGTCGATTATGTTGTTGTTTTGATTATTTTGGCGCGACAAGATTTAGTATCTATTATCTTTTGTGGTTGCTGTTTACCCCTTATTTTCTGAGTGTAAAAGTGTTGAGTGTAACTTTGGTTTCATTGGCTGACATCAGGTGAATCCGAGTCATCAATGACATTTTCGATAAAAGTCATACACTGCAAAGATACTTGTAAATCAATAACAAAGCAAGATAAAGATTTCGGTTTCGGAGAATATATAGAACTTAATATACTCCTTATGATGAATATTTTTGACAACAATATGATGAAATAGAGAATAGAAAATAACTCCGATCATATGATGTTTATGCTAGGTGGAGTAAGTTATTTCTTCCTTTTAACCTCGTACAAATTATATAATATTCAAAAACTTGAATACTCACTTTGCGACTGACGATCTGTATACCAAGGCTTTGATTTTCATGTTTATTATTTCAACCCTTGAGTCAAAATTTTCAGTAACAGGACAGAAGTTTAGCGTAGTGAACTAGTACAAAAAAGATCTTTCGACCAATCTCGGCTTAATGCTACATGAGATGAGCATGTCAAGTTCGGTATGAACCACTGTACCTCACAAGACTACAGATGTAGTTCAGCTTCTTTGGTGCATTATTAAGTTTTTGATAGTTTATCATCTTCAATGGCTAAAAAACTCTTTTTCTTTTAGTCTAATTAAAAACCGAATTATACGCGTGGTGCATAAATAATTATAAAATAATATTACTATCGTCCATAGGGTGTTCCTATGACCGTTTCAGGGATTTGGAACCATTAGGAATTTGACAAGTGGCCCACTATATAAATATATATAATACAGATAGCACTCATGTGGGGCGAAAATAGAGTTATGTCAGGTACAAAACTATAAAAAAAAGAGAGATTGCAGGTAACACTGGTTATAATTATAAATAGTAATAGTAAGTAATTTTATTATGAAGATCAAGGTGTAAAATAAATAAAACAGAGGGAATACAATAAAGAGGGAAGAAGCGGCTGTGTATATAGTTAGAAAAGGATGTAAATGCAGAGAGGAATAAATAGTACAATAAATAATATTCCTACTTTCCATAAGGGAAAAAATAGGATTATACGGCGTTCAGGAAGAACTGATCTAAGCGACAGTAACGAGACTGACACCGGCGAAGACCGGAAGAAGAGCCACTAGAAGACTCTTTGGAGGAGGTTGTACGTTGTAACATATCTGTTAACAGCGATACAGGCTTAGGAAGCAGAGAATTATTTGTAGTAGGAGTAGCGATGTCTTTCTTCTTTGTAAACGTCAATTTTGGCCTCTTTACTATCATGATGGGTTCCTCCTCCTCCTCCTCCTGTTCCTCTTCTTCTTCTTCAAAAGTAGGTGGAATAAAGAACTTTTGCTGCTGAGATTGCGGTTGGCTTGCCACTCTAGGTGTATCTAACAAATTTTTTTGCTGAGACCATTGAGAAAGATTAGGTAAAGATCGAGAGCGAGTCAATTTGTTTACGGCAGTAGTAGCGGTTGAGCCGAAATCGATATCCTCCGAGGTCTTTGGTTCTACTTTCTTTTGTAAAACAGACTGGCGGTACCATAGGCGCCAAGAAAGGTTCTCTAAGCGAAATCCATCTCTGATATTCTTCTTACATTTTGTGAAAACTAATAGGGCAAATGGTTAATTATCTTGGAGATTGCTGTGGATGGTTTGGTTTTTACCTCCCCATAGACTAGAGAGTTGATCAAGGTTATTCCACGGTAATGTCTTGTATTGCGCATGTTCAGCCAACGTCGACTTGATAAGCAATGGCAAATGAATATCGTTCAATAGCAAGCTCATTATTGTAAGAAGAAAGTTAAAGAAAAAGAAAAGGGCAAATATCCTTGCTAAAGCCAATATATAATACCAGCCTCATTGTTCTCGGCCTTCTTCCCCCCCCCCACAATCTTCCATTCAATCCCAGTCAAGAATCTCGCCCCATTTTTTGATATTTTTCCCCCATTTATTATGCTTAAAAGGTACTTTTTTTTGAAATCTCCATCTTTGCTTCTTCTAATATAATATCAAACTCTTGACAAAACCTATGACAAATGCCTTCTGCCAAATGTGGATAGTTTTGATGTACATCAGCAATAGCACCAATACTGACTTGGCCACAATATGAAATAAGTGCAATACCAATTGACCCTTTTCCGCTCTGAGGAGGGAACGTTCGGTACTCTTGTATTTGCTCTCCGGCAAAAGAAATAGGAATGGTAGGACCAGGGACATTGGTAAATATACCGTGTGGGATATCACAGAAACCGCTGTACACTGAAGGCGATGGTGATAGTCCTGGTACAAACATGCATTGCAGACATGAATATAATAGTTGAGGCATCCATGATGTTTTAATGGCTAACATTTCACGTTGAACTTGCTTTAATAACTGCTTTGTACTGAGATCTTTCATTGAAAAAAACCCCCATGCGCCACTTACTACGTTACGGAGACTATAATAAATACAGTTGAGAACACTTTTTTTTTCCTATTAAGTTATATCAGGTACCTCCAATCATTCGGTTGACGCAAAGAGACAGGAATGAAAAAGCAAACATAATCGTCTTTCCTTTGAGCTTCATTTTCCAAATAGCGCTTCATACATCTTGTTAAAACTACCAACATGACGTCGTTGAGCGTACCGCCAAAGGCTTGACGTACTAGTTTGATATCCTTGATACTAACATTTTCTGACCATGCCATTTCTTTTTCGGGTGACTGGAGCCCAGGATAATACAAATCTTTTCGAAGAATAGGTAAAATGCAAAGTAGCAAGGAATACATGTCATGACAAACAGTCAAACCATAAACACACAGCTGCCAAATCACCATATACAACATGGACAAACAGACAGTAATAAACGATTTTGTCTGCGGTACCTGTGTTTCCAGATAAGATCTATGCTCCTTTTTATTGCGATGCGCAACTATAAATTGCTGTTCCGATTCCTTGAGTATGGCACCGAGTGATGTGGTACTCAACAAACTGCGAATGAAGCCTTCACCATCTGCCAATGTATGATGTGCTTTCCAAAAGAACGCGCAACGATCATCGCTGAGGCCTGAGATAGCATGCAGTTCCCAAAGAGGTTTGGCATGGTCAAATGGTGTAACAACCTAACTCTATAGGTTAGCGCGATAGCTTTTAAATCATAATGATGCTCACTTGTTCAGTGCAGTATTTGAGAAGAGCTTCTTTTGTAGGTTCTTTCAGCGTATGGAAAATGACATTCTTTCGAGGGTGCCAGTCAATAGGCGCGACCCAGCTAGCAGTACGAAAGAAACCTTCGTGACGAGGTATTTTGGCGAATCTTGGATAGTCTGCACATAATGTATCAAGTACTTTGTAGACTGGTTTTGGGTCAGGATGATGGTTAAATGTCCAAATAGAAGTGACTGTCATGAGCCGTCGTGGATGTTCTGCTTTGAGAAACAAGGTATCTAGTCCACTTAAGCGCGTATCACTCATCGTTGAAATGTAATAATAATGAAAAAAAGGCAGTATAGAATTAGAGGGTGTGTGAGTGTATATTTTATCCAAGTAATAATGTCTCAAGTTTTACGTAATACCATTTAAAACATCGATAGGCACGTGAACAAGAAAGAAGTAAAGCAGGGTTTTCACTCAAATGGAATCAGTTTACTGATCTAATAGATATTCTCTTTGATAAATACAACTGTCAATTATGCAACGCTAGGTAACACAAGCGATCAAACACTTTGCAAGCTTGTTGAACTTTATGATAATTCTTTTGCCATGCCAGAAGTTATATATATATATTGTCATTTAATAAATAGGATTCACAAGAATAAAAAACAAAGGTTTACCCAACGGTGCGGCACTTTGTGAACATGGACTACTGATCAGATGCAACATTTGATTAGGATCGGTCAAGAGATCTACCGACCTTTTGATTTCAGTAAAATGAAATGCATATAATTTGCAATTATCTATATAGTTAACGACAAACACAATATACTGAATTACTTATAATCAAGTAACATGTTTAAGGAGATTTTCTGTTTATTCTGAACATACATCCAATCCAGAATTATTGGAATTGACAAAAAAAACAGAACTTTTTAACATGCCTTTCTCCAATTGTGATTCAAAGGCTGGCTATCTGTTTGTTTCTACTAAGCAATTCGTTTTTATAGTGCAAATAAGCATATCCTCTGAAATTGATAGCATATAACATTATGAACCGTTTCCGTCTCTCTCTCTCTCTCCACAATCACATAGACTCTCTTTTTATCCTTTGGGTCAACAAATAACCTGTAGATACTATATTTTCCTTTATTTTATCACTTTTTTTCTTTATAGAGGAACGCATATTATAAATTTGATCCAGTCTGGGCAATAAAAGTATAAAGACACCGTGCACTCCATAATATTTGTTGTTAAAATAAGCACATTCTTTTTAGTTGCTTAATATATGTCCATTACAATGGATTTTATTTAAGCATACTTATAATGGAGTTCAAGCATATTCGGTAGCTAGGGCTGATGAGGACTAGTAGATTCGATCAATAGCATATTTTATACCAGATGCTTTAAAGGCGTATACTTGAGATAAAATTGGGTTTGTAGAATGCTCCTTTTAGCACTAACTAAAGGGGAAGATCTAGAAATCGTTTTATTCATTGAAATGAAGCGATGGTGAAAAAAGACAATTTCAGCAAGTAATCGGCTAGCGGTATTTCCTGTGTGAGGCCAGAGTTCAGGGATGAATATAAGGCCGAAACCATGGTCAGAGAAAGAAAAGAACTATGCCCAAAGTGAATTTACGAGAGACCAAAACTGAAATAATTAACAAAACCAACTTGTTAAAGTGTATCATTTGGTTTGCACAGAAACCATTGAGCATCATACTTTTTGAATGTATATCATCCCATCGAACTCAATTCGTTGCACTTTTCTGACCAATACATGATGTCTCAAGGGGGAGAAAGGTAAAATGAAAATATTACGAATATTTTCAAACTAGATAAATTGAATAAGCAATCAGTTTTAAGAAAAACTTATTCAATCAAAGCATAATTGTAATAAAGTAACACTCTTAGGTGGCGTATACTATGCTTGTCTACTCTATGTAACTATTACGTACGTTGTACATATTGAACAAGCTGCATAAAGACGATTCATTAGCGAAATACAGCTGCTTCTTATGTATTGTGTACTTTCTTCCGTTTTAGATAGTTTATTTAATAAACAAAAAAAAAAAAACAAAAAAAAATAGACATTGCTACCAATCAGTCATTGGTGCTATTTGGCAAGAACGATCTGATACATCTGTCTGCACTTGAGCAGCCCAAGCAGCTGTTTTCAAGAATCCATCTCCATGCTCACCAACCAAATAATCCATACGAGTCAAAATCACCCAATCCATGAATGTACGTGCATAATCTCGCTTCAATCGATCTTCATTGGTATCAAAGATGCTATGATCAAAGCTATGTTCTGAAGCTTGATTTAAATCCGCAAACCCATAACCTTCTGCTACCGCATGCACTGCCATCACTCCATTCTGTCGATTCAACTCTTGTCGCACATGATTCAACAAGGCTCGGTGAGGTACACTGACAAAGACATGACAAGACGTTCCTTGCTGACATACACGCGCTACATGGGCCGACAAACAACTTACACAGGTTTCGTTTGTGACGCGAAGGCCCACACGCAACCATCCTTTTGCTGCAAATTCACGCGTCACTCGACTACTGGCTGGATCCAAGGGCGACAAACTTTCACTGATATCCACTTTACCTCCCATCAATTCGCGATAAGGTTCCAAATACTCGTGTAAACGAGCAGAAGGTCGGCTGAACAATAAACGGCTGACAAGCCAGAACCAATGCGATTTGTTGCGTAGGTGGTTCAAGCGAAACTGATCCACGAGTGGTTTCATGGATGGATTGTATTGCAGATCCATGAAACTGCCTTGCCACGCTGAGGTACTCACAATCGTTACGCCTTTGGACCGATAAAGTTCTGCAAAATGGCGCTTTCTCAATGCTAGCCTCGAAAGCGCCTTTTCATGCTTAATTTGACTGGATTGTTCAACACGTTCTAGGTAGTATTTGGCTTGATCTGAACTCATTGCCATGTAACCGGGCGAGGACTCGAAAAACCATTCAAACTTGACTGGTATAGTCATATTATAGGCAAATGCTGAACCTTGTTGTAGCATCGAAAAGTAATAGTGGTTGGCGATGTCCAGCATTCGTTTATCTAAGCCGCCGCATTGACTATTCGCTTTTTTGCAACTATAAAGTATCAGTAAAGGCGGTGTGGAATAAGGTGGGGTTTTATTCGCTACATAACCAAGTCGAATATGCACTAAAGCAGAGTTCAGTAGTCGCTGATCAGCAGGTGAGAGTCGATCAAAAGTTCTTTGTTGGCTATTATTTGCAATAAGCACAGTTTGTTGGAATTGGGAATGCTGCTTTAGTCTTTTCGGTAAAGGTGTTGTGTTCCATATAGAAACAAGGTAAACTGATATCGAAAAGAGTATAACAAGTCCAAGCCAGCTTTTTAGTTTGATAGTTCGTAATAGAAAAGACATTCAAGGGTTTAAAAGCAATTGCATGGGCTTTGGGTAATCTCTTTTATAATCTGGAGGGAAAAAATAGGGGAAAAAGCGCCTTTTTGAGGATTAACGCTTTAAGGTGACGATCCAGCCAGTTATACAAACTTTGTATCACGTGTCAGGTAGTGTAACGATCAGATTGGTCAAAAACCGTCGAAAGATCGCCCTGGAGCTTATACTCTCTTGACCAATCGCCGTACTGAAAACTTAATTATTCTATAATTATATCTCCGACATCCAATTATAATTGAACGTAAGACGTTTGGTATACAGCCAACCAATAAAATCGTCCCAAAAAGTATAGGAAAAAAAAGCTAAAGGGTGCACAGAGGAAATTTCTGTTTAGATTCCGCTATCAATATGAAGTTTTTTTTTTTTCTTTAATTACACAAATCTCATGTCAAACGATGCTTCATAATTGAGATAATCGCATTATATATATAAATCCAAATATATTTGATATATAATTTCTTTATATAAAAGATCAGATCTATTGACATAGAGTTGGGACTTGTAAGAATCACTTACTGTACCCTAATTGCTAGGTATTCTGAGAATAAACTTATATAATTCAAACCACAATTAAACGATATAAAAACTTTGCTAATGGAAGATATGCCTATTCATATCTTTTATTATACCAATACTGTATTGAAGTCAATAAATGATGAAAATTTAGTATCTAAAACTGAGATTGAAGCTCTGGATATTTAATTGCCGAAACCAATCATCATTGCAAACCATTAATTAAAGTCATCATTCAGGTCCTCTCCAGGAGTGAAATATCAAAAATACTGGCTACTTGATAGAAAAAAAAATTCCTGGGAAAGCATGATTCCGTATCTGACTAGACAAAACAAGGGAGAGAAATACAGATTAGACATTATAGCTGCTAGTGGGGAACAAACTCAAAAGGTGATTTAAGTCTTTGGTTTTCGGATTAATCATTCCATTAAAATCACAGGTTGACGTGTCTACAAATCCAATTATCAACGTTCATCTCGATTCTCAAAATTACCGAATTGTTATCAAAAATGTGATGGCTAGAGTTTATCCATAATCAAAAACCGTAGGCTAGGCACTATAAGACCGAACAGAAAGGATATTTCTTTCTTTGATTTTATTGCATTACATTCAAGAATTAAATAGCTCTTTTATCTATATATCTAGTCCATAATCTCATCCATTAAACAACAGCAAAGTAAACCAGTAAGGCTATTATTTAAAAAAAAAGTCGTCAGTTTTTCTTTACAAAGCATTATAACTTTTTTTTTTTTTTTTTTACCAAGCACAACAACATCCTCCATCGTCTTGCTTTTGTGGTGGTGCTTGTTGAACATATACCTGCTGTGGTGGTGGCCTAAACATACAAATTAGTCGTAAATTTTAATTATCAATATGTCATTGTTATTTACTGTGGTTGATAATATCCTTGTTGTTGTTGCTGTGGCGGCGGTGGTGGATATCCTTGGTATTGCTGTTGTGGGGGTGGATAGTGTGCTTGTTGCTGTTGATTTTCAAACCCTGGAGGGGCATATAATGCTTGCTGTGGTGGATGTGGTGGATATGACATTTAAAAGGATAAAGGAAAAAGAAGAAAACAGAAAAAAAAAAAAAAAAAAAGCCCTAGTTCCCGATTTTACGACTGCCAAGAGGGTTGGTGGTGGTAAGACAAGTCGTACATAGAATTTGGAATAAACTCAACAAGACGATATCTACCAAGACCATTATATTATTATCAACATAATGGAAAGCATCATGTTTTTATACTGGTATCAGAGGAAGGTCGGGGATTATCTTGGACAGTAAAGCAGCTGCATTCGATCAAGACAAACAAAAATTCAATTGCATCTTTCTTTTGGTTCGACCTCTTACGCGCTCTGCAAGAAGGAGTTGTTGGAGCTAAATGATGATGCTTTCATAATCAAACCAAGTTGTCCAGAACGAAATAACGACCGCCCTGCAGGAGGTTTTTTATATGTAAACTCATTACCACTATAGCTTACTCAGTCGTGCCACGAGTTACACAGTCATTGATGGTGGCTGGGTTACGTTTGAACTGATGTACTCCTGATCCATGAATCTAAGAAGCAAGTGTCTATTTTCATCAAGACGCACCGGGCTCATGCAACTATACACAAAAAAAAATAGCAATAGACTCGGGAGTCTGGCCCGCCTTGTTGTAATATATATCCACATGGCGCTAAAATTACGGAATTTGTAAAAAACGAGGTGCCGCCGCTATCAAGTTTTGGAGCGAGTAGCTGTCTGAAATTGGAACAAACAACTTGCAATCTTAAGAAACTTGACTTGAGCAAGTTTGATCTGGCCCTTAAAAACTTTGTAGCAATCTACCCTCAAGTAAAATATTAATAATTAAAATTTACCTCTCATATATGTAGTTCTATAATGCTCTTTGTTAGATTTCGTTGTTTTAGGTTTTCAAGTGTAGATTTACGCTAAAAGTTGAAATAGTGAGTGTTGACTATCGGACTTTGCATTCGATAATCCTTGTGGTCACACGATTACCTCTATCTCGACACTGAAGCGAGATAAATCAATGGTTTTTAGATCAAATGTAAATTTAAGTGTATTCTTTTAAATAAACTAGCTTCATTGTTATAAAATATCATTGACAAGTACTAGAAAGTAATTAATGTAAATTTACGATACCATAATCGGAGCTTTAAATAAAATATACATCAAATTACAAATCCATTTATACCTCATCCATCAATTAAGATAGATTGGTGATTATCGAATAAAATAAACTGTATGCTTTTCTTTTTTGAAGTAATTGGCTTTGAGTATCATATACTGGAAATATCAGATTTTAGAGATTGATCTATGTGTTAAATAGGAGATTGGGCGGAAATTGTAAGTATTAGGCCTGGGATAGCCTATTGCAATTATAAGCTCGCGTCCTGTTCAACAATAGACCAAGGTAACCATACTATTCTCGGGGAAAATATAGAACAGACTGCGCTCTTTCGAGTAGATTAAATTTCAGGAGTGTGGGTCAGTGTCATCTGAAGTTACAAGGCAAATTCCTCTCTAAATAAGTTACTTTGCGTTTCAAAAGGTTCTACCAAACTGTCTCGGCATTCGCTGTGAAAACAACCAATAAACAGGATGGACTTGTCTCATTTACAACCTGTCTCGAACATCGTCCTGTACTACTCGACGGATCTCCTATTATTTTTTAATTAGCTCTAGTGGGCTCCCCACTTTCCTTTTTCTTTTTTTTCTTTCTTTATCTATCTATAGTTCGCCATGGAAAGTACAACTTCAAAAGGTCGATATGAAAAAATGACTTTGGGTAGTAGTGTCAACAGAATGAATCATTGGTTTGATCAGTTTCTATCACCAAACAACAGTCTACTTCCTCAAACACAAACTTCAAAGCAGCAATCACAGCCTGTGCTAAAATCGCGTTGGTTTCGACTACTTGTGGTGGTTTACATTGTATTTTCCGTGCTTTTGACAGCAGCTCATTTCTCTTCTTGGTTGTTTATCAAAGGATCGTCTGCCTTTCGATCATTGGATACATGGACTTATCAACGTACTTACGATCCAGGTAAAACTTTTATAGGTGATGAGGCGCGTAAATCTAACATGTAATATTAGAGGAGCCCTATTCTTTAATCAGTAACATGTCGCATGGATTAAAGATGAGCAAGTTGTTTTCAAAGGGCCATTACGACTCACTTAAGTATGTACAGCCTTACTGGCAAAAAGCATCCGAGGTGCCACATCCAGACGATGTAACCTTTATCACCACCACCACACCTACAAGCTGGAAAGAGCTGGTTCATTTGGCTGAGAATTGGCAAGGTAAAAAAAAAAAAAAAAAAAAAAAAAAATGCACTGCAACATGTATGTACGAAATAACAAACGATTTACAAACTTGCATAGGCCCCATTTCTACTACTTTACATATATCCAAGTTGGACAAGACCCAATTACGCAATATACAAGCTGAATATAAATCGATACCCGCATTATACAATCATGTCGATGTTCACTTGGTAGAAACACCCAACGGTATTGAAAAGACAGCTTCCATCTTGGTGCCATTGAACGTAGAACGCAACTTGGCCCGTATATATGCTAGATCCAATCATGTTTCGGATATGCCTATTCAGACAGTGATTGCTACCAACTTGCGTGAAACCTTGTTGAAGCATCGTACGCAATATACAGAATTAATGACAAGAGGTGATATGCTTGTATTGCCTATGTTTAAATACCGCAATGATATAGTAGGTCAACTTGAGCTACCTCAAACGAAGAAAGAAGTGGTGGGCTTGGTTGAAAATGAAAAGGTTTTGGGATTGTATGATGTTCATTTCGAGATGAATCAAGGTCCAACTGAATTTGAAACTTGGAAAAAGGCCAATGATCTCTATCCTGTAACTCAATATACCATGGAGTATGAGCCTATTGTCATTGAAAGCAAAACTGTTCAGTCATGGTAAAAAGAAGAAGAAAAAAAGATGGGTCATCTAAACTTGATCATTGTCCTAAACTGTGTTATATAGGTGTTCTGAACGCTTTGTAGACAAGAAGTCAGCTTGTTTGCTATCTAGTTATTTAGCAGGTAACAACTTTATGGTTTTGCCCAATGATTTTGCGGTTCAGAAGCCAAGCAATCAAAAGACCGCCATATCAGATTTAGATGTAAGTGTGAATGTGTGTTATGTTGTATGATTGGCTCTTTTATAATTAAGCGATAAAATAGACTGTCATTGAAAAGAGACTGTATGCCAAGTTTTACTGGGAACAGTGCGTCTATCACGGTAGACAGTTGGATGCGATGGGCCTGTGGAATAGTGCAAAATCAAATCATATTAGAGAGCAATGTTCTAGAGTAATTCAAAACTGGGGTAGAGGCTTAATTGGCAAGCCTGAATAACAATAATAAAAAAAGTATAGACGCGTTTTTTTTAGCCGAAAAAATTTTATCACAAACACACAGTGGGTGTTTAATTACATGCTGGTCTTTTTAGAACTTTTTTCAACCTCCTATACCTTTGTACACCTTTTTCTCGAAAATGAACCGAGATCAACAGAATTTCAACAATGTACAGCCTGCTTATGACTACCAACAGCCTCCAGCTGAGAATAGGTTCTATAGTAGTTCGGATAATACAACTATAAAGGAAGAATACACCAACAATAATGTATTGTACAGATCCATAGGATTAGATGAACGTGAAAAGAGGTTTGAATAAACAATGTAATAAATGAGCAGAACATTAAAACCGAAAAGCTTTTTAAAAGAACATACGAACTGGTGGTTTGTCAACAGCCTCTTCATGCTCGTATGTGTGGATTTGGAGAGAAAGATAGAAGACCTATCGATCCACCACCTATTGTTCAATTAATAGTAAAGCAGCAAGGCCAGGATACACCTGTAGACGTGCAGTATGTATAAGTCCTTTTTTTTTAATGTAACATATGTTAAACCAATCGTAGAATGCTACAGATACCATTTTTTGTACTTCATGTTACTTTATGGTCGGATGATCGTTCAGAAGAACGGAATATCATTTCGAATCCACCGAAATGTACGCGAGTCTTGATGGGTTCTTTGGTTAGCTCGCCTAGTTTACTAAAGAACCCTGAAGGCGAGCAAGGTCTTTATTTTGCTTTTCCAGACTTGAGTATCCGTACCGAAGGACGTTACACATTGCGCTTTAGCTTAATGAAATTAGTCAAGTAAGTTTTTTTTTTTTATTATTTACTTTACAGACGTTTAATATCTACTAGTTCCGATTTCCAAGAGAATGCCAAATCAAAGATTGTAGCTCAAGTCTTTTCTGATCCATTCACTGTGTATTCAGCAAAAAAGGTAAAATAAAATAAATGAAATGAAATAGTGCACTTGTCTAATACTGCATTATATAGTTTCCAGGAATGACAGGTAGCAAATAATTGTGAGAGGTTGAACAATGTACTAACGTGTTTATATAGAATCTACTGAGCTTTCGAAGGCTTTTGCGAAACAAGGCTTAAAGATACCTATCCGTAACGATGGTAATTATAGATAATGCAGTTGGTATACTAATAAGATTAACCTTTCTATATCTAGTTCGCGCGAGAAAGTCGGATTAAGGAACACAAATCAATCGTTTTATATTATAATAAAGAAGAGTTTGTAGAGCATGTATAATGCTGAGTCTTAATAAGTAAGGTTCTGAGAGCTGCATACACTTCAGTAATAAACAAATCTGTAACTTTAGTTCAGTTACGCGTCCATCATCAGTTGTAATATGAGTAAAGGAAGGGAAAAAAAATTTTGTTAATCCCAATAAAAAAGATGTGTTACGTTGGATTGCCCGAGTCATTATAGTAGGAATACAAAGAAGTTGATATACTCCTCCTATTAGTTACATACATACTATAGGAGTGCATGCTATCATCTGATTTTTGCCGCTTGATCAAGATCAAAGCTTGATATAAAAAAGCTTGTATTCAAGATGCTCTTTTCCTTCTTTCTTTTCACTTTTATTGCTGTCATACTGTGATACAAAGCTTATATATATATTTCAATCTCTCTTCTTTAGATTAACCTTTCTTCCTTTTTTCTTTTTTTTTATTTTTTATTTTATTGATATTATTATTTAATGGCTACTTCTATTCAACATCTGTTGTTAACACCACAAGTATTGGAAAAACTCGAAATGATCCAACAACAACCGCCGCAATCTATGACGTTGCACCTTTCACCTTCCAAATCAGCAGAGAATCGACCACAAACTCAACTCGTACAGCCAGAAAAATCAACTTCACTTACACTGGCCCAGAGACGCAATAATGCTATCCCTGCATCACTGACACTTTCAACAAAAGCAAAAGTAAGTTGTGTTGTCTCCTATTCTCCTAATATTTTATCTAACCCTGTCCTAGATTTCTGATCACTATATCACCCAATGTCTTGAGAAGCAAAAGACATCAATCCATAATACCAACACAGCCATTGTTACACCACAATCGACTCCCGCCTGGGTAAATTCTTTTGTCCAAAATGCAACTCTAGTCCAGGAACGCGTGAAACTGCTCGAAAAAGCCCTTTCAAAGGAAGGCTTTCCTTCTGTCTCGCGTGGCATCCTTTGGCAATCCTTGGTGGCGGCCCCTAGTCATCTTTCTATCTTATACACACAGTTACTTCAAGAAACCAGTGCCTATGCTGTCATGATCGATCAAGATAGCCAACAATTCAATGATAAAGAGACTGTAGCACGTATCCTCAAAGCCTATAGTGTCTATGATACTCGTGTTGGTTACTGTCCCGGCATGGCTTACATTGTTTCTACTATCTTGTCAACAGTAAGTAACTGATAGTGACGAAAAGAATAGAGTGATTCATCTTTTATTTTGACAGATGCCAGAAAACGAAGCGTTTGGTGTATTTGTCAGGTGAGTTTATATAGATACAAAAACCTTCCACATGCTGACTCGAGTATTGATTAGGCTACTAGAAACCTACGATATGCGCGCTTTGTTTAAACTCAATATGGAGGGCCTTCAAGATAGCCTGCACCAATTTCAAATGTTGCTTTCCAAGACATGTCCTCAACTCGATGCTCATTTCAATCGTTTGTCTATTCATCCTTCCCTCTACGCCACTCAATGGTACCTTTCCTTATTTGCTTGTTCAGCACCTTCTGAACATTTGATGCGTATCTACGATATTGCTCTTTTAGAAGGTACAGTCGAAACTGTAACACGTGCAGCCTTGTTACTTTTACAAAAGAATGAGAAATCACTGTTGTCCATGTCAGAACACGATCAAGTTCTCCATTATCTCACTTCAGACAAGATCTACAAAGTCTGTCCAGCAGCTGATGTATTTGCATGCGATATTATCTCCGTCAGCATCATGCTTCAACCAACACGCATCCATAGTCAACAAGAGCAAAACAACCGTGCATTACTTGCTCTCCATTTCCAAACTAACAAGCAACAGCAAACGAACGATAAATTGGCTCAACTTGAAAAGGAAAACGCTGTTTTAAAACAAGAAAACAAGTCCCTTAAAATGCACGAGATGGATCAAGAAGCTGCTCAATCCAAGCTAGCCAAGCGCAACGCCATATTGAAAAAATGCATCAAAAAATACAAAGTCAAGTTGGCCAACGCTACCGTCACTTCTGAAGCAAATACAATGCCTACTCTCGCTCAACAACAACATCAGCAACAACAACAAGAGCAAGTATCTCCCGTCAAACAACAAGATCAATATAGCTCTTTTGTAGCCTCGTTGCGTGATACAGGCGAATTTGGTGCTTTGATTGCTGGCGCTTTAGCCCCTAAACTTATCTCTTCCGATTCAGAAATCACTGTGGATGAAGAACCACTGGAAGACGAGGATGAAAACCAAAAGAAACTTGATGCAGCTCTTCAAAACGTCACTTCTGAATTAGTCGCTGTCAAGCTTCAAAACTTTGAAACGAATCAACGCTATGAAACACTCTATAGCCACTGTGAAGAGTTGACGAGCCAATTGCAGTCGATGCAAGAAGAGCAAACTGCGATGGCACAAAAGATTATTTATCTGCAAAGTGAACTGGAAGACGTCCAAACCGAACGTGACCAAATCTATCAAGATCAAGAGCAAGTTTTGGCCATGGCCATGGTAGCCAAAAAGACAGCGGCCGAGCTTCAGTTGGAGAAAATGGATTTAGTCAAGGATGTTGAGCGATTGGAGCAAGGTATAAAGGAGTTGGAACAAGAAAAGCAAGCCTTCTTTATGCCCCGAGGAACCTTCTCAGAAGAAGTCTTTGCAGCACATTCCATTTTGTTTGGCTCCACTACTACTGCCACTAACACTACTACTACTACTACTAGCACTAGCCCCAAAAAGCCACTCACCAAAGAAACAAGACGCCATACTTTACAATTAGGTTATAAACCTGTAATCGATGATGAATACAAAACCAAGTTTGTTGAAAGTGAACTACGTTGTCGTGAATTAGAAAAGTACTTGGCTGAAACCAAGGTAAAACTGGCTGAATTCGAATCCACAGTGGGTATGAGCAGCAGCTGCAGTATCATTAGTCCTCGGGCTTCGCTACATCAACAACGACGTGCATCTTGCTACAATAATAAACGCAGCTCAACTGCATCTCTTTCCATGTTGGCCAATAGAGTAAGTACACCCACCTCGCCTCGTGAAAGAAGATTATCTACAGATAGTTATGCTTCAACCAATTCCATGACTTCTATGACAAGTAGCAACTATAATACCAGCAGTAAGCGATCCAGTGTGTATTCTAGAATTTGGAACGCTTTTGGCGCCCCAACTACGCCTGTGAATCCCGTAGCACCAGTGAGTATGAAAGAGGAAGGTGTCTTGATGTGCGAAGAGCCTCAGATTATCCAACAATAATAATACAATCATACCCTTATTTTTTTTTGTTATTTATAAAAGAAAATCCCTTCTTGCATCCCTTTGTGCCTGAACAAAAAGGATTTACTCTATCTTTATATCTCTCACTTTTTTTTTCGACTTACTATACAGAATAAAAATTGCTACGCATATATCCAAAATTTTGACTTGTTCACATTCTCTTTTGTGTATTGAGGTTTCCTCATTATTATGCACTCGTTTTATTTTTTTTATTTTTTATTTTTTGAAGAATGATCAACCTACATAATGCAGTCTAAATATGCACTTTCTGGTTTTTTTTTGCATATTACACACTACTGAGGTTAGAAGTCGACGATCGGCTGGCCCTACAAGATTGTGCATCGTAAATGAGTTTATTTCCTGATCTTGCTTTCGAATCACGCGCTTATTATACAAAATTATGCACAATAGCATGCTTATAAAACCCATCAAAGGGATATTCAAGTAAGGGGGGGGGGGGGGAAGGCCATAGCTTGAATCTTTTATTACTTGCCATTACCCACAAAGATATTAATAGTCGTTCGATTATTTTGGGTAATAGACTTGATGTTTTTTTGTATTAAAATCTCTTTGGATACAACAGCCTATTCTATATATCATCAAATGTGAAATGTGGCCGAGATTAACCGAGATCAAGAGATGATGCTCCATTAGGTTATGAAACGCAATATGATGTATTTCTCATGGCCGATAAATATCGTCTATTCACGGAATTGTAGTTAAACAATAGCCTGAACAGATGTAGCAGCTCAGTCTAAATATAGATTACTTATCAGATGTGACATTGGACTGGGATTACTATAAAGAGAATCTATAGATTTGAAATGAATGTAATAAGTACATCTTTGAAATACGATAAACCTATTTTGCTTCAGTCAAGTAATAATTTCCATGAATGCATTATTTCATCCCAAACATGTAATAGTGTTCAGATACAACATTACGCTTGTATAGGTTGAGAAATGAAAAAAAAAAAAGCGCAATAGGTATTACCCTTAGGTTTAATCTTTTAATCTTTTTTGTTTGAAGTGCAAAGATGACCCAATCAATTAATAATATGGTTTAGGCATATACACGAGTACGCAGTTATATTTATTTTAGATTTTATTGTATATAAAATCCTCGAGTTATGGCCGTATTTTTGAAATATTCATGAAATTGCTTATCATACATTAAAGAATGCATCCATGTGGTTTATCTGTTGTTCAATGAACAATTTAATTCTATGCAAAATTTATTAGTGTGAGCTTTTTATGACTCTGACCTAATTATATTAACCCAAAGCTTGGATTGACACTGAGATGATTCCAAAAGGCTGGCAACAATTAAATAGTTGTTATCACTTTTATTGATTCAGTTTAATCATAATCTGAATAATAAAATGTTTAGAAATGTACCAAGTAAATAAAGATTCGTACAGATATAATTGCACTTCAAATGGTGTACATTGTACAGGTTTTTTTTTTTTCAAGTGATCGAGTTATTGTTGATAAAAAACGATCATTAATCTTTGTACATACCAGTGCAGTAATAATAACTTGATATGTAAATTAGATTTATAGATCCAAAGATCTCTCGGTCAAGCTCGGTCCAATGTCGCATTTGACAGGTAATTCAGCATGCTCAAGATGAGTTACTGTATTTAATAAAGTTTCAGATCTACACTAATGTCGTTTGCTACCTAAGACTTGCATATGCATATGCTGAGCGATGACCTTCATTTGCCAACGGGTTGCGGCGGGGGGGGGGGGTATTCGTCAATTTGTTTTTATTTTAATACTAATAACCATCATTTTTGAAGCAAACATGATAATAGCAAAAGCATGCATTGCACTACAGACTAGTAGTAGCTTTTGTCTTGTACAAGTTTTATTTACAATACAGAGACTATACTACAGCCACTTTCTACTCATGGGGACGGGGGACTTTTGTTGTATATGGAATTCATAAACTAGTACGCAGTGCCCTACACAACTTGGGTTCTCGTAACAACAGATGATTGGAACCTTTTACCACTGCTTTGACCCAATTATTGGTTTGTATTACTCTGGCCAAACCGTGTGACTTTTTAGCCCACCCTTAAAAGTTTCTTGATACCACAAAGTTGACCAGCGGGTCTATGTAATTCTCTTAGAAGCATTCAAAAAGCTTTGTGAGAATTTATGCATTTCTTGAAAGAGTAATTTCATGTACTTGTACCTGCATACAATGACCAAAACCAATTGAGCACTGATAATACTTGCTAAATAAATTTTAGGCATTAAACATGATACTCACTTAAACTGACGCGTCTACTTGTAAATATAGCAGATGGATTATGCTCTTTACACAAGCCTGTCATACATGGAAAGACTAATGATAGTTCCATTTTCATGTGAAAGAAGGGATTCTCTTTCTTTCATGTGTCAATGAGTTTGTATTAAAAAAACATTTGCTATACGTTGGATCTATCAGAGGTATACACACAAGGGGTTAGTATCTATCACAAAACATGGGTGAAATACCTGAGTACACAACATCACACTTTGTAATATTAAATGAAAGCGTAAACGCTAGACAAAAAAAAATGTACCATCTTCATTCTACGTGGGTATTACATATATATATATATATATATATTCCGCTCAAGCGTATGAAGATGATGTATGTAGTATAAATGAATTAGCGATATTGCACGTTGTTCAGACCAGTTTATCCGCTAAAACTGAAACCTGATCACCATGATGAATTTCTGCAGAGATAGTAGCCAGTCTCTCAACATTCAAAAGATAGAGATAGCATTGATTACATAGAGATATTTGAAATGAGCTACATTGATTGGCTAAATAGATCCTACTGCTTTTTATATTTAAGCCTCTTTTCACATGAGCTTGATATACATATATTAGATTACCCCGCACTTAATCTTGGGTTACACGGCCCATTTATTATATAAAGACGGGTAGCAAAGAAATAGAGGAAATGAGTCACCTTTTCTTCTTTCTTTATAAATGACTGCTACTAACCCTCACGCTGAACCCACACGCAAGGCCTTGGCATACTTGAAGGATCTCGCTAGTAACTTGGATGGTTGGAACTTTACCCAAGAAAAGGATGGTGTCAAACTTTACAATAAGACCGTCGACTCTAGTCCTGTTGCTATCGTCCGCGGTGAGACTCTTTTAGCTGGTCATGAATATACCTCTCAACAAGTTGCTTCTGTTGCTACTTTGCCCGGTTGTAGAAAGATTTGTAAGTATATATATATGAAATAAAAAAGAGCTTTGATTTTAACAGAACTGTAGGGGATGAAAAGTTTGATACTTCTGACGTCAAGCAAATGTTCAACAGGCACGAATCCTTGTTCTGGTGCAAGCTCAAGACACCTTGGCCCATCAGTCCTCGTGACATGTCTGCTACTATTCTTCGTGAAATTTCTCAGGATGAATGTTATATTGTCATGACTTCAGTTGTAGATGACAAGATTCCTGCTGTCTCTGGTTGCGTCCGTGCCAACTTGATCATCTCTGGTTGGAAGATTATCAAGACCGATGCTGGTGTTGCCATCACTTATATCACCCAGGTAGATTTGGCTGGCTCCATCCCTACCGCCTTCTTGAAGAGTGTTCAACAGCAAGTTCCTCTTTGCGCTGGTTTGGTCGTCAAATATATCAAGGATCATGGCTATGCTCCTACTGATACTGACTGTACCGCCGAATTCAAGGCAGAGAGCTTTGATCATGCCAAGAAAGAATACTCATGCAACTTAGAGGGTGAGGGTGAATGCAAGTGGTTGATTTCCAAAAAGATGTACCCTGGTGGCGTCAAGGTACACGTTGCTGGTAATGGTACCGTAGAAATCATTGAAGACGATGGTAATCGTATTGCCGTTGTCAAGGACATCAATGGCCCTACTACTGTTAAGATCTCCAAGGCTTAGATCTTTGTAAAAAAAAAAAAAAAAAAAAAAATACTTTTTTTTTATACTTGTATAATAAAAACATTTCTTTACAATCTCTTTTCAGCGGGAAGGTGTTTAATATAAATGTAATAGAACAAGATGTGTCTTCGCCACAAGCATTAAACAAGTACATCCACGTGTTCATTTAATTAAGGCACGTGGCACGAGCATACCTGTTGGATGGTTGTGTACCCTCAAAGATTGCTGAGCCAAGTTATAATGTCTAATATATACTTGAAATCTTCTAAACAAACCATCTCTACCACATTTATAATTCAATCGTGCACCATTTGACAGAAATCAGTCGAGGGATCCGTAGAGACTTTGTATCTAACATTACAAATTCAAAAGATTTGGACAAAGACCATCTTTGCATTGAGCTCAAATTAAAATTGTATGAATTATGCTCATCAGATGTGAAATTAAACCCAGAATCAGCTGAAAGATCAATAAACCATAACGTTAGATCTTGGCTTCATTGAAATTCGTGTATAATGCAGCACATCTCTAAGTATATTTTTCATTATATTGCAGTGGAATAATGGCTCGAGTAAATGCAGTGTCTTATTCTGAGTGTAAGCTACTATATAACCAGAGAAATCTTAAATCGGAATCATTAGATATCTGTAAGTATTGAAAATGGAAAATATTCCAGAGAAGGAGGGAGCATATTTCAGACACCTGCAGATGGATGATGATCTAATGTCCCCTCTGATTAGTAGTTTATGCTCAAGTTAAACTGCTGCATCTAATGAAACATTTGCTAGTTAGCTAAAGTAGAAACAATCTTAGCGTTAAATTCCATATATCTCATTATACTAATAGGGCTGGTAGTCTAAATTTTTCATCAGATCTCAGTGAAATGTCGCATCCAATGAGTGGTCTACGTTCAGATGAAATACTATGTCTGTCCAGACTTTTTTTTTTTTAGTTTCAACACAATTAGTTGTAATAGTTACATATATGAAAAATATATTATTGAAGCTTTAGTTTAATGAAGAGAACTGTTGTATTTCCCTAGTATACCACAATAGTATTATCAAATATAATATCCTTTCGAAGGAAAAAGTACGATATTATTACAATTCAACAACACTATATATATACTGTTTTTCTACGAGATCAAATATTCTGCATGAAATGGCAATAAAAATATGTATGTAAGTGAAAATATGAGACTTGTGTTTGTGATGAAAAGAATCGACAGAGAATCATAGATTTTCAAATTCAGGCTATTACAAAACCTTGATCGAATGTCGTATTTAACTGTGATGATCTAACTGGAAAATTCGCTTTCTTGGTTCAACAAAGCAAATCAATTGTCCTATTCCTAATGATAAGCGTTAGAGTGTAGTGAGAAGAGCAAAAGCAAGAAAGATGAATTGCTCAAATGGGTTCAAGCAACAAAAAAATCATTTGCTAGTTCATTATGCTTCATTATTCTACGCATGATCGTATATATAAAACGCCAGTCCTATTAATATGTTAGTTTTATATTGTATCAAGTTGTCTTTGGCTTGTTTATATTAGTCCAGATTGATCTCGATATTTTTACATTGATTCAACTGAGCAAATTTGGAAGGTGTACTGATACACTGGTTTTACTAGATAGCGGATATTGAACAAGCTCTGGTCATGCTACTCTTTAATGCTCATAACACCATGTTTCGATGAACAGCTGACAGAATATAGTCTTGTTTTTTTTGGGAAGTATATATAGAAAACAATGCACAGTTTCCAACTAGTTATTTTTTTTTGTCGTAATTGCACATGTAATATAGGCAGCTGCTAGACTGTTCCAATCATGGGTCTTTTTTTTTTTTTTACTCTGACATATATTTTTCCCTATAATAATTCCGTTATGAAACCTGTGCCCTCAAAAGAGTAGCAGTTAAGTAATATATGGAATTTATTAATGTCACAAATTGCTAGAATCTTAGTGCAGTATGGTTCTCAGTTATTAGGTATTAATTTTCCATTGCCCTGGGCACCAATAAATCTAAGCTCAGAAAATTAGTATGGTGCACTAATAAAATTTAGCGATTTCTGTAGATCTCGGTTTGATGTCGCATCTGAATAATAGCCTTTGTTCAGAATGAGTTATTGCATCTAGTGCAACCATAGATCTACTCTAATCTCAACAATAGAGTATGCACATTTGTTCATTTACAACCTTGATTAGCCAAATGGAAAAAAAAAAAAAAGACGATAAAGTTTGTCTGAATTTAGTGATGCCTTATCTGCAACACTAAATCGAGCAGTATTAGATAGATGAATAGATTTTAACACGGACAGGGCCGAATGTATAATCTGAGACTATCATAATGCGAACAATAAAGTGTGAGAGTGCACGAGCATTTTACTTTGTTTGGGCTCTGCTAGCTTTTTAGATCCATCAACTGAAACAAGTAAAAGAGAAGAACAAGAAGAAGGAAATGAGATCATTTCTGAAGAGCGCTCGGGGATTGAACCGCGCTAATCTTATCAGCAATCATCGCGCACTTTGCGCGATAGTATAGTAGATCGAGAGTACAAACCCTGAGAAATAGATGCCCGCTATTTCGATCTGGGTTGTAACAAGGCACTAGGAATTTTAGACTGGCGCATCATGATCTCATTATTTGATTTAGATGTATGACAAGGCGTTTCTTTCTGATCCTGTTCTTGAGTGTATAAGGCCCTGCTATTATTATTATTATTATTATTATTAGCAACTTGTTCTTTGAATTCTTCATACGTAAGTATTGCGGAAGTTACTAAATGAGTCTTTAGCCAACCAAGGTATTCTTGATCTCAGCTCATTATAATGATTCTGTGCTACATGAATTAGAATATTTTACCTCTTTATTTAACCTTATGCTTGAGAAAATGCCAAGTGTTTCTGTGATGCTATATTATAAAATACCCTTTGAAAGTGCATATACCATGGTGGTTTACCCTGAAAAAGAATGAGACATGGAATTCTACAACGAAATGTGTACCAAATAACTCCCTGTTGAACGCATCTTTGGTTTTTCCATTTTTCGGTTAAATTTAAAAATAATTGATCCGCCTATTTTGTTTGGATGTACACTTTTATTTTTATTTTAGAAAGAGTGCGCTATATCATTATGTACAAGCTATAGAAGATAATATCAAAAAAAAGAAGTGGATTCTACATAGGGGGGGAAAGAAAAGATTTCATATATATATATATAAACAGATAGGGGCATATAGAAAGAGGGAATGTATTCTTAGAGAGTAGCTTCACTTAAAGAAGGAGATACGGCTGTAGTATCTTCATCATCATCTTCATGTTGGCTGTGTAAAACCCATCCAACTTTCCAAGGACGACCGCAGTTCCAGTACTTGGGAGAACAGGAAAAGTTTTCAATATCTTCATCAGGATCAACACGACCATCAGGGCGAGAACGACGCATTTCGTCAATTAATTGCATAGCTTTACGTTTTTCTTCCTTACAAAGGACCCAACGACAATGGCGACAGACACAACCACCACTCTTATTATATCTAAAGAAACAAATCAGTAAAAAAGTTCATCTAATAAAAATAAAAATAAAAATACATACCTAAGACCGCATTTGTTACAAAGATAGACAAAGGGCTTACCCTTGTCATTGAAAATGGTACTAGTAGGGAAAGGCCAATTGAATGCTTTACGCATACATCCATCTGAAGTCTCATGGCAGGCTTGGCAAGGACCTTTAACACGAGAAGGACGACCAGAAGAAGCATGATGTGATGAATTTTTACGACGGGGCACTGCGGCTTTGCGAGATTGTTCTGAAGGCATAATGGGAGGTTTTACTATCAAAGGCTTTTGCCAAGTCTGCTCAGAAACTACAACAATAGGTTTCTTCCAATCGTTATTTACAGGTGAGACAGGATCATCGTACAAGGTATTATCTCTAGACCACTGAGGTCGGGGTATCTGAATGCGCATAGCTCTCACGCGTCTTTCTGGACGAGGCGCCGAAAGTCTATTTTTGTTATGCTTCTGATGTCTTGCCATGGAAACACGCTGTCGAAGAGACCAAAGTACACCGCCGCCGCCAAGCACTTTGGGCTGGTTATCGGTGTTGATCTGGAATACAACGCTTTTACGATCCGCAATGCTCGATGGTGATCGATGAGGTACCGATTTTCTCTTTTGATGCATATTATATGATAAATGTGATGTGATATATGTAGATGATGTATATTCTTCCTCGTCTTCTGATGAATCAATTAAGAGCTCAGGCGGTGAAGGCATTGAAACAGGTGAAACGCGACGGAATGCACTACTTGTTACTGTTTCATTGTCACTACTTGATTCGATTTGATCTTGTTGGTAATAGAAATGCTTAGAATTATCATTTGTATGGTTCTGATAGTCGTATGGTGGAGTTGCAGGTGCATTTAAAGCAGAGATGTTCATTTTCTGTTTTTATTATTAATAAGTATGTTTGATACAGTAGTAAATAGCACTTACAAACAAGTGAAAAAAAAAAAGATGTACACAAAAACAAAAGAGAGAGAGAGAGAGAGAGAGGTTTTGAGAAATAGATTGGATTTATATAGCCAAGATCAAAAGATTAAAATACTCGGGTGAATATCTTGAGTTTCCGGAAAGTAGGCGCCCGGTGAGAGAAGTAGCCGACTCCGACTAGAGGATATTACGGCTAAACATCTTCCTCGCTATCGGAGTACTGGTTAATTTGGTTCAAAATGTGTCATCCGTAGTATGTTTCTGATCTCCTAAGCTGATCCTTTAAGCAGTTTACCCTAGATTGTCTCAAAATTTCAGCTACGATATGCAAGCGGTACCCATGATCGATTTATACTGTGATGCTTGTGAATCGAAAGCTTATGAAACGATTAAATTGCCAGTAAGTTTAAAAAGTGCTTTACAAGCTAGCATCTCGCTATGGATCGAATCTTAGTAATAGTAGTCTTGGTATTATTAATTAATATCTTGATTTGCTAAAAACAGTCCCAAGTGTGCGATTTGTAATTGATGAGCCTCTTCTAAGCTTAACCTAAGGTTTTATTGGCTTGTTTTGTTCTCTGGGCTTCTTTTGATTTATTGGCCAAGGCTAATATCCACCCCGACTTTCCGAGCCCAATTACATTATAACACCGGAATCATTTTAGCCACAGTCCATTACGTTTTGCATTGTATATATTTAGTCAGTGTGCCACGCAATTCTGCTAATTGTGGACTCTATAATACCACGAGTTGGGGTACCTTCTTCAAGTTCTTGGCTATTGTTATATATACTACTGGAGGCTGTGCTTAGCCACTTGAATTTGTTTGTTTCTATATGTGCATTTGGCGTACAGTATGATTACGTGGCATTTCTTACTTAGTAGATCAAGATCAGAGAAAGATAAGGCTTTCTTGATCTGCTCTTGGCTCTTTCAGCCGGGCTTATACGCCGATTCTTTGTATTCGATAAAACGTGTGATCCATCAAACCAATGCCATGATCATCATAATCTGTATCACGCAATAGCTTCTATAGTAGATCAAAAAGTATAGTAATTGCGCGAGCAAGACATTCTCGTCTTTCTTTACGGCATCTGTAACTGAAGATTAAAAAATCAAATGATCTTGTTTAACCGAGGCTCAATATCTCAAAGAGTTTACGAAGAGATGACTCAAACGATTGCTCTTTTTCTCAATGTCAAGTGATGTTATTTAAACAATATAGCTTTCTGGATAACAGGAGCCGATTCGTCAGTTCATTTGGGATTTATAATCTTGATCTACTAATGACATGATGCCTTTTTTTTTCCAGTAAAACGACTCAATAAAAGCCGATAATAAGATCCTTCAGAAAACAATAGAAGAGGCAAAGAAAGAATCAGCACTGTATACACCAACTTGGTAACACATTAGTCAGTGCATGGCGAACTTAAAAAGTTGCGTTTCATTCTGTCTATTCGACAATTGTAAGCGATTTATAAGAAGCACTATTATTAGCTTATCGTATTACTAAACAGCAGTGGATCGTGCTAGAAAGAAATACAAATTCGATCTTGGCAAGCACTACTAAAACATAATATGAACCTTCACTCTACTGATGAACATTTAACTTTGATGATATACAACTTGATAGTAATCAGCAATCGATGATCCGCGGCGACATGGAGCACATCAGTTTGAATAGCTAAGAGGCTTTGGAAAATCAAGATGTGTTTCATTTCCAGTCGCCAAATAGAGACGCTGAGCCCAGTTCGATGGGATGAGCTGGACTTGCCCAACAAACGTGATAGCATTAGTGAAACCCGTCAAGTGCAGAAAAGAAAGTAACCATGTTCTATTCAAATCGTTGAAAGGTCTGATTGGGTGAAATTAGATGACAAACAAGCGTAGTACCAATCTGCACCAAGCTAAACTTCGACCAGGCCCTTAGTCCTGGGGAGATCAAGCAAATCTATTTGCATGGCATTAGTGAAATCCGTCACTTGAATTAACTACCTTTAACTAAAGCAAGTAGTCAAAACCATCCTATTGTAAATGCGCTGATACAAGTCAATTGCAACTCCATACTATTCGTTTTTCCGACTTATCCAGCCAGGCTAAATAGATTTACGCTATCCAAATAATTTAATTAATGGATCGTTTTTTCCCTTGTTTCAGCTTTTGAGTACATATCGTGATGTAATTTATCGATTCAGGGTTAAACAATTGGATCACAACTACATACTTTACCCGTGCTTGATCTTTTTGTCAAATATTTTGATCCTTGACTTTCGCCAATCAATCGCAAAGGAGAAATTACGAAACTGACAGGGAAATCAAAAACCCAGGATTTAAATACAGCAAAACTCGGTACGTATTGCCTTTTCGTATTATCAATGCGTTAGAATTAATAATCCGGCCCCCGGTGATGCGCGCGCGCCATTACTTGATTCTAAACAAGGTATCGCTCAAAATCGCTCATAATATGGTGCAACCAGGGCCCAACATTTTAATGTTTACTGCTGCGGCTTCTTTACTATGCTTTTTTATTGGGTCTCGTTTCACTTGTAAGAACACTTCAATGCTTTATTTTTGCCTCAGGCGGAGATTACTACCACAAATCAAGAATTTGGTGGCACGTCATAGACCGATCATTCTCTTCAATGCAGTCTGCACATAGTACAAAAGTGTATACAGACGCAAGGTACATTAATAAAGTTTGTACAATCTTAATTTCGCATTGAATGATCAAAAGATCGCGCAGTATATTCTTTAAAAGTAAAATGTTATTCTTGAATGATTTGCGGATTTTGGACATTTTGAATACATATGTATATCAGTCACTATATTCTTGTTCAATAATAAGTTTATTGGAATCTGTAGAGACCCATTGATCATTAGACTGGTTTACATGAAAATAAGAATAATCTACTAAACATAGTTGTAGTATCGTATAATCATTGTATTTTTATTAAAAAGCAAATACGATAAATGCTAAAGTTCATTCTGAACATGTACTCGTCGACACACTCATCTATACATCATTATAACAAGATAAAACAAAATGTATACGATCACATGAACCTCAAAAATATAATATATGAATTATACTTTAGTTAAATAATAGATTTAGTGGATGCAGTTTTTCGTTCTTAACATGTACTAGTCATTAGAGGTGACATTAAACTGACATCTTTAGAAGAATGCGTAAATGCTAAAAATGGCCGATTTCAGAAAAATCCCCAAAGGTAGGTTTTTTGGCCAAGTTTTTCAAACAATCTCTTTCATTTTAATGGTATGTGACAGTGGCATCTACAATGCATAGTTTGTTAATAACATAGGTTTAGTTTTAGTTTTTTGCGAATCCGCAAACGCATTTTTTAATGGCTTATTGTATATGAAACACTCAAATTGTGATTACGATTATAAAAAGACTAAGAAAACTGTCTTTTATCAACGATCACTCACTGAATTGAGCGAAATATCAAATCATCTTTCCATTTTTAAGTACACTGTTCAATCCCACACTCACCCTTTGTTGAGTACCTTTCGTGTATAAAAAGAACTATGTTATGAGCGCCGTTAATTAGCTAACGATGATAGAGTACTAATTGTAGTAGTAGTATAGTAGTATATATACGTACAAGCATGTCCCGCCGATCAAGCGCCTGAGGTTCTCTGTGGTAGAATAACACCATTATTTAGATATATCTGTTAGTTTATATATTTGATAATTTAAAAGCCCGTCTTCTTGTTCCCTCAGCGTGACAGCTTGAGGGTGTATAAATAAAAACAGAGGAATTTCGCCTTCGGATTCTGCTTTCTACAAAAAAAAAAAAAAAAAAGTATACATACGTGAAACAGTAAACCGGTCAAAATTTGAAAGCTCAAAATGTTTCTTGTTTAACACAATTTTCAACTAGGAAAAGCGTACTGACTGTTAAAATACCCAATTAATGTCATTGATGTGAATCTCAAATACGTATTGAATGATGTGAGAATATTGTCGATTTACTGATGAAGAACTGGGGTAATTCTTGACCTTTGTATTTCCAATTTTTTTTTTTTGATATAGTGTTATTATCTCGCTTGATTTTTCACTGTTACAATTGAATCATCTATCGATTAGTATAAATTAACTTGTATATATTCGAATAAAATTTGATCTTTATTTCCTTAATGTATTTTGATACATTACATTGTCCACATGATTGTTCAAATAATATTTAACATTGATCCCTGGACAATAAATCGCAAAACGTACATCATTGACCTTTTTATTATCAAATTTAATGTTTTGTTGTTAAGGGTCGCTTCCAATATCAAACATGGCGCTCATTTATATTTGCGTTATCGCTGTTACGCACATTGTAGGGGTATTTTTATTGGAAAATAATTTAGAATCAAAAGAACAAGACGCAAGGCATATGCTCTTTAATGAACATCAGGCTTATAAGCCATCCGACTAAGAAAAAGATGTAAATATAAATATAATAATGCGTATAAAATAATATTAATAATATGCGCTTCAATTAAGAGAAGATAATAAATATGAATTATATAGAATAGTATATAATAGTGGATTCGATTAATACTCTGAAGTATGGTTATAATGTTAAGATAGAAGAATAAGAATCAAGTTTATTATAATAAAATGATTAAAAGATTATAAAGAATTAGTGATCAGATCGTAAGATTGCTATCTGTTTCTTAAGACATAAAAATATTACTATTTCTTAACCTATTGCCACATAATAACAATAAAGAAAAAATATCATAAATATCTAGATTTAAAGGATCCATTTGTCTGGAGCAGAGATATATATTTTAGTGTAGAGTTATATAAAAGTGTAATTAAGAGATAAAAGATAATCTCTATTCATTTGGCATTCTATTTGATATTTATACTAATTAAAAGGTTACGCACAAATCCGTGTGCACCTGACACATTGCCCATAATCTTTAAGTAAAAAATTACTTGTAATGTCGTGTGCCGAGATATATGTTTTATAGTTGGTTCCAATAAATGTGTACTGTTATAAAAAATATGAAAAAACGTCATAAGAATACAATTAAAATCCTTCTAATGGTTTATTATATAGAAAGGCAAAAGATAATTCTTTGTTAACCCAACTTCTTTGGATATGAAATCAGGCTCTATATATATTATTGTCGGGTATATAATTAGTAGTATATACAAAGACCTCGGATGCAGAATTATACTGTTTGTAAGGCGGTTGATGAGATATATTTGTTAATGGAGTACATTATGATGATGATTATGTTATTATGTGCAAAGTCTAGTTCAGCATATGTACAAAAGATTATATATGAGATAAAAGATACTCTTTATTATTCTAAGATACAATTGATATTTATACTAATTAAAAAGGTTACACATACAGACCGCGTGTACCTGACAGTAAGAAAAAAAAAATGTGCTCCGTAGAGCTTCCTTCTCAGAGATTTAGTGTCATCCTTGTGCAGGGGCCATGCTAATCTTCTCTGTATCGTTCCAATTTTAATAAGTGTCTGAGGTCCGAAGACTTGACAATTTCCAATCGAAAATTAAACTGTTTATATACCCCATTTAGAAACGGAATAGCCAACTTGTGGTTTCAAAAATTGCAATTTCAAGATTGAAATGCAGCGTTTACCTGTACCACCACCTGCCAAACGTTATAGAAAACTGTAAACAAAAAAAAAAAATGATCTTCTTTCTGTAGAAACTTTCGCGTCACAATTACATTGTTTTTTGGTTTTTTTTTTGTTTTTTCAAGAGGTGCAAATATCATGCATATCTTCCAGTAGGATTACTCTAAAGAGAAACTGTCATGTAAACATAAGTCTTATGTTGTATAATGTATTAACAAGACGCCTTTCAGGAAGAAAACAACCTTCGAAAAATATCAATGATACGGCTATCTTGAGAAGCAAAGAACCTCTTTGATAGCAATAAATCTTCTATTCGGAAGCCATTCAACGAAAAAGTACCGGGAGAAACCTATTTTTTTTTTTTTTGATTCTCAACTGGAAAGCTACAGTCAAACTTTTTTTTCTTTTTTTTTCTTTTTCAATAATTACACGAGAAATCAAAGGCAAATGACGAACAAATCAACCGGGTCAATTTCAACCAGCACGACATTTACAAATGAATTTATAGTAGACGATCAAGATGAGGCGAGTTCACCTGTGCCCAACTTTGTAGCTGAACCATTTGGAGGCATTGCTCAAGATTTTCGACAGGATACTGTGTTTATATTGGATATTGAAGCAGATAATAAGCAACCAGGTACTTTGACAGGTGAACAATGCCCCATGTCAGATATTATAAGTAATAGTTATGAATACCTTTGTACTCAGTACCCTCATTGGCGTCGCATACTTTCCGATGAGTATATGCGCAATACCAAACTCGATAACGATACCAACACAATTACCAAAGGAACAGCGCAGCTTGTATTACTGCATATTGACGATCATGCCTGGGCTTCAGTCGTTCATTACTTGACTGCGTCCAAGTTTTTGCAGACGCCAGACATCTATAATAAATTCTGTCTTGATTCGGGCGATCCTACTAGTCAATTGCCAGCATCACACGTCAAATTATTGCGTCAAAAGTTACACATCACACAAGAAGCTGAGAAAGATTGGCAAGAAAATAGAAAGGTAGACGCTTGGAGGCGTGCTCTTTTGGCAAAATTTGCTCAGAATGAAGATCTTCAAAGAGCCTTGATATTAACGGGTTGGGCAAAACTGGTGGATAAGTATGCAAGACCTCAGTATTTATTAATGTGGGTTAGAGCTGTATTGAGAGGTGATCAACAGCAAGAGCCCAAGCCTTTGTTAAAGGATAAGAATGTAGAAGAAGTATTGCGTGTTATTGAAGGATTATTCGGCAAAGATAAGCAGCACGTCTTGTCCTCTATCCTCGGTGCGGATAACGCGAAATTAAGCAAGAAAGTGATTGAAGCAAAACCAGTGGAAATGAAAGACGCGGTGGGATATCTAGAACAAATCAAAGCCGATGAACCACCAAAGTATAATAAATTCCTGGAAATCATGACAGACTTTAGATCAGAAAAGTAAGACCTTTCTTGACATATATATACATATATACATATGTATCGTACTAACTAAATTATAGGATTAATACCCCTCAAGTGTTGGAACGCGTAACATTATTATTCAAAGGAAAACCCTGGCTTATCCGAAACTTTTTAATGTTTTTACCACCTGGACATATTCTCGATTTATCACCCGAGAACAAGCTGAATTCGATTTATATTACCTCGCCTACTGGTAAAAAGATTATCATTAATACAGACGAAGGTGTGGTTACTTTTGATCAAGAATAAATGTCTTTATTATTTCAACTGCAAAGCATAGCGGATAAACATGATAATACTATAGAGAGGCGTTAGTTATAGCTGATATATACATGATAATTCTTACCTTAATAATGTAACAAGGCCGGCAGGCATGAATTTGCGACCACGATAGAATCGAGATCCCATAACAAACAATAGCGTCAAACTGACAATCAAAGCCAAGGTTACATTGTTTGGATCTTTAGAAACTTGATATGCACCTAAAGCAGCTAGTGCGCCAAAGAGACTGCCCGCTGCAAGTGACATTGTACTTCCAGCTTACAAAAACAAGACTTAATATTTGTATTCTACTTGAACTTTCATATTCCTATATACCTTTCAAGAATCCAATAGTACCTCCAGTGAATACTGTCAAAGCATAAGCATAACCAAGAATGTCAGTCATTGTATAAAGCTACGAGATTGTCAAGATGAATTTCTTCTAAAAGGCAGATTTTCTGATAAAAAAAAGAAATGGGAATAAATAAGTGCGCGCGCGGTAAGATGTGACGTACATTGAAATAAAGCGTATATATCCAATATCCGGGTAAATGAACTTTGATTTATGTGAGATATAGCATCAATAAAGCATGGCCTATATGTTCTACTGCTGAAAATGGGTCGCAAATAATACTTAGGTAAATAATAAACAAGTTGCATCAATTGATCCCCAAGGAAATCTCCCAAAACCATGGCTCGTTTTCCTGTTACTATTTCATCAGCGAACTCACCCTTTGAAAATTTCCATAGCAGACTTATATTCAAATACTTTCCATGAAAAGAAAATGGTTATCATGGTTGACTTTTAATTTATCGAAAACTACTGTTTGGTCGGCCAGCAGAAGCTGACAAAACACACAAAAAAATTTAGCGCTAATTAAAGCTTAGACAGATGCGGCATTGAATCGAAAATGGCTGAACTCCGTCTCATGTCCAATGGAATACAATTAATCATCAATAAATACAATATATTAATTGTGCTTTTGTTAAGAAAAAAGTTCAGAGATGTAATAGCTCATTCTGGACTTAGGCTATTAGGTCGAAATCTATATATCCATTGATCTGGGTTAAATGAATTGCATGTAATTTGCATAATATCATCATTATAACGTGGTATACCTATTGAGATTGAGAGCAATAATGGTTTTAACATATGCAATGATTTACCTTAAATATTTAACAATTGTCAGATTCAACATCTAAATTAAAATTGGTCATAGATGTAGAGGGATCAGACATGATCCGATTTCAAGGGCAGGTCAGGTATAAAAAAAAGAATTCTTCATACATTTTCAATTCATTTGCTTCTTAAGATTAAAAAACTTCAAAAATATATTTAGGTAGTTCTCAAAAATATAATATCTAGATCATGCTAATAATTTTACTGAAATACTGGCTTTGATCTATGTAAGACAGTTGGGTCTAAAACTACACTCTGGGATTATTTCCATTTTTTCAGCATATCTGCTATTCTTCGATTGATTCTAGCTTAATGTCGCATCTGATGACTAGTACACATTTAGAATAAGTTACTGCATATAAATAAATCCATCGTCTGATTCTAATTCAATACTTGTATATACTAACCATGACACCGTATGTTATGTCCATTTCATTTAATCTAGATCTAATAGCAGATCTTTAGATTTCTGGATTGATCTTAATCTAATATCACATACGAATAGTAGTCCAAGACCAAGATGAGCTATTACATCTAGTAGCGCCACAACTAGGTTTCTATGTAAAATCATTAGCGGGCTCTTTGTATATATTCCTATTTCATTTCATTAATCAGCATCTAAAGATCTCCACGAATTTCCATTAAAAGCCATGTTATATTATCGATAGCCGCCTATGCTCAAACTAAATTGATCCATCTTTTAAGCCCTCAATTTCAGTAGAACAACATTAGCATCCAATATTCAGCTGATAGAAGCTGTGTAACTGACTGCAAAACAGCTGAAACAGTTGAAGCAGTTGAAGCAATTGAAGCAGTTGAAGCAGTTGAAACAGTTGAAAAGTTGGGGTGAGCAGTTAGTGTATTACAGTACATTTACCCACTTTTCCTATATCTTTCTCTAATGACCTTCAATAAAAACTTGCCGTTCGAAATCATCGCAAAGATCCTGGACGAGATCAATTTAGAAGATCAGAAAACAGTTTTATCATGTCAGCTTATTTGCAGAAGTTGGAATCAATATATGCTAAAGCGAATCTATCGTCGCGTTGATCTCTGTAACGAACATGATGAAAATAGGTTTACATATAAAATTAAACACAATCCATTTTTTGGTGAGCTTGTTCAAGAAATTAGTTTTCACCGTTGGACGCAGGCTTTTCTCCTTTACCAAATATACTGCCCTAATTTCCGATCGCTTCACTGTTCGTCTTCTTGCGATTACTTTGCGGAACTGAAAGAAGCTTTGGAAAATGGAGCGTAGAAGAAAATGGATAGCATACAGGATCCAATGGCCACCCTTCCTACAATAACTACAGGGTTGACAACAACGGTGATAAATGCCTATATTGATTTGGTCTTTATAATGCGAAATTGCTTAACTGATATACACGTTCTTATTGAAATGGATCTTCCTGTAGAAGTCAGGATGATGGGACGGGCGTATCATCAATTGGTGGAGAAACTCACTTCGTTTCCGAAACTACAGAATATTCATCTTAAAATCTTCTCTGACCAGAATGTACTTCATTGTGACAAGTACATCGATATTTGTCCGCCATCAGTAAAAAAGGTGACAATCACTAACTTTTTGATGTCACCGATGAATAGGTTTACAATCCGTGATTGCATACAAATGTTATATAATCAAAACAGTTCATTCAATGACCTATCTCATATCAAACAGAGTTCACAGGTCAAAGAATTAATTATCAAGATGAAGAATGTTAATAATGATTTGCTTCTATATAGTGCAAAAGTTCCCTTTGCTTTCGCATTTAGAGCTTTATGAAGAACTGTTGAAGTTTATTAGCAACAAACATTTATCTTTGGCCAGTTTATCTCTACAAGTTATATCATTGTTTTTAGTTTATCTATCGAACATGCACAGTTTTACTGTACGCCTTAGTATAGATAGATTTACCACGCTTTTGCATGAATCTATCAATGCCTTAACAAAACAGTTTGGAGTAAAATGTGATCTGGATATTTATTATGAATGGGTAGATCCGCTTCCTTCATGCTTCCCCAATTTCAGTCACGTCGTTTTCCTAAAGCCAAAAGAGAAATGTAACAAAGGGATACTCGTGAAAATTGCACTCAAGGTCGACTACAGCAATAAAGAAAAACTGCCTTATATAGACTTGTTAGAAAAGGCTGGCCAACAAGTACAAAATCTAACTAATAACTGGGACGAAATCCCTTTGAAACATGTATTATACTGGGATGACATTACCAACTCACAGATAATCAAAGGTTCAATTATCGCTCATACATTAGCATATTGCCCGCGGTTGGAAAAATGGATACTTGGTAACTCGCTTCTTCTGGATTGTGGCTACATTGAACATCATTTCGAGCACAAAAGTCTACAGCAACTCACTTTGATCAAATGCCGCATTTATTCCAAAGTTTTTGAACGGCTGTCCATTCGATTACCTTCTTTGTCATATTTACATCTGTACCGTTGCTGTTTTCTTAACAAAACCAATACACACATTTTTGCAAAGATGGAGGGCCATTATACGTTGAATATGCCAGAAACCAAATTTGAAAATCTAGTATGGGCCCTCTACTGCTGTGCTGGGGTTTATATACGATTGGTTGATCATACTGGTACTGTAAGGCATTATAAGACAGTCGGAGATGATCTCGAAGAACCTTCCAACAAACTGTCTCTATGTCAAGTGGAAGATTACCAAGCATCCATACTTTCTTCGAAAGTAATTTCACTTAATATACATTGTTATTCTTTTAGGACACTAGAGCTTCGCTTGGGTGACTCCTTGCCATTTAGGGTTCATTTTCCAGAATAGTATCAATAAAGTTCATTTCATTTGATAATGTTTGAAGTATAGGAGACAATGATGTCTCAATGCAATTAAATTTCAGTAAGATTTTAATATGATAGCTTGACATTGAAGGTACTAATAAAGAAACGATAATCCACAGCCACGTGTGATATCAATAACAGGAAATGATACTATAACATTCTTGAACCCAATTCACGGTTCAGATATGACATCAGGCTGTGATCATTTGATTAATAGAATAAGGTTACATAAAGTGCTTGACTCTTCTTCCTTTAATCGCGTTTCCGGGATCCAATACTGTAACAAAAACTAATTCTTTGTTACCTTTGAAAAAGCTATAGTCGGTTGACAAAATTTGTATTACCACAGCTTATTACCTTTTTTCCCCCTTATTTGCAGACCTGATTCAAGTATAGTCTTTGTCTAGAAAATTCAGCCATCCCATTGTCAGTTACTTGGAAAAATTCATGAACAATGATTCATTCAAGAATCATTAATTATTTAAACAGTGGTTCAAACGTCTGATGTCATTGACAGAAGACTAGATGATACATGCAAAGCATCATATATATATTTCATCACATTGGTCTCTTTGGAAAAATCGGTAGTTTGCACAGCTCCTCGATGAGTTTACATTCATGAAAGCAGCATTGGATCTAATCAGTTGTCTAAATATCGATTTCTGGATCTCACCAATTCGTTTGCATGCAGGTACTGAGTTCTATACTAATCATCTTAATATGATTGAATGAACCTGATGTCCTTTAGGTATTGGAGGCAGAAGTAAAACAAGAACTTGCTGATTGGTACTTACGAAAAAGCTGACGGAAGATTTCCTCGATTTAAACTGAAAATTGGGACAAACACAATGAACGTCTTGGTTACGATGCTCACCTTGGTTACCAGGAATGTCATATTATTTGGTCTTGAAACATAACCAAGAATAGATTCCCAAGCCTGCAAAATAATTATTACATTGAGGACAATGTGGATCTGGTCAAGCATCACAGCCGTGAGCATCGTCCACCTCAATCTCATTGTCCATTCTCAGACAGCTGTCATTTGGATTCGACAAAACAAATATGCATAATGCTTAATATGCAATCATTGATAAGCTGGAGCGTTGGTCTCTTACAACCAGTAACATTTTTTTTAAATTATTGTGAATACCCCTGGGCAACAAGGTTATAACTCATTTAAACAAGCCTATTGTCAAATTAGCCAATCGTGTACTCCAACAGACAGCCAGTGCTTTAATCACTAGTCAGTTTCTCAAGAATGATAAAATCAAGTAAATCGTAAATAAAACTCGCCAATGCTCTGAACATCAAGCATCCGCAATACCCTCCAATCATCTAAAAAATATGCCACAGTTGATCCTTTGGAGTTAAGGGAGATGCATTAGAGTATTTTTCAATGTATTCTACGCACAATCTTTATTGTCAATGCTTTGAAACCGTCACCACACTCCACATAAAAATCAAAATTTGAAAATTGGAGCCCAAGGCTATTACCCCATTTTTAATCTCTTCCCGTTCCTCGACTAATTCTAGTTTAATATCGCAACTGATGACTAGTGCCTATTATAAATGAATCGTAGGATACATTAGTGCCTTTATTAACTCTAATACTTTAAATATATTATATTTTAGCAATAGTCTGTAAACTGCATGCGATTGATCATGTAAACTAGATCTACAGTTCTTTTGGTCAATTTCGCTCTAAAACCGCATCTGAATAGTATAATATTTACTCAAAACAAATCGTTGCGCCTAGTAGTATGACAGTTGAGCTTCAGCAATAAGTACTATGTAATGTCACCATCAGATTATTTGTATTTCCATATCACATTAATGAACACAGTGGATCTACGCAAAACTCGATCAAAAATTACACTGGCTTGACAATTTATTTGTAGAATGAATCAGTGTATCTGTTGAACTCTTTGGTTTACTCCAATTCTCTTGTTACAGTATATAATTCTACTAGTATATAACTATAATTGAAACTCTCGTTTTATTTTGGTAACTTGGTGAGGTTTCCTCAGTAGTATCAAGCATCAAAATGGCGATGATTCTCAGAGAGCTATAGTATTCGTTCGGTAACCGAGAATGAATATTTAAATTACTCGAAGCCTCGTGTTTACATTAAATTATATCTGTCATATTAAACTCCAAAATTCTCGAAGCTGATGGTTACATAACTAGTCCAAGGGACAGAACCACGCCAGCAAAAGAAAAAAAAGGATTTCGTATCTCAGTTTTACATTGATCGGATTACTAATGTCTCAGAAATGTATCTGATTTGTCAACCTGTCAAATTTAATACAGGTCTTATCTCTAATTCGCTGGTAAAATATATATCAGCTCACATTCATTACAAATACGCTTAAAGGTACACCGATTGGTCGAGATCTTGAGTGCTTTTTGGTTTTGTATAAATAAAGCTCTACAAAGCTACACCTGTTCATTTTTTTTTTTCAATCATATCGATTTATATTCACTTAATATCATGTCTCCTACACATCATCGCGTTGCTATCATTGGTTCAGGACCTGCTGGTAAAAACATCCATTCTAGCGCTTATGCCAATGCCTCATACTAATGTGTACGTGTATATAGGTCATACTGCTGCCATTTATCTTGCTCGTGCTCAAATGGAGCCCATCATGTTTGAAGGCATGATGGCCAATGGATTTGCTCCTGGAGGTCAATTAACGACTACCACCGAAGTAGAAAACTATCCGGGCTTTCCTAATGGTATCCAAGGCAGCAAACTTATGGATCATATGCGTGAACAGTCGATTAATTGCGGTACTGTCATTGAAACTGAAACTATCACCAAGATCGACACCAGTGTTCGACCTTTTCGCTTATGGCGGGAAGGAAGCGATGAACAGAGTGAGCCTACGGATACGGCTGATGCTGTTGTGTTTGCTACCGGAGCTTCTGCTAAACGTATGCATTTACCTGGAGAAGAAAAGTACTGGCAAAACGGTATTTCAGCTTGCGCTGTGTGCGATGGTGCTGTCCCTATTTTCAGGAACAAACCTCTAGTGGTTGTCGGTGGCGGAGATTCTGCTGCAGAAGAAGCCATCTATTTAACAAAATATGGATCTCAAGTCCACGTTCTTGTTCGTCGTGATGTGTTGCGTGCTTCCAAGGTCATGGGGGATCGGTTACTTGCTCATCCCAAGGTCACAGTACACTTTGAAACTGTGCCAACCGAATGCGTCGGTGATGGTAGCCTACTAACAGAAGTGCTGGTGCGCAATACCAAGACTGGCGAAAATACCTCGATTGAAGCCAGTGGTCTTTTTTACGCCATTGGTCATACGCCAGCAACCTCTTTGTTAAAAGGACAAGTGGATCTAGACGAGACTGGTTATATTAAAACTGTACCTGGAAGCACGTTGACTAGCATTGATGGTATCTTTGCTGCTGGTGATGTTCAAGATAAGCGATACCGTCAAGCAATCACATCTGCTGGCAGCGGTTGTATGGCCGGCCTTGATGCTGAAAGATATTTATCTGAATTAGATTAAACTCATTTGCAATATATCATGTACTATATCATCCCCATTCTAATAAAGAAAATGTAATGTGAGAACAGTATTTATTATCTTCTGTTTGTAGGCATATGATTAAACTATGAGTTACACGGTTTTGATTCAACGTTTGTCGTTGTACAGGATTAGAGTTGTCTTTAATGCTATAAAATAAAGCTGATAGTACGCGTCTTCTCTCTTTTTCTTTATATAACTAAAATGGAACAAGTAGCCCCGCCTCAAGCAGGCGTCTTTTCTGGACTGAATCCGTCCGAAGTAAATTTGTCAAATCCAATCACCTTATTCATCATCCAGGTATAATTATAAATTGCATGCATCTTGTCAAAGGTAATTAACTTTCATGTATATGTGTGTACGTCTAGGCCATTATCATCTTGGTCTTTTGTAGAGTGCTTGCTATTCCTTTAGGGTACTTGCGCCAACCACGCGTCATTGCTGAAGGTATACTATCGCGGACAGTACATCGCTAGAGCTAATCGTGTCCTATAGTTATTGGTGGTATCATTTTGGGGCCTTCTGTGATGGGTAGAATCCCTCATTTTCAAGAAACCATCTTTCCTAAAGAATCCTTACCTTTTCTCAACTTGATTGCTACATTGGGACTGATTTTTTTCTTGTTTCAAGTGGGCCTTGAAGTAGATCTTCGTATCGTTAAGCGTGACTGGAAACAAAGCGTGTCGATTGCTTTTGCTGGTATGGCCTTACCTTTTGGTCTAGGAGCTGCAGTCAGTGTGGGTTTGTATAAGCTGCAGGATGAAAGTAATATCCCATTTTCAAGCTTTGTCCTGTTTTTGGGTGTGGCCATGGCGATCACCGTAAGTACATGCACGGATCAATTGCTGCACGTTACTGAATCAGATGAAATTGTAGGCTTTTCCTGTATTAGCTCGTATATTGGCAGAACTCAAGCTATTGCGTACTCGCGTTGGAGTGATTACCATGTCAGCAGGCCTATTGAATGATTGCACAGCTTGGTAAGTAGTTTATCAAATCATGTCATATAGTTAATAAAGTTATAGGGTTTTACTTGCATTGGTGGTTGCATTACTCAACTCTTCTGGCGGGCTTGAAGCGCTTTATGTATTCTTGACAGCAGTTGCCTTTTCTGCATTCTTGATCTTCCTCATCGCACCACTGTATCGTCGATTGTGTATTTATACACACTCATTTGAAAGAGGCCCTTCTCCCCTTTTAATGTTTGTCACGCTCCTCATTGTTTTACTATCAGCATTTGTAACTGACATCATTGGTAAAAATCATAATTTCTTTATTTAAATGTGTTCTAACTTTTGATCAGGCATTCACGCAATCTTTGGAGGATTCCTTGCTGGTGTTATTGTGCCTCATGATCATGATCTAGCTATAAAGATTACTGAGAAAATCGAAGATATTATTAATATCATCTTTTTGCCTCTGGTAAGATAGTCAACCAATGCCATAACTCCAATTGACATTCATGACTTGTATAGTATTTTACACTGTCAGGCCTCAAAACTCAAATAGGATTATTGAACTCTGCAGTTGTATGGGGATACGTCATCTTAGTTATCTTTGTGGCATGCTTTGGAAAGATTGTTGGGTGCGCTGCTGCCGCAAAGTCCACAGGCCTAACAATCCGCGAATCATTTACTATTGGGTTCTTGATGAGCTGTAAAGGGTAAATAGAGTTGGAAAAGCAACTTTAATTTGATCTAATGACCCTCTTTTGTTACACAACACCTATCAAATCGTTGTTAGGTTAGTAGAGCTTATCGTACTGAATATTGGGCTTGATGCTGGCGTTTTAAATGATCAAAGTAAGTGTGATGTTGTAGTGTTGAAGAAAAAATGACTCATGCTTTTGATTAGTTTTTGTTATCATGGTGGTAATGGCTTTAGTGACCACATTTATGACTACGCCTCTCGTAATGTGGCTTTATCCTGAATGGTATCAAAAACTCACTGCAGAACATACAAAATACGATACAGACTCGATTGCTATGGGAGGCAAAGCAGCAGATCCAAGTGTTTTAGCAGTTTCCAAGATAGAGTATGAAGAAAACTACTTTTCGTTGGTAACCATGCTAAATCGCATAGATGCTGTGCCTTCAATCATGGCTGTGATTCGCTTACTTAAAGAAGATTCAGCTTCCCCTCTCAAATTCAGCAAGAGCCGGTTAGATATACACGCACTTCGGCTACTTGAACTTACCCAGCGTGCATCTGATGTCATGAAGATCAAAGATATTCGTGAAACGCACAGGCAAGATCCTGTACTAAACGTTTTGAGAACATTCACCAGTTTGATCGGCATCGAATCCCTGCAAACAAGACTGGATTTCTGCGCACCATCCGAGTTCATTAGCACTGTATCCAACTATGGAGAATCTGTTTCAGCCGATTTGATTCTATTGCCTTGGACAAGTAGTACTAGCTATCGTGCACCTCATCAGCAAGAAGTCAATCCAATGGAGCAACCTACGAATGAATGGACCAATTACCATATGTCTGATGCAGACTTTGCTACAGCCGCCTATTCTATCACACATTGTACTGTAGGACTATTCATTGATCGTGGATTTGGCCATATTCAAGACGGAAATCCTGAATCTCAGACGAACTTTCAAATCATTGTTCCATTTACGCATGGTGGACGCGATGATTATGCAGCTCTCATTTTTGCGCTTCGTTTACAAATGTATCGTCAGGCAGAAGTACTTGTATTGCAGCTATCTGACAATTCAACTACAAGATATGCTACTTCATCATCCATTCAGAATGCTTTGAACAATACTTTTCAAACCCAGCTTTTGGATGATTTATTTGTATCAGACCAAGCTTCTAATGTGATACTGCGATCTGTGCAACGTAATCATGCCAATCAATCCTCTGAATATTACACAGTCCTGAATGAACTCGAGAAACCTCTAGATAAACATGATTTAGTTGTTCTCGGAAGATCAATCAGCAATTTATCTACTCTTCCAGCTTATACACCTACTCCTCTCGAAGGCTCAACTTCTGCTCCTTACAGTCGTGGCTTCAAGGCTGCTCTTGGAAATACTGCTTATCAGATTCTATCAGCGGGTACATTAGCCAGTCTCGTTGTTATCCAAGCCCCTACAGGAAATAGAACGCGCGCTGCTGATGCGATTGCTTAACATTATGTTATGTTATATTAATTTTTTTTTTTCATTTATATACACATATATTTCGTTCATCATTATTGTATTGATATTTATAACTATTTCAATAAACGTTTTCTTCAACCGAATATTGCTGCGCGTTGCTGTATCGTTTATTAAGTCAAAAGATAAATGTTCAGGTCATTTTTAATGGCAAGAGAAAAAAAACTTTTCAAATATTTAGTCTAAAAGGTATACCCTTGGTGTTTTCAATAATCAGTCTCATTTTCAGCATTTCCACATTCCTCGAGTGATTTTAGTTTAAGGTCACAACTGAAGATTAGCACATGCTCAAAATAAATTGATAGATCTACTATAACCATGATTTAGTTAAAGTACAATTGCTATTCTGCATATTACCGGCAGGTCATAAGCTTCGTACATTTGTGTGCTTAGCTATATGATAGTTTATAGATTAAATAATTTATAAATGATCAGTTTTGGTCACATGCATCTGGCAAGTTTCTCATGTTCAAAGTAAATTATACATATACTGCAGTTAATGAGGTTTTTGGCAAATTGTAATATCATTGACATACTATACTTGACAATACTTAATTGTAAAACACATGCAATTCATTGCGCCTACAACATAATCATCTACAGATCCTTTGCTCAATCTCAGTTTAATGCCGCATCTGATAAATAGTTCATACTCAATCTTAAAACTTATGTCATTCCAAAACTCTTATTAAAAAGTAAACCGGACTCACTTCATTTTCCAATCGAAATTTTGGATATATATATGTTTTTTCTTTTGCAATGTCAGCAATTGATTCTCTTGTTGGCAATTGTTTCCTTTTCATACCTTAATCCATCTATTATATATATATATAAAACTACCTCATTTCAACCTACATAGTTATACCTTCCAATTATTTATTAGTTAATGAAACGCAAATGTGTTGGTATTAAACGATATAATAGTATCTACAAATCAAAAAGGGAAAAAAAAAGAATATGTCTAATGGCGCAGTGACTAGGTACAATAAATATGGAACAAGAGCGTAATGTGGAGGAAGAGGGGATGTAGACGATATACAAGTAAAAAAAAAGAAAAAAAAAAGAAAAAAAAAAAAGAAAAAAATGAAAAAAACGAAAAAAAAATGAAAAAAGAGAAAAAAAATAGCTAAATATCTAGAGTATAATAAGCTTAAAGATCCAACATGGTAATGTCATCATAAAAGAATACATGTTCTTCAGCCTTTATTGCTGAAATACGAGATGTTGGATCGTATGAAAGCATGGACTATTCAACAAGTTTAGTCACAGGAATCCCATCGTATTACTATCATGACTTTACCTGTAGTAGATCAAATGCTGAGTCAGGAAGTTCTAAATATCCTTCAAATTTTTGGCATATCTTTTTCACATCTTTTGGTTTCCAAGCTAAAGAAAGTAAACGTTTAGTATAAGCGAAACGAATAGCTATGTAAATATCTTACGCGGGAAATGTTCGTTATAGTCAGGTAGAGTAGAAACTCCAGGCCAAACCGCTTCATTTGGTGTACCCAATTTACTGAATATCCGAAATAGTTCATCGATTTGAGACCCACCTATATACATACATATATAATCATTAAACGGCTTCTACTTATAACCAAAAAAAAATACCTGGAAATAACGGTGCCATTGTGATCATTTCTGCCATGATACACCCTACACTCCACATATCCACAGCTGTCGAATAGTGCTGACTCCCTAACAGAATTTCAGGTGCTCTATACCATAAGGTTATCACCTAAGTGATCGTTAGGGATCGAGCTGGATCTAGATATTTTGATTTTATTGTACCTGATGGGTATACGTTCTCATAGGTACACCAAAAGCACGAGACAATCCAAGATCTGCTATGCTCAATCTACCATGACGATCAATGAGTAGGTTTTGAGGTTTTAGATCTCTATGTAGGATGCGGTGAGAGTGACAGTAATGTAAACCTCTCAGCAATTGATGCATAAAGCTCTATAGAATGGAAAATCAATAAGGGGTCTTAAATGTATGTGTATTTACTTTACTTTGATATGTTTGCCTGTTAATCCAGCTCTTTTCGTTTTATCCATATATCTTCTTAGATCTACTTCCGAGTAATCAAATACAAGGTAGATGGTTTCATCCCTTTGTATCATATCAAGTAATCTACATATATGTGCTGTGTTTAGCGATAGTGTATTCTTTCTCTTTTTTGTTTATATTTACTTGACAATGTTTTCATGGTTCATCTCTTTCAAAATAGCTACTTCTCGGATGGTGGTTGTAGGAACGCCTTCCTGTAAATTGAGTCGTATCTTTTTTAACGCGACAAACTTGTTGGTTTCTTTCTGCCGCGCTTTAAATACCACACCATAAGTGCCTTCTCCAATCTTGCTCAGCTTCTGATAACCAGCCAAATCGTAAGGATTGGCCAACTCGTCGTATTCTTCGGTAGGCTTTTTTACTTTATCGTTTTTGACTTGTTCAACTTGCTCAACTTGCTCAACTTGTTCAACTTGTTCAACTTGTTCAACTTGCTCTGGTTTTTCTTCCACCTTTGCTGGTTCCTTGAGCTCGACTGTCGATTCTTTAACTGGTAACTTTTGATCTCTGTCTTCAACTTTAGCTTCCTTGATGGCATCTTGCTCTCTGGCTTTTTCAATACTAGCCGTAGTGTTAGGTACAGCGACATTAAAAGGATCATATGAAGAAGTAGTGGTATTGTTTTGGCGGAGGTTTTTCGTTGCATTCTTAACGACTGGACGCAAAGTTGTATTTTCAGCAGTAGCTAATAATGGTGGTGCCTGTGGAAACTGAAGTAATTCAGCAGACACTGTTAGCTTTGTAGTTCTATTGTGTCTTGGAAGAGGCGGTGGGATATTCTCGGCCATTGTGCTATCGTTATAGGAATAAAGAAAAGTAATATATCAATAATAAAAGGTAGTCGTCACCCGCACAAAGTGGATCCCTTTTTGCTGAACAATGAAAAAAAAGAAAAGAAAAAAAAGTTTTGAAAAAGACACGTCCAAAGATTTTTGTGATTCCGATTTGAAGACGCGTCTCGAGCCAAATCGGCATCGTTAGAGGGATATCAGAAGAAATGAGACAGCTGTCAAATTAGAAGATTCATATCGTTATAACAATCATACAAGGTAATCATACTACTGTAGCAGCCATAATATCAGATAACCCAAACCACTATAAATGTTTTTATTTCAGCATCATTATAAAAGCTATACCAATAAAACGTAAACCCACTTTATAAACATGATTCAACTTCCAATAAATGCAACAACTCATTTTGGGTATATATTATTAAATGGATATGACTGTTAATCAAGATTAGCTGAAAGATCTATAGATCTGGGCCCAACTTGCATGTAATTTACAGTACATGTCTAAAATGCCATACCAGTATAATTTAGTTGAATAATAACTGTAATACATTCATTACCTCATTGTTATGACATGTGTTAGTTATCAGATGTGACATTAAACAGGAATCAATTGAGTAATGCAGAGGCGTTAAAAATGATCTAATCGTGAAAAAATATAATCGGTATATCTTTAAGTTTTTGTATAGACAGGAATTTTAGACTATTAAATAAAATAGGGGTAATGCTATTTGGACTGCAAAATCTGACTGTGAAGAGATTCCAAATAAATCGGGTTTGAATAACGCTGTTTTTATTGACAAAACGTAATGCTTGTAGACGTAAAAAAAAAGACAAAGAATTCAACTTTCTATACAAGAAATGTGCTTCAGGATTGAGCAAGTAATTTTGGATTCTTATCTATAATCCTAAATAATAGCCATAATGAATTTCAGGGAAGATCGTCACCCTTTTTACTTATTTATATCATTCTTACTGAACGTTTACTTATCTCTTAATAAACTTTCTTTTGTTGTCTTTTACGTCAAATTACTGAACTATACCTTTTTATGCCTGAAATCGAATGGCTTATCCATAAAAAAAGTTAAATTATTAGGCGTCTTTTTTTTACGCCTACAAGCACTGCATTTTGTCAATAAAAACAGCATTATTCAAACCCGATTTAGCTGGAATCTCTTCACAGTCAGATTCTGCAGCACAAATAGTGCCACCCATAAAATGACTGTGACATATTTGCAGGTTTGCAAGTGTATTTTATTGTCGGATGAAAATTTCAAAAAAAAGGGATATCATTAGTTAAACGAATTGGGGAGCTTGCTTCTAGCCTGGTCAAAGTAAAACCCTTCTCCAATCATATACACGAAGAGCCTTCAGTAGTCCATACTCCAATTAAAAAATAAATATAAACATTTATCGACCTATTCTGGTATGATCTTGCATCTAATAACGAATAGATTCAGAAATAAAACATTTCATCTACTAAAAATGTTACTTGATCAACAAGCCTTCAGAAAATTATATTTCAAAGATGAAGTGTGATTTACATACATTTCACATGGTCTAAATGAATAGATCTTTCGACCAAATGTCGGATCTGATTAGCATTTCGAAATTACTATGTGCCTACTAAATGTTTTTGTTCATCCATCAATTTTAAACTTTCTCGAGGACTTTTAACAAATCATCTCTTTACCTTAGGTTGATGGGCCCTTGTCGAATAATGAAACATGTGTTCTACATAGGACTATCAAAGTAGAAAGCTTTTATTGACCCACGATGAAATGAATAGACGAAAGTAAACTTATTAGGTGCGCTTGAGTTGTGATAATGAATAAAGTCAATATTTATTATACGAATTTAAATAATGAAAGGAAGATATTGTACACAAATGTCAAGGAAAGGAAAATGGGAATTAAGAGTGTAATGACATTAGAAAGGAATAATAAGTTATATATATAATATGTCTACTTGGAACCATGAACAAGAGTAATCAAAGTAGGGACAACGGATTGATCAGCAAGGGTAGAGATATCACCGAGAGAATCCTGCTCTCCGTTCACGATCTTACGAAGAATACGACGCATGATCTTTCCAGAACGAGTCTTGGGATGATCATTAACAATATAGATACGCTTGGGTGTGGCGAAAGGACCAATAGAACGACGAACATAGTTGACTAATTCCTTATCCAAACCATCAGAAGCATCGACATTGGGGCGAATAGAAACAAAAGCATGAATACATTGACCAGTCAAATCATCATGGCCACCAATGACAGCAGCTTCAGCAACAGCTTCATGATGAACGAGAGCAGATTCAATTTCGGCAGTAGAAAGACGATGTCCAGAGACGTTAATCACATCATCAACACGACCTTGAATCCAAATATAACCTTCTTCATCACGGTAAGCACCATCACCTGTAAAGTAGTAACCAGGGTAAGGCTTAAGATAAGTTTCAACGAATCGACTATGGTTATTGTAGACCGTACGAGCCATTGAGGGCCAAGCTTGACTAATGGCAAGAACACCAGTTTCGTGCACTTCATTAACGACTTTACCAGTAGTAGGATCAAGAATAACAGGCTTGATACCAAAGAAAGGTAATGTAGCAGAGCCAGGCTTGGTATGATGAGATCCAGGAAGAGGGGAGATAATGATGGAACCAGTCTCAGTTTGCCAGTAAGTATCCACAACAGCACAGCGGTTACCACCGACCTTTTCATTATACCAATCCCATGCTTCAGGATTAATAGGTTCTCCAACAGAACCAATAACACGAAGAGTGGATAAATCCTTACCCTTTAACCAAGAATCACCAAGACGACGGAGAGCACGGATAGCAGTAGGTGCAGTATAGAATTGAGTAATCTTGTGCTTTTGAATGAGATCCCAGAATCTGCTTGGATCAGGATAAGTAGGTGTAGATTCAAACAAAACAGTAGTAGCACCCAAAGAAAGAGGACCGTAACAGATATAAGTGTGACCGGTAATCCATCCAACGTCAGCCATACAGGCAAAGATATCATCTTTGTGATAATCAAAGATATACTTAACAGTAGTGATAGCGCCCAAGAGATAGCCACCGGTAGTATGCAGAATACCCTTGGGAGTACCAGTAGAACCAGAAGTATACAAAAGGAAGAGAGGATCTTCAGAGTTCATAGGCTCAGGAGGGCAGAAAGTTCTGGCCTTGGCCATTTCTTCATGCCACCAGAGATCACGGTCTTCAACCCAGTCAATAGGTGATCCCGTGCGACGGAAGACAAGAACATTTTCAACTTGGGTTTGGTTTGTGCGAAGAGCATCGTCGACAATGCGTTTAGTAGCAACCGACTTACCACCACGACGACCTTCATCAGAAGTAATAATGACGCGGGCAGAACAATCAACAACACGATCGCGAAGAGATTCGGAAGAGAAACCAGCAAACACAACAGAGTGAATAGCACCAATACGGGCACAGGCAAGCATAGAAACGATAGCTTCGGGAATCATGGGCATATAGATGGCAACACAATCACCTTTACGTACACCCAAACTTTTGAGTGTATTGGCCATTTGGCAAACCAAACGCAATAATTCACCATAAGTAATGTTACGAATCTGATCGGGCTCATCACCTTCATGAATAATAGCAACCTTGTTGGGATGAACGAGTGCGTGACGATCAACACAGTTATAAGAAGCGTTCAGTTCACCTTCCAAGAACCATGCAACGTCGCCTTGTTCAAAAGAGCCGTGACGAACAGTCTCAAAAGGTTTTGACCAAGTCAACAATTCGCGTGCAAGCTATAACAAGTGATTAGACTTGATTTCAAATGCTTTTTATACATGTAGACTTACGTTTCCAAAGAACTGATCAGGCTTTTCAACACTTTCAGTCCACATGGCCTTGTATTTTTCCATGGAGTTTACATGAGGAACAGGGTTTTTAGAAGCATCCAAGAGACGCTCAGGAACAGGATGGCTCACGATTTGTGTCTGATCAGCAGTCATTTTTATGTAAAAGTGAAAAAAGAAGAAAGATGAAAGTCTAATATGGGGAAATATACAGGCGCCTTTTTATACTATTTTTTCTTGTTGGGGAATCTGCACAGTTCAACCAACCAACGCGCTCTGATAAATCAGGGCAAATCTCTGGCAAACGACGGATAGATTACGCAGAGTGGGTTACCTTTAAAGGTAAAAGACAAAACCTTATTATGAGACACAAAACTGGTAAGAACCCCAGATATTCATTAAATTTTTTTGTGCGCCCATTATAGATCTATAACTAAAGTATCATAGCAGATATCTTTTGGTTTTTTTTTTTATTTTTTTTTAAAAAAAAGAGAGAATGTAAAGTTGGTTACAAGCATGTAATACGTGTCAGTTTATCTAGGCAAATCAGAGTATATTTGATTCTGTTGATCAAAAATCTCGGCTAGATTGCCTGAATAAGAGTTGCATTACCTTAAACTGCAAACTATCCGCGGTGCATCTCTTACTCAAGGCAGGACCCTTGGACTCATCTAATGATAATACTATCCATCTTTTGACAGTTCTCAGGTACATTATGCCTTTGACAGATCCTCTTGACTTGCAACTCTTTGCAATTAATGGAATGAATACTGGAGACTTTGCTTTACTCACGGTCTACTATTGAATTACCGCAACTTTTATGATTGGTCCCATAGATTACTCATATCATTCTTTCAATATTCACCAATGCAACAGCAAGGCGAACGATAGAAACACATCACATGCCTCGAGTGCACACGGTTACAAAGTGACCCCGTCCTACAACATATATGAAACCATCTGAACATAATATATGTCCTTTGGCTAGGTTTTTGTTCATCAGAAGACATAAATCGCTAGCATATTATACAATTATACATAGCATTGTATACCAGCACTTTCTTGAGAGAAAACAGCCAAATAAACATTCCACTTTACTTGCGTATCAAGTGTAACATAGCACGAATCACAACATGAATAAAACTTTAGCCAGTAGTTGTATATCGTTTGACTTTCCCCACAATTTTGATTAAACATATATATATATATAAATATGGCTTAGGTAATTATGTTCAAATATCCCTATTTAATAGGCTGTGTTTTATGCTTCTTTCAACTTTAATTCATATGGATGCCATTACTTTTGCTTAATCATAACTGAGACAATTCTCCCATAAACTCGTTTTAATTGGGCAGCGAACTTTTACTAAAGAGCAGCATAAAATAATAACCTATTTTGCGGGGTAATCGCGTGAGAGAAGACTTAATGATTAACCGTCATTGGGTTTCGTTATCTCAAGCCAATAAAATGGGCACATCTTTGAACAAGGTTTAATGGGCATACGTCTATGTTTGGTAATGTTATGTTCCGAGAAAACTTTCAGAATATGACCTACAAAGAAGAACTGGAAGCCTTCTTTTTAATGTCAAGGTAGCGCACCTATTTGGGTATCTAGATAAAGTTACATGTCTCAAATGATTTATAAGCAACTGTATTCCTTCAATTCTAATAATGCAAAAATGGAGACATTACTAAAGCAGGCTAGAGTTTATCGTACTCAAGCGTAATGATCTACTTGAACGAAGTATCCGTATGCTCGGATAAACGATAAAGGATCTAAATAAGCATAAAGACGGGTTGCAATATAACTGTTTCATTATTGTGGTGTCTGAAATCACATGGAGCAGTTTCAAGATTGTATTGGCAAGGCGATAATGATCAAAGTATAACCGCCTTTGCATCCTATAGCTGTATTCCTGAACGGATATCAGCGGTTGCTACTATCTGATGACCATCAAATTAGACCCGAGTACTGTTCTTTTAGCTATTTAAATCTGCTCAAACGCTCCATCCGGTAAAACCGTCATCCATCTAACGAAAATGGAAGCATATCCATACTACGTACACGACTGCCAAGCTTTCTATTCTGTTATGATATGATAAACTGATAAAGTATAAACTCTTCATTTAGATAGATACAGTGTTTTATGTAGGTTGAGGATTTAAAAATCATACTGATAAATTGTTCTATTATCAAGTTATTTATGAAAACCAATCCAACAGGCTTCAGCTAATATTATTACATTAGAGCATTCTAAATCCTGTATGAACTATTTATACATTGATGTGCGCGGATCTAGGCTAACTTATGTTGCTTGTCATTTATTAAACATTCATACACTTTTCAAGAAGAGCTGTGGCCACAAAAAAAATAGACAAATGGGTCATGGGGCACCTCTTCCGCTTTACTGTTTTTATACTAAATTTGGAAAACCTTCAAATACAACTACTAACATAATCTTCATCCATTTTTTTTTTCAACAAACAACCGCAGTCAGCATTGTCGCTAAATATCACAAGGTCCTGAACAATCTACATAACATATAGCTTTTACTTCGGTTCAATATAATCCTGTGTCCGATGGATATATATTTTGACATATTCCGCAAACAATTGCAGAGTCCGTCATGTCAAGTAATAGGTCAAATCAACTGGCACAGTCATACCCAAAGTAACCCTTCACAACAGCTCTACCGTTACATTTTACCCGGCAAAACATTTAGAAGCCCAATCATGAAATCATTTCTCACTTCTTTCATGCCGTGCAACTTACTATTACAATGGAAGTTGAATCTTCTAGCACATTCGCTGAATTAATTGATTAAATCATCTCAATCTTATTGTTGCCAAAGTTGATATACTCCGCCTTAAAGTTAAGATGCATGATTGAAGGGCTGGATAAATAACTCAGCTCGTGCACAAACTCACAGTGACCAAGGATAGGATCAGTTTTCTTCTTCAAAAAAGTGATCATATTCATGAGCAATCACAAAAACAACTTTTCAACCACACCAAGAGAAATTTGATTCTTGCACACCTTTCGACTTCCCCTCCCTAGTGTAATGCCCATACCTAGGACATGCCAAACCAATCTGAATTCACACTATTACCTCAAATGCCTATAGTCTCTCCTGCGCTTTCGGAGCCAACTAATTCCAATCTTCAACAACAATGAAAAGCTACTACCGAGAGAACGTCCAAACCCTCCTCGAAAGTTCAAGGTCTCCAATATCTTTTTTTAAACAACTAAAGCCAAAATCCCAATCGGATACATCCTTTCAAAGTTTATTCACCACCTCAACTCCAACTATGCTTGATATCCATTACCAAAATAAACATACTATTATTACTCCGTTAATTCGCAATTATTATATCGTTGAACTTGGAGAACTATTCTCCCGAATCCAAATATTTCTTTGCAATGATCAAAATCATTGCAATCACAAAATTGTCCAAGACCTAGCGCATACTTTGAAACCAATCAAAGAACGCACAGAAATTGCCCATTGTCTTCACAGTGCATATCTACCTTGCGCATTGAGTTACATACGGCTTCAATAAAGTTTGTTATAGTTCGTTTCTGTCACTAAAAAAAAAAAAAAAAAAAAAAAAAAAAATTGCATTATCCATGAAGAGTTTAAAGAAACCATCACAAAACAAAATCCAGTATTTGCAAATGCAATGACAACTACATGAACCTCAATAGCCCATGGAGACTTTGATATATTCAATCTACAACTATGCAAAAAATAGAAATTAGCTTATCCAATGCCACTGGACTCCTTCGATAAGCAATATCGCCATCCTTCCAACTCAATTACAATTATTCTATTTCATTCATTACCTAAACATGGTTACTACCTCCACTTAAATACCCAACACGCTAGAAACAATACTACACCTGTGTCTTCCAACGTCTTGACTTCCATTGTGGGAAACAAGAGATTAACCTTCCTGTTAGCCTCCTCCATCAATCACTCAGCTCACTACCAATACCTTCAATTTAGCACTATAAACTCTTCTTTACTATTGGAAACGTCTTGATACACTACCCATATTTGCCATCTAATTTATATATCAACATGATACAGAAAGGTCCTTGAATGATTTAGCCTATAAGCTCTAGGGTCTCTCAACAAATATTCATAGAGAATTTACCACTTGAATGGGTTCACTCACCAGATATCATGCCTCCAATAATACGTTATAGCCAATACAACAACGGATTCGAACCAATAGTCTAAGGAATTTCATGTTTGCCTTCAGTATGCTCAATATATTCATATACAACACTCCAATAGTATTATTATAAGCTAGTTTCTTAGTACTGATTAATTTATCAACATCAGCCTTATCATTCATGTCTTTCGTCTGTCTTTAAAAGTATATTGGAATATCATCTTAAGCAACCTTTACAAATTGAAGTTCCATCATTATATATTGCCTGAGGGAGAGTTCGAGAAGGCTGCGGTTCATTAGATTAAACATTATGCCTAACCGAAACGTATCATATCCTCAAATAAAACTATCACGTAGCATCTATACTGGTGTTCTTGGATATCAAGTTGACTTACAGTATTGTGGACAGGCAGTTATTTACAGAAGTCATAGCTTCACTTTTGCCTCTCTTGTAGAACTGCTTTGACAGTATCTCAATTGAAATCTTTCTATTTAATGCATCGTATTACCATTTTTAACTCATTACTGGTGTTTTACAAAGCCCCGCCTTGTTACCTTTCCTACATTCATATATTATATCTTCAGCCTTTCCATGATATTATATGGTCACTTTATCACTGATTAAACATCATTATTATAATTGGTTTTCTATTAACTACTTACTCAATTCAAATGATGTAGCATTAATGAGTTTGTTGGCACAGTGTAGTTGTTATTATATTCTTAAAGCCGTCGCATTGAACTCTTGGAATATCACTGGAATCAACCCAAATGCGTAGTTCTTACAACCACAGAAGATACATTCACCTATACATTATATAGCCGATTAGTTCCAAAACAAAACATCTTGTTCTATTTGGGAATCCCTTCAAACCCACCGGAATGCTTAATCCTTTGGATCTCATACAGTACAGTATAATACAGATAAGTTCATTAGACCCATGCAATTAATTTACTAAATAAGCCTTAATATATCGATTTTCCCAGACTACTCTCTTATCAACTCTACCAACAAACTGTACATCCCCGAATTAAATATGGATGAGCAATCCTTTAACCGACTGTAACACACTATTATTTACTAGAAAATGCTCAGATCAATTCGTTATCCAATATCTCACATTACTCAACAGACCACCTCAGGCCTCTAGCAAAAAGAATTCCGACAAATATTTTACTGGTCTTTTTAACTGACCCTCTACTTTCTGTGGTTGATGCCATAACAAACACAATGAATCTACCCACTTCTGTCCATCTCAGTATCCACTATCTTTAGTTACAAAAGACAATGCGCTGAGTCTATACACCCTTCTATATTCTAGCGCCTTTTCCTCTCTTAGTTCGTAAGGGGCTTTATCCTCTTCCCTTCTCACTCTCAATATAAATGACTGATTCAGGGAAGTATAAATACTTTGTCTGCTCAAAATAAACTATATCTCAATAAAAGGGTTCTTTTTCGAAAAAAAAAAAAAAAAACTCTCAACCTTCTTTTGTATAACTGAAGTTTACAGATATACTAAGAAAATTCATGAAGAATCCAACTGCACATCGAATAAAGTAAAGGACATCTTTCATTTCCATATGTTTACCTTTTTTTTTTGGTAAAAGTCTATTTTTCCTATTCTCTAAAAGTGTATGTAGTTCATACGTTTCGTAGGGTAAACCCCCTCCCCCCTTTAGTAAAATTCAATTCCGTACTATGTAGATAGTCAATTGATTATGGCCTAAAAAGGCCGTCATCATTACAAGAAAAGGAATATATTTTGAACCTTACTGCCGAAGAAAATGCCCAGATAATTTCTTTTAAAATCAAACCACTTTTAGCATGTACATATTTATCGTCTGACAGTGTTAAATATCACATCTGATGGTTTATAAACTGCTCTAGTAGAGAGCTACTGCGCTGACTAGAACTATTGTTTAATTAGTATGCAATTATGTGTACTATGTTTCAAAAATACTCTACAATTTATATTCATTTTATATGATTTAGATCTATAAATTAATAAATCGTACTTGTAGTAAATTATTACACCTACTAGAATCAGAAGAATAAACTCATGGAAAACAAGTTTAAAAAGAAAAAGCGTCTATATCTCTATCTTACAAGTGATCGACCCATATAGCCTTTAATTTTTGAAGGAAAACTGTAAAACAAGTGATAGAACTTCTCTCATTATTCATACGCAGAATAAGACATTGATAAATAAAGTACACCTATACACATAACATATAAAAGCAAAGCATTATTTTATCCATATAGGCACTTGATTGATTATTATAAAGCAATGTAGAACATACATCAACACTTTATATTTATATAATATTTATGGTCTAAAGGAAAAGCAAGGCGTTCCTATATCATTTCATATACAAAATAACTCTACCAGCGCTAGTAGTCTGTTTTCAAGAATAAGCCACTTGTATCATTATTCAGGAACCAAACTGGTCCTCCATAGTCGAGTAGTAAAATCGTCACTAAGTCTCAAAAAAAAAGTAACTATCTCTAAAGCATTCGATGCGCAATCAGCTGGTGCATATATTTTGATATTATATAATGCTAAACTTACCTTAATGAATGATTTAGATGAATCAATAACAAGATATCGGAAGATCAACCGCTACTCAGAGATATCCATTATTCAGGTACCGTCATTCAATCAAAACCTGGTGAAACAGTGCACTGTTTTCTGAAAGCACTGTTTCAAATAGAAAAGAGTTGAATCGCCGACACTCATGGTTGTCTACGTCACACTGCGAACCTGGGAAGCCCGCAAAGTGAGTCTTCAAAGACTTTTTATTTGGAAAAATCCGGGGAGTGATAATTGAAAAGCGATTTTGGTATTTTCCTCTGTTTCTTGCCTTTATACCAAACGACAAAAACTCCCCACTCTTCTTTCAATAATGGCATCAAGATTAGTCAGCGCATCATTGATGCGTCTTCCTCGTCAAATGTGTGCAGGTCAGCTCAAGAATTAGTGTCGAAATTCAGCAAATTTTAACATGTTTTTTTTTCTACATTACAGCCAAGTCTGCTATCCGTACCACCACTGTACGTTCATTTGCTTCAACCTCAGTCAAGTTGCAAGGTAAAAAAAAAACCACTTAGAATCTCGTCCCAAAAAACAAAGGAAATTCAAATTATTATGATCATGTAGCTTCAGAAAAGAACTTTAATGCAGTATCAGCCGATCCCAACTTCAAGTCCGGCAACGATGCCCTTCACGAATATGGTCAATACTTGATGTCGACCTTGCCAAAGTTCATCCAACAATTCAGTGTTTACAAGGACGAGCTCACCATCTATGTCGCTCCTACTGCTGTATTCCAAGTTATGCACTTTTTGCGTGATCACACCAACGCTCAGTTCAAATCTGTCATGGATATCACAGGCGCTGATTTCCCTACCCGTGAAAACCGTTTTGAAGTCATTTACAACCTTTTGAGTATGAAGTACAATGGCCGTATTCGCGTTAAAACTTACGCTAGCGAGATTTCACCTGTTCCTTCTGTCGTGCCTCTCTTTAACGCTGCCAACTGGCAGGAACGTGAGACATATGATATGTTTGGTGTTTTCTTTACAGGCCATCCTGATTTGAGACGTATTTTGACTGATTACGGTTTCGAAGGTCATCCTTTGAGAAAGGATTTCCCTTTGACTGGTTACGTTGAAGTGCGTTATGATGAAGAAAAGAAGCGTGTTGTATCTGAACCTGTTGAATTGGCTCAAGCATTCAGAAACTTTGAAGGTGCTCTTTCACCTTGGGAACAAAATGGTAAGCTCATTCATACATACAGCAACTCTTTTTATTAATATAAATGTAGGTATCGGTCGTGATGATACACCCAAGAAGATTGAAGGAGAGGAAAAGAAGTAAATAAAATAGAAGGTTAATGACTTAATAATAATAAAAAAAGGATATACATAAGGTCTTTTGGCGTAGATAAAAAGGTTCATAACGCGTTTGAAGTGCTATATCATAAAGAAGCCCGAGAAAAAAAAAAAAGGTCACCAGTTGAACTATTGGAATTACCATTTCTGATCTTTACCCCTTTTGCAGTCTATATATTTTGTTAGTTCTAGTTGACCTATCTCTTTTCTTTCTTCATCTCTTGTACATTAACCAACTATCATGCCAACTATAAGTCCAACATGGTCTCATTCACCAGGTGAATATTTATTGTTCTGTTCTTTTTTTTTATGATTCTAAATGTTTGACATGACCAATAGAAACTAAATTGCAGGTTAACAGTCTACCGTTTTGTAAGTACCTTGAGGATGGTTTGAAACAAAAGAAAGCTAAATAATCCGTTTATAGCCTTATATACTGTCTTGATTGGTCTATGTATTATAGTGATCATTATACTCCTATGCTATCAGATCTATCGGTCAAGGTATTACTACAGTTATCGATATGGCAGCAGTTATATAGACGAAGAAATAGATGAAGAGAGCGAACGATTACTAGGGACTTGTCTAAAAAAGACTTCTACTTACTATCAATGGAATCAAAGACCACTACCAACTTCCAAGACCTCATCTAGCTCTGATACTGAACAAACAAAATGCTCTTGGGAAGAACGTCGTTCTGATCTGTTAAAGAAATATGCTGCTATACAGTAGCATTACAATTGTATCATATATAATAATGGAGCCTATCATCAAATATAAACTGTTTAGATGAATAATAACGATCAACGTACATATCTTCAAACGCTTTGTTGTTATACGTTCTCAGAAATCTATATACTGTAGAATTTGAAGTTTGATCTTATAAGCTGTATCACAAAAGTTTAAAAAAACAGAAAATAAGTAATTTGGTGATACTCTTTGGCCTATTGCCTAAAATCACGTCGTTCTTAAGTCCTAATCAGCTCTCATTTGATATAGTGGAGCAATACTCAATGTTGAAACAACGTATACGTTACCATTGAAATACGTTTTTATCACACGACATATAGAAGGGTCGGCTTGGCCAGCTTATGGTTCCATTAAAGTCATTATCTCTTTCTAGACTACTGCTGAACCTAGAACATACAGCATCAAACAAATAAAGGTACTAATTCTGAAGGATCTCAGAATTCGGCGCCAATTGAGCTTTGGAAAGCTCACGACGAACAACGTATTTTGGAAGTGTAGATATCGCTATTGTTGCCTATCTGTTAATTTAGACCAAGAATGCCTACTTCCAAATGGTGCTGCAGCATAACGATTAATTGGATCTTTGAGATGCATTGCTTGGTCAAAGAATGTATAGAATTCATTGGATTACAAGACCTGAGCTTCCGTTATAAGGTTGGCGAATGTCGGAACAAGGGAATCGGGGCGAAACAAAAAGAGCCTGGGGCACAGCCTTGTGATATCACATTTTTTATACAGGATGCACAAGCAAATGTAGTGTTCAGTACAAGAACAACCTTTCAAGAGTGGATAAAGTCTGATTTATCTCTATTATACATATCTGATAACTATAACTACTATCATTTTTGAGATGATTGAGTGCACTTTTTATATGGTAATCTTCCACGCATTGGGGTATGTTATCTACAGTTAGGACCTTGGTGTTTTTATAATTTATGGTTATTCGAATGCATTAACATAGTACATTGTAATTTTACAGCTAATCCTTCTACAGGCCCCTACGATGCTTTATAATGATTAATTATCATTACCACAGATAAAATAGCATGCACTTTTACTTTCTATACTGCCTATACACCATCTTTATATTATATATTAACTTTTTTGTTAGATAAATTGATTATGAATGATGATGATATGATAAAAGAGAGCGCCAATCTCATTGGCTAACATAATACTGGTAATTCATCCAGGTGTGCATTTTTTATGTAACTGTATCTAGCTCGACAAAAATCCAAGCTAAAATTGTGACGTTCAGAATATGGATATATCAGTCGCATTCTTTCTAAAGAGTTGACTTTCTTAGAAGTATATATATTGAATCAAGTTACAGGAAATTACGATGAGAAACCCTATTTTGCCTCTGGTGCAAAATATTGATATTTGGGGATACTGAACTATGTAGCAGTTAACTTTTAAATAAAAACAAGAACCTAACTTTATTGTACGCTAGTATTAGTAATAGAAAAAGTATTGAATATAGCTGTAACATGTCGATTTTATTTGTTGGCTTAAACCTCATACTGAATAGTTTTTTTGTATTGGCTATCTTTTGTTATCATTTATTTTATTTGAGTTTTTTCTCAGCAGGTACAACTTTCAGTAATTAAGAAAAAGAAAGCATAATACTACCTGTGTTAAATAGGTAAATTTGGAACAAACGTGTTTATAATTGTTGAGATTCAACTATGCATAAATTTGCACTGTGGTGATCATGATACCAAGGTTCGCTAAGGCGGTTATGCTATTTATCCAGAAAGTAAAGACTAAACATATGTTGTTTTATTCATAAAAAAAAATTAATTAACCATCAGATCTATTAGGTGGACTATCCATATTAATCTTGCCTGTCTTTTGGATATAAATATTAAGGAGTTAAATAAAAGCTTTTTTTTTTGAAGCTATTTTGGATTTCGTAACCAAGCGCTTTTATGGTTTTTATCTTCATGTTGTTGATACACTTCCAATTCAATGACAACTCCAAATCATCGCTGATTCTTTAGCTAAACTTATATTTAAGACGTGTTCATCTTTGAATGATCCTTTCCATAAGCTCCTATGCAAAGTTCACTTAGAAACATCAAATGACTTTTGGGATCTTCCAGTTCAAATTTTGCTTATGACAGTTCCCCTTTCTTTCCAAAAAGTTGCGACTTTAACGACTGTTAATTTTGGCATATCCAAAAGGAGGCTAATTTTGACTAATAAATATTCAGTATGCTTGAGCAGGCCAATAATCTATTCTTTTTCAAATCTGAAAGCTCTTTAAACTTTTTAGCAATACTGTTGGTAATATTGTTAAATGACATTATAAGTTAGATTATAAAAATATAAAGAAAAGATTGGAAATATGAATAAACCGTAACTTATTACATGTGACTGTAACTGCGTCAGGAAGCTGCAGCCAGCATGAACCGACATGTTTTTTTTTTAAAAAAAATCAACAACAATTTTTTTTTTTTTGCAAACCGGCACAATCTTCTGAGTCTTTAATAAAAAAGGAACATAGATCGACATAATGTTCAAAAGTTAGGAGAGAGGCTTTATTTCATAGGTAACATACGCATAGTCTAAAGTCTATATAGTCATCACATGCTAAGGCGCACTAATGGCTTTATCTTCTAGTTCTTGTAATAGAGAAGACGGATTTGCATCATAGGGGTGGGTAAGAATAGGTGGTAGCTTGGCGCCATTAGCAATCTTTAAGCTCCGTTCTTTCATTTCCTGCTGTTGAGCAATCAATCGTTGATGTATCTGTAGCTGTTCTTGTAATAGTAACAGCTGTTTTTGTTGTGTCTTGTGAGCTAATAGCGCATTTCGTGCATTGGCGGGTAAACCCTTCATCTGATGATGACTGTTGGGACTAATGGTACCACCACCACTAGTACTATCTCTTTTTTCAGCTGGTTGTGGCTGGTATGATTTACTGGTATTTTGAAGAGAATATGACAATAATGAAGGTGATGGTTTAGCCGTAGATGTTTTTTTCATAGGTTTTTCATAACTCATAGTACTGCACGCTGGTGCTGTTTCTACATGTGCTTTCTTTTCAGTTGGCTCTTGCAGCTGCTTTTCCTTGTTTAAAACATTACTGTTGGTCAATTGTTGTGTCATACGGCCTTCTACTTCCACTCGTACTTCAAGTGACCCGACTTTGTCTCTTAAATGTTTGTTCCGTTTCTCCAGATAACGAATAAATTCGACGGCTTTAAATAGCACAGTACTTTTTGAGTTGTTAATGTTTTTAAGTGTAGGAATCAAATCCGTCAGTTCCTTGAAACCATTGCGAATTGTACTGCGACGCTTTTGTTCGGATGCAATATGATTGGCACGCTTTTCTTCTTCTGTCAAGAGTTCTCTATGAACACGAGATTTTTTACTTTGATGTGTATTGATAGTAGAAGAAGAAGACACGCTGCTGCTTCGTTCAATGGGCGGAAGCTTTTCATTTTGATAAAGAACCGAACAGGACCGCTTCTTTGTGGCTGTTGTTGTTGTAATAGTAGTGGGTTGATAATGGTAAGGCGAAGTAAGTGATTCACTTGCACGAAGGTATATAGTTTGAGGTGTTTCTTGTTCAGAAGGTGATGGTTTCTTCTTTTTGTTCCTCACTAGATCAGTTGTTTTAGTGGATGCAACAAGGTTAAGTCTTTGTAATTTCTTTTGTTCATCCAAAGACTGTAATATAGAATTCCTTCTATATTCTTCTTCTTCCTGATTCACTGATGGAGGGTAATAAAACTCATTGTTATTAGGTTGCATATCAGGATCTAGAAAAAATGCATCTAAAAAACTTGAAAAGGCCTTTTGATCATTTTCATCTAATACTGTATTGGTTGGGCAAGTCATAAAATTGAATGGCTCTTGCAAGAATGGATCCATTTGTGGTGCTGGAGGGGGGTAGTCTTCAAGGATAGTTGACAAGTCCTGGTTTATACCGAGACTAAACTCGAAATCTATATTATAGTTTATCAACGCGTTCTTTTAAAGATTTATTTATTTAATTTACCTTCAAACGGTACTGGCTCTTGTAATGGCTCAATATCATTGATACTCTCGCCAGCAAGAATCTTTGTGCCATAAAGCCAATTTTCGTCGTTGAAGTTCATATTAAAGTAATAAAAAAAAAAGAAAGAGAGGAAAAGAAAGCGAAAAAAAAGCGTGTGTATTTACAATAGACTATACAAAGTGCCTATAGAAAAGCATACACTTTTCACAAGCTTTGAAACCACGTTGTAAGTAATAACTACGTTAGTGTCACGCCAAAAACTGGTTTATTATCACATGTTAAAGTACATGGACTTTTACTAATAAGGATTCATTTCGTTTACAAGCTGCATTCACTGCAAAAAGAGCCTTATAAACGAGACTGCTTCTTCAAATGACTTATGATTTGCCGCGAAACATGCAAAGAAAGAGCTTCAATAGTTACCATAGGGTTCACTCCAACAGCTGTAGGAAATATAGATCCATCTGCAACAAATAGATTTTTGACTTCCCAGGTTTCACCAGTAGGTTGAACCGCCGATACTTTTGGTGCAATACCCATACGACTAGTAACATTGAATGAGTGACAAGCTTACAAGTATATAGTATCCTACCATGATCCTAATTGATGAACTGAAACAAGTGGAGTAGATATAGCACTCATGCCAGCCTTACGTACCTGAGATAACCATTTTAAAAATCTGGGGTTATCTGTACTACTTTGTTCGTCTTCTTTAAACACAAAGGGTTCTACATTTGGCTGACTGGTATACAATTCCCGTGCACCTGCAGCAGCCAGGATTTTCATATTACGTTCAATACTTACAGTCATTGATTTAGCATCATGGCTCGAAAACGCGTATTCAAATACTGGAGTTGCGTCCTGATGATTGCAAGTCACTGTACCGATCGAATCTTTGTCACGAACTACGTTAACAAACGAAGCTATACTTTTGTGTTTAAGCATCAATTCCTTATGCTTAGCTGCACCGAGCCACGGCAATTTACTAGCTAATGCGCCTGGTAACAAAAGACCCTCTTCAATCTTGGCTCCATAGTTATCACCGTGACAATCATCAGATGTGTTACACACGCGCGTGATTAGAGGTCCATCACTTTGTCTGATCGTTTCATCAAACAAACCAAACCCAAACAAAATCGGCTGTAACTTGAGATGCTGGCCGATATGTGGGTTACGAAGACCACTGAATTGCAAAAGACTGGGTGTGCGCAGAGCGCCACAGGCTACAATGACGGTATGTGCAGTGATCGTCATTAATTGGGACCCGCCATGGACTTGACATTCAACGCCAGTGACTCTGTTATTGTGAACAAGGACGCGTGTCACAAGTGTTTGGTCCAGAAATTGCGCTTTTTCCGAATGCAAAGCGTCTAATAACCAAGTATTGGCTGTGCTGTTCTTAATACCGGATTTGCAGCCCATCATACAACGACTGCAGTGATGTGCTTTACCGCTTGTATTAACATGTACCTTTTCAATATGGTAACCAAGCTCACTATATCCAAGCCGAATTAGTCATACAATATTGGACTAATATTGAGTTACTTTACTGGCATCCCTTTTCAAATATGCCATTGGTTTTGGTTTCCAAAATGTTTTCTTGGCTTGCGCCGATTCTTTCAAACACTCGGTCAAGGTCTTTGTTAAACTACATCAGCTGTATTAGTACTTGGAGGCTTTAGTTTTAATTTTTGAAAATACCTGTTTTGATAGAAAGTAGGGCAGTCCTTGTTTAGCCCATTCTTCGCGTACAAAATGCTGAGGCTATACAATACATTAACTCATTATTTTTTTTTGTGGCTGTAATTACTTGAATATACTACCTTCAAAGATACTAAATAGTTAAGAGCGGTTCCTCCACCAAAAGTAGCACCAGAAAGGCATTGAATTGACCCACTAGTAGAGTTCATCGACGTCCCAGCATCATACATATTAGCATAGGACAATTGCTCTTCATGTATCATCTCACTCTGATGAAAATATTTTCCTTTCTCAATAACCAACACTGAGTAACCGGCATTTGCTAGTTCTGCAGCTGCTACGCCGCCACCTGCTCCACTGCCTACGACAATCACATCAAACTGTGTCCGAGTTGCTTCTTCAGCAGCCATCATCGGAATTCTCTCGCGCTCTACTGGCTCATATTCTACATGTGTTTCAAAAAAGACGTCACCATGAGAAGCATCGTGCCCAATGCTGTCGATCAAAGGTGAGTGTGTACGACTATAAGCATTGTACAAGCAGAGACCAGACATGATCCTGAACAAATTCCGCAAGGATGGCAAACGTGCGTTTTTCCAAGACAACAGCACTTGTTCACGCTCTGGACGAGAGAGTGAAGCAAATGGCGTCCAATGGCCAGTCAATAGTAATGAACCAGGCCGCGAGTTCAACAAGTCAAGAATACGAATCAGATCTGTTCGCTTATCTGGAGCGATATGGTTGGCGAAAAACTCGAGTATAATGTTTGGAATACCCAAGGAAGAAGACGAGATGGCAGAGATAGCAGAGACTTGCTGTGGAGTCACTTCATAGATATGGGCCTTGTCATGGATTTTGCGCTGCAGAGTTTCTTCTTCTTGGCGCGTAAGACAAGCAATGAACGTATCAAAGATAGCGTTTAGCGTGTTTGCTTGAGCAGTGTCCAGTACTAGAGCTGGATACTTTGTCGGATTTGCCATTTAGATTATCTGGAGAAAGAAAAAAAAAGTACTGGCCTTGAATCAGGCAAATATTACAATAATCTGCTCTGGGGACTATTTCTTTGAACGTGATCTTTATGCAAACAAAGTCAATTAAATATTTGATAATGAGTTTCCTGTGTGAAGTTTTATTGATATAGTAGTTACACGTAATCTGTTACTCCATAGTCTGCTTTTTAAGTGTCTCTATTACGTTTCTAGAAACTGAAACTGCAATTGCTTGGATTGTTACCATTGGATTAATGCCCACAGCAGTGGGGAATAGTGAAGAATCAGACACATACAAGTTTTGAACATCCCATGTCTCCCCAGTTGGTTTGGTAGCTGAAGTCTTGGGTGATTTTCCCATTCGACTAAACAAAGTTTAGCATATTAGTTTAGTTTATCCTAATTTATACATACCAAGAGGCCATTTGATGGCCAGATGCTGCCATAGGAAGTTGTTGCTGATAAACTCCCTCAATCCATTTCAAAAACCTAGCATTATCTACGCTAGAAACTTCATCTTTCTCAAATTCAAACGAGTCTCCTGGGTAGAGCGGTATATGGATTTGTCTCGCTCCAGCTGCTACTTGTACCCTGGCCATCTGTATGATGCCTTCCTTCAAATTGGCGGTGTCAAACTTGGATACCTCCAAGCTCACATTAACACAGTCGTGGGCATCATACTTGACGCTACATTTGGAATCTTTATCACGTATCATGGCAACAGTAATGGCTGAATTACGATAACGCAGCATGAGTTCCTTATGTTTAGCCGCTCCATCCCAAGGTAACATAGTAGAGAACGTGCCAAGGCCGTGTGTGAAGCACTCAATGATAAAACCGTGATTTGTATCTTTTATGTTTTCAAATGAATCGCAAATACTTGTTAGCATAGATCCTTCAGTCTGATTGATATCTTCGTCATAAATTCCGAGGCATAAAACTGCGAGATGTAGACGCAGGTCTTTGCCAATGTTGGGATTGGTCAATCCGCTTTTAATCAACAAACTTGGTGTATGCAGTGCGCCTCCTGCTACGACAACCGCCTTTGAATGGATAGTATGAGACTGTTGGCTTCCATGGACGAAGCATTCAATGCCTATTGCTTTTCCATCTTTAATCAAAATACGGTTGACACGAGTCAAATCTAAAAACTTGGCTCCACTGGAGGCCGCATCCTTTAACCAAGTATTGGTAGTACTGTTCTTTATGCCAGATGCGCACCCAGTGAAACATTTGCCACAATAATGTGGCCTTCCAGATGTATTTTGAGGAATAGTTTTTACAGATAAACCAAGGTTTCTAAGTATGTATCAGTCATGATGTAAGTAAATCACGATAGAATAGTTTAACTGTAATGTCCTACCTGCATCCATCCACGAGCTTTTGGTTAGGCCGATTGTGAACGATATTATCGCTACTTATACCGATGAGCCTATGTACTTTATCCAGATCATTCTCAAACTACATCACAGTCAAATACATTAAACTTTATTCTTCAATATCATGGTACTTTACTTGTTGTGATCCAAAGTAATCCAAGCCTAAGTCTTCCCACTGTTTCCGGACATGGTCCCGTGGCTACACAAATACTATGTATTAGGCTCAAATAACATTATAAAACAATTTTTTATTCAAACCTTTAACGATCCCAAGTAATTGATCGTTGTTCCACCACCAAAGTTTGATCCTGCAAGTATACTCACAGAGCCTGCTGAATTAGAAATAAAGCCACCTCCCTCAAACATATTGGCAAAAGCAAATGCATCATCATCTGGTTTCATATCGTCCTGATGCAGATATGGCCCTTTTTCAATCACCAATACAGAAAATCCTGCCTGCGCAAGTTCGGATGCAGCTACACCGCCACCTGCTCCACTTCCTACTACAATTACGTCCACCTGAGCCAGCTGCATAGCTTCTTCAGTAGTGAGCATAGGTAAACGCGCATGCTTCACCTTGTTGTAACCGTCTTGTTGACGGAAATAAGCATAGCCCCCCTCAATACCTGGATGACAGAGGCCTGTATAAAGTGGTGTGTCTTTGGTGATATAACATTCCCTCAGTGTAAGCCCCATCAAAATTATGTATAGAAACTTGAAGAAGCCAAAATAGGATCGTCTCCACCCCAATAGTACTTGCTCTTGCTCTTTTCGCTTGAGATCTTTGAATAAGGTCCAACGACCCGTCAGTAATAGCGAGGTCGGCCGAAGAGACAATAACGTGAGAAACCTAACAAAGCCATCCCGTTGCTCGGGCGATGTATGAGGGCTTGATAACTTACATTCAATTTTATCAATTGCCTGAATACTAGAGCCAGAGACTTGAGCGTATTGAGAAAGTTGAGCGCGAGTGTAGTGAGTGTTGGGTACATTCAATGTCCTTATGATAAGCTCAGCTTCTTCATTCTCACTCAGCGACGCGACAAACGTATCAATGATGGCAGTCAGCGTTTCTTTTTGAAGCTCTGAGAGTATTGAAGGCATCCTTTGATGTTTGTTTAGAAACAGCTTCGAGTTTTTTTTTAAAAAAAAAAACTTGAAAACAACAAAAGAAAACAGGCTGAATAAGAATCTTCAGGGCTTGAGCAATTGTGAGAGAAATTGTTTGTTCTAGCATGCCTTGACTCAAAAATGTTTCATCTCTTATCCATTATGTGCTAGAAAGGGTTCAGTGCATATAGTTTAAGTTTTGTTTTTGGAAGTGCCTGCTACTGTTTTGCTAAATATTACTTATCACGTATTGCCATAGAGGCACAAAACGTGAATCAACATATAATTCTCCAAAATAAAAATAAAACATGTTTCAGTAGCAACAACAACTCATTCTGAGTATATAGTACTTCTTCTGTAGCATTTGACCAAGATACATCAAGAAATTTATGGGTTTAGCGATATATTCTATATGGAAATAGCGTGATTTACTATCAGTCATTAACCCATAGCAAACAATCATTTATACTTGAATCAGATAATAATTTTAATTGATATAATACTTCATTCTAATCATATGCTATTTTTTAGATGGGGGACATTAACTGAAATCGGTCAAGCAAGATGATATGAATGCAAAGAGTAACCAAAGACTGGGTGTTTATTTCCCACTATGGCCTCTATGTCCGGTATTTAATTCGGGTATGGCCCTTCGGGATTGCTTCCGACAAAAACTTCCAAAATGACATTAAAATAGATCTATAGATCTCTAGAGCGATTTCAATTAAATGTCGCATTTATCAAACATATCTTACTCAAACTAAGCTACTGCATTTATTATATTTGCTTAACCGCAGTACATTCAAAATATACTGTGCTAATTGATAGTTAATCTGCTTTATGCTAAATCAAAGTTATTTGTGACCGCTTTTCTTTTTAATGGCGCCACCTCTATTTTCCTTTTGATCAACGAAAAACTGGCTTCGGTTAATTACAGTACTTCAACTCGAACCATGGTCAAAAAAGTAGTTGACTCCCGTGTGCATACACTTATCAAAAACTGTGTTCAAACCAAGCATAGATCTTTCTTTGTTGTAGTCGGTGACAGAGGAAAAGATCAGGTACTTTCTGCTGAAATTATGTAAAAATAAAAAGGTACCATAACTAACATGGCTTTATAAAAACTAGATCGTCAACTTGCATTGGTTGCTTTCTCAAGCCCAAGTCACTTCTCGCCCTTCAGTTTTATGGTGTTATAAAAAAGAGCTTGGATTCACTAGGTAATTTATCGCGATCCGTATAGATCTCGGTTATGCATTCCATTTATTAACAGCTGTCAAATAGTCATCGTAAGAAGCGTGAAAACAAAATCAAAAACGATATCAAGCGTGGTATCAGAGATGTTAACAAAGAGGATCCTTTTGAGCTTTTCATCACTGTCACCAACATTCGTTATACTTACTATAAGGAAACCCAAAATATCTTGGGTAACACTTATGGTATGTGTGTTCTTCAAGATTTCGAAGCTATCACCCCCAACACTTTAGCTCGTACTATTGAGACTGTCGAAGGTGGAGGTATGGTTGTTCTTTTGTTGAAGAGTATGAACTCTCTCAAGCAACTTTATACAATGACTATGGTAAAGAATTGGATGAATATTTCTAAAATCGCATTACTAAAGAAATCGTAGGATGTTCACA